>OZ014473.1:43562352-44107715 GCA_963965965.1 Trididemnum nubilum | reverse complement strand
GCTATAAGTATTATTCAGTGTCTGGAAGTGTACCACGTACAGTAAACACGAAAACAAAAATTGTATTGCGCAAAACAACATTTTAGCGCAAATGATTTTAGTAATAGGCATAATATTCTAAAACCATTGTGTGCTGAAGATCAAAAGATCTTTCAGTTTTAAATTTAGGGGTTCAAAATGGTAAAAGTTATGGTTTAATTTTTTCGCTTATTCTGTTTTTTTGGAAAACTGTGTTCTGCGTAGACGACACGTCTTGTAGTATTTTATAACGCTATCTGCGAATAGTCAATTCGTTCCGGCATTAAAAAACTTACACATTGGAAAAACACTCAAAAGTAAAAAATATGCATAAACTTTAAACTCCAGATTACTTGTGGATATGTGTTTGAAGATATACAGTACAATGCATCAATTTTTGTCTTTATCTTGATATCTCTAGCGTTGCATCAGGAACAACAGTTTTAGGACACCACGATTGATTAGAAATTGTAATAAATAATGCCGCATGATGGCAAGCAAGAGCTTGTTTTCTTTGTGACGAATGCGTAATTGCGTTGATATAAGTACACATTAGTTTCTTGTGACATACAATAATATGCATTAGGCAATAAAAATTCATAATTCTACGATACATATCAGGCCTAATATGTACTTGGGAGTAAATCATAAGCTTATTTAGTAGCATAAACAGGAGGGCTCCAGCTCCCCTCCCCCAATTGACCTTTCGACCAAAATGTACAATAAGGAAAATACCATGTTTTTAGAACTTCGTAAGCTGTTTTTTACACTGAAATGGACTCAATAATTATTTAAAGCATTTTTTGAAACATTATTTAGGAAAGACAGGGACGTAGCCAGGGGAGAGAAACTCCCCCCAAATTTTTTTTCTTTGTCCCCACCCCAAATAATTTCAGTTGAACGTCATTTTTAACAAACTTTCATGCATTTTGTGTCTAAATACGTTACTTTGCCTCTCCAAAATTTTCTTTGCCCCCCAAATTTTTGCTTGCCCCTCCGCCCAAAAATTCCGTTCTGGCTACGTGCCTGACGAGAGAGGATAATTCGTCAAAAAATGTAACTCACAAATCAGTGAAAAACTTTAAAAAATGGCCAAAAATAAACAATCAAATTTGATCGCTGGTTGAAATATGCTGAACATAGGTTTAATCAAAATATTTATATAAACATACATACATGAAATTATTTGCTCAATGGTAAATAAAACGCCTCAAGTATAGACAAAACAATTTGCAACAACACAATATCAGGGTGACCCAAAAAAAAAAACGGGCCCCAACTTTAATTAGACCCCCATTTCTTAGTGTTTAGTCCAAATGAAATGAAACTTTGGTCATAACTAGTTTATTATACTCAAAACATCACTACAAAACACTAGGGTCTTTGGCCTTTTTTTCTCCGTTCTACAGCATGTGTTCTAGATGGCCTCCATTTAGCTCCGTGCATTTCTTGAGGCACAGTACGAAGTTGTCCATGACGTTCTTACAGACTGAATTGGTAATGGCTCATATCTCCTCCCTGATGGCTTCCTTGAGTTCCATGATCGTTCTGGGTTTCTCTGCGTACACTCTGTTTTTAAGATAGCCCCAAAGCAAAAAATCTGGGGGGCTTAGGTCCGGGCTATAGGGTGCCCACTCCAAATCAGTCTTGAGACTGATCACTCGGCCTCCAAAGTTCTCTTTCAGCCAATCTCGGGACAGATTTGAGGTGTGAGAACTTGCTTCGTCTTGCTTGAACCAGAACTTGCTCATGAGCGACGGGAAGAAGGTCTGGAGCTCACTCTTGAAGGTTTTGAGGACCTCCACTTATCGCTCCTAAGTGACTGTCACTGCTGCGCCAGATTCTTCGATGAAGATTGTGTGATGATGCCTCTGGCCGAGATTGCAGCCTACACCGTGCACTTAGGAGAGTGCAGGGGAGAGTGCAAGCCACCAATCCCCTGCACTCTCCTAAGTGACACGGTGTAGGCTGCAATCTCGGCCAGAGGCATCATCACACCAATCTTCATCGAAGAATCTGGCGCAGCAGTGACAGTCACTTAGGAGCGATAAGTGGAGGTCCTCAAAACCTTCAAGAGTGAGCTCCAGACCTTCTTCCCGTCGCTCATGAGCAAGTTCTGGTTCAAGCAAGACGAAGCAAGTTCTCACACCTCAAATCTGTCCCGAGATTGGCTGAAAGAGAACTTTGGAGGCCGAGTGATCAGTCTCAAGACTGATTTGGAGTGGGCACCCTATAGCCCGGACCTAAGCCCCCCAGATTTTCTGCTTTGGGGCTATCTTAAAAACAGAGTGTACGCAGAGAAACCCAGAACGATCATGGAACTCAAGGAAGCCAACAGGGAGGAGATGTGAGCCATTACCAATTCAGTCTGTAAGAACGTCATGGACAACTTCGTACTGTGCCTCAAGAAATGCACGGAGCTAAATGGAGGCCATCTAGAACACATGCTGTAGAACGGAGAAAAAAAGGCCAAAGACCCTAGTGTTTTGTAGTGATGTTTTGAGTATAATAAACTAGTTATGACCAAAGTTTCATTTCATTTGGACTAAACACTAAGAAATGGGGGTCTAATTAAAGTTGGGGCCCGTTTTTTTTTGGGTCACTCTGGTATTACCACTAAGCCAGGAAACACAAAAAAAACATAAAGTTATTGAGTGAAGGTACTTCCTGACATAGGCGTAGCCGAATGGGAGGCCCAGGAAGCCCGCCCCCCCCCCCCAATTGAAATGCTACCAATGATAAAAACGTCACAAAAAAGATTATTGTTTCTTCAGTTTCAGTTTCTTTTAGTATCTTTGCCTACAACAGTAATTAACAATAATATTGATCCAGGGGGCCCAGGCCCCATCAACTCAATTTTGGCCAACCAACTCAAATGGGCCCCCTACAATAATAATTAAATGGCCCCCCTACAATAATATTGATCCAGGGGGCGCGGGCCTCTTAATTTAATTTTGGCAAACCAACTCAAATGGGCACCCTTCAATACTATTTAAATGGGCACCCTACAATAATATTGATCCAGGGGGCCGGGCCCCGAATCAATTTAATTTTTGCCAACCAATTAAAATGAGCCCCTTACAATAATATTTAAATGGCCCCCAATTTAAATGGGCCCCCAACTATAATATTGATCCAAGGGGTTCGGGCCCCGACTCAATTAAATTTTTGCCTACCAGTTTAATTGGGCTCCCTACAATGATATTTAAATTGTCCCCAATTTAAATGCCCCCCTAACAATAATATTGATTCAGGGGGTCGGAGACCCCACAATGTAATGTTTGCCAACCAATTTAATCGTATGACCCAAGTGAAATTAAGGGTTTTATCCTAAAAGTTGCTAATAGAGGCCCTCATCTAATCTTTTTATGAACGTAATGCAATAACCAGAGACGGATTTAACACATGGCACTATGCCAAGGACCACGTGCTCACATAAGAATTTTTTTTGTCTTCACTTGTATTTGCCAGGAAAATATTGGAAAATCACAAAGTACCAGGGGCCCAACGCAATGTAAATCCGGCCGGGGCAATTACATGATTTGCAGGCGAACCATCTATTGTACATTTTTCAGTAACAATTGACCTCCGCCTCGCCAGTTTTTATGCAACAATATACTTTTGAAAAAAATTAGCTACAGTAAGGGAAATGCTCATTGAACAAAATTTTGAATTGAGAGGTCCTGGATGCCTTGGCCGTATATGTAATCCTATAACTGGTTGTTTTCATGACAAAACAATAATCTCTAAGGAAAATTTTCGACTGGATTGTTATTTCCTGCTAAAATATTGCACGAGGCAATGCACTTTACGTGGGCCAAATCACGTACAAAATTTAACCCCAAAATGCAAGATTTTAAACGTGGTTTGGACTCAAATAGAAAGCAAAAGAAGGACTGAACAACGTAACTTTTTCACTTGATTTCAAATGTTAAAAATCTAGTACCTTCAATTGGCTCTGAATACGTGCGAAATGTGATCCAATGGCGTTAAAACAGCTTTTGTTTCCAAAAAACTACAAAAAATCGCCCAGCGGCTGAGGGCTTCACCCCCGGACCCCAACAGTCTTCGGCGGCTGGGGGCTCCGCCCCCATACCCCCGTCAATGATACGTTTGAAGTACAGCACACTTCTTTACTCAACACGTCTGCCAATTTAGACATTTTCAGATTTTAACTTTTGATTTAAGTCCTCCCCTTTGAACGAGTTCCTAGTTACGTGTCAACACCAGGCTACGGCTTTTGATCTTACATTCTACGATATTTTTGCTCCCACAAAAAATTCCTGTTTCGAAGTTTCTGATAACGTCATTGCATGTGATTTGCGGTTTGGGCACCCCCCCCAATCAAAAATCCTGGCTACACCTATGGTTCCTGATAACGCCAAATACTTTTTAAAAAATGAAAGCAAGTTTTGAGAAACCAAAATAATAAAAAACAGAAAAAATAAATAAAAATGCAGAAAAATTAACAACAATAATAATAATAATCATAAAAAATCTAAAGAGGCAAAATGCTTAAGTAAATGAAAAGCAGAACAAGGAAAAAAATTAAAGAACAAAAAAATAAAAGTAAATATTCAGAAATCAGAAATCATCAAGTGTTAATTGTCAAACATAAAAGGTACGCAAGATTTTACTTTCATTTTTCCGTATACGGTTCAAGTTCTGACAGCGTTTTCAGTATAGCGTTTAAAAGGCAGAACTTGAAAAACAGGCAGTCAATAATTTAGATCAAATGTATATTATGTATTTCACAATTTGGATGTAAACTACGTACATTAAATTATGGTTTTTGTGTTTAGTTGATTGTGAAGTGTGTTTACCATTAAATTTGTATCAAACGCTTTGTTTTGGTTTACACTCACAATTTACAACTTGTAGATACTGGTCCGCTCTTTAGCAGCCGATAACACATATACACAAAAGAAACAAACAAGTAAAAGCAGCAGTAACAACAGTTAATTGCAAAAAAATGAGCAAATAAATAAATATTAGCATTGACTGATTTAGTAAAAACCATATTTGAGATTTTCCACAGAATTAAATTTAGAGGAGACAAAGGTAATGTTAGACTGATATGCTCTGGAAAAGGGGTGGGGGGTATTTTCAATATTAGTTACAACTTCTCTCAAGTCTATTTCCATTAGCTCTCCTCCAATTATCTTTTTGTATAAAATAAGGACGAAATAGATTACTCCGTGTGAGTTTTACAAAACTAAGGGATTTTGTGATTTAAGAGCTTGTAAATAAGCAAACTGAAATTTAATCACTAGTCACCTCCCATAGCCCATTTATGCAGCAGGTTTAATCACGTTTTTGCACTGCTGATAGGCAACATTTTAAAACCTCTAATTTTTATTAAAAGAAGCATAAAAATAAGTTATTTTTTGCAAATAATACGGAATTTTCGAAGGCTGGGGGCTTTGTTTTTAGACTCCCAGCCTCCCTATTGGCTCCCGCTATCAGACCACCAAAATGGCTATGCGCTTGAACTTATTTTCTTAGCTAATTTTGCGCTTGCAAAGTGTTACGCATACTGTACATAAATTATTGGCAGGTGGGGTAGCGGATTTTTGTTACGAATAAACCGTGGATTCTCGTACGCTCACAAGTTTACGCCGACTGGATTGAAATACAGAACACGCCAAATCAATTTTTTTGAGGTCTGAATAAAAACTACTGTATAAATAAGTAACAAATAACGAAGCTGAATTCGGGCTTTTAGTTTTTTACCTGTAAAACAAAATACTAACTTTTGCCTTTTAACTAAAATTTTTGCGCAGCATCAAAACTTTGAAACTTTTTTCTCGCAAGAGCAGGCTAGTAATAGGACCCACCTGTTGTTTTTTAAATTAAGATGACTTAAAGTTTTGAACCTTATAAATCCTTTAGTGATTGATATGATGTTGTTGTTGCACATATTCGTCCTCCTGTCACCGGACAGCGTCAGAAGCAAATAATTTGATGATCCGCTTATTTTTCATTGCGGTAACTATACTTTGTGTTTGGGGACTCCGCACATGTTTAGGGGTTTCCCGTGATCGAGCAATGTTCCTGTGGATTTTTTCAAATTTTTGTTCACTGAATTTGCCGCTTGTTCAAAGCCATCAAGCAGAAATAATCATCGTAAAGCTGCATTCACACGGGCGACTTTTAGATGCGAGAATCGGCATTCAGCCTTTTTTCTTTCTCAATTGCTCTTGTTTTTTTCTTTCTCGATTTGAGATGAAAAATAATAGGCCAAATGCCAATTTTCGAAGCTAAAAGTCGCCCGCATGAATGCAGCTTAAAGCGTCTTATCCAAGAACGCAACAATGGGACCAGTTGAACCGAAATCACGCAGCGTCGTAGTAAAAAATGTCGCCTTTACCCTCTCGGCCACTCTGCTGACTCATTGCGTATTACGGAAAATTTGATTGCGTTTACGGACAAAATCTCGAATGTTAAAAAGTGTAATAATTTATGCCAATTTTCCATAATTTTTTTCTAATTTCATCATTGAACTGAAAACATACCATCTGAGTTGTTTTAAATAAGTTGAAATCTTTGAAAAACTCATTTTTTGAAAAATGTCATTTATCAGCTTTTGCCACAACGTGCTTCAATTATACTTGTAGTAAATGTAATGGGTATGACATACCACCGGACCGAAACCCGACATAAGGGCATGGGGACATAAAGGCGTAGAGACGTAAATCTGAAATTTGCGCTAACATATCTTTTTCGTGCTTTGAAAAATAAACATGTAATCAAAAAAGCAAACTTAATTATTTTTTAATAAGTATTTTATTTAATTTTTGAAAGTCAAGATTCAAGCATTTTCTGAATTTAAATTCGAGTTTTGTTAAAATGTAAGTTGCATGGAGCGCCGTTTGTGTACCCTAATTTGTGCAATGTTTTTTTGCATATCTAATTAAATAGTCATTTTAATTTAATGTGCAAAAAGAAATATATATAAAAAAAATATGTGCAAAAACAAATATGCAAAAATTTTTGAATATTTATTACACTATAATTTGCGCAACGTTTTTTTGCATATTTATTTAAATAGTCATTTTAATCAAATAAGCAAAAATATATGCCACAGAATAAACCGTTGCAAAAATAAAGAGACAAACGACTGCTACACAAAAATATTTTGCGCAAAAATTTCTGACACAAAAATTGTTGTTGCAAAAATAAATCCAGAAAAATTTTTGTTAATTTTTGCAACATTATTTTTTGCATCAAAATTTTTTGCATTACAATTGTTTGTGTCACAAATATTTGTAGATTTATTTTTGATAGCAAAGAAACAACACACGCCGAAATAAATGTGCAAGATTTTGCGACGCAAAAAATGTTGATGCAAAATTTTTTATCGCAAAAAAAATGCGTGCAAAAATAAATCGTCAAAAATATTTGACTATTTAGTTAGTGTCCATAATGATCAAGGGTTGAAATTATGCGGGCGGGAAGATACCAGCAAGGTATAAAACTGGAACTTCAGGACGACGGCAACTATAACAAGGTGCTAGCCTCGTTGGGCTAGGAAATGATGGTTCAATAACCCGTACCTTCCCGCCAGCATAATTTCAACCCTTGATCATGATGGACTTTTTTTGACGATTTATTTTTGCACGCGTTTTTTTGCGATAAAAAATTTTGCATCAACATTTTTTGCGTCACAAAATTTTGCACATTTATTTCGGCGTGTATTGTTTCTTTGCTATCAAAAATAAATCTACAAATATTTGTGACACAAACAATTGTAATGCAAAAAATTTTGATGCAAAAAATGATGTTACAAAAATAAATCCACAAAAATTTTTGTATATTAAAAAATATTCAAAAATTTTTGCATATTTGCTTTTGCACCGTTTTTTTTTGTATATTTGTTTTTCCATATTTAATTAAAATGACTATTTAATTAAATATGCAAAAAAACAAATTGCTCAAATTATGGTACACAAACGACGTCCCATAAAGTTGAGTTTCAAAATTTATTCTCTCAAAAAACTAAAAACGTGGAACAGGTCAGTGATTGTTTTCACATGCAATCTTTTAACGGTTGCGCTTAATCCGTTTAGCAAAAAATAGTTAGACAGTCTTTGTCCCACTGCAAAGCAAAAGCTGTTTAGTTTTCAGTTTTTAGCTTTTTAGAAGCAAAAGTTTTTCAATCGCATTCATCTGTACTATAAATAGCTATTATATGAAATTTAGAGAACTCTATCGCTTTATTTTTTTGTTTTGTTTTAATTTTTATTTGTTGTAATTTATTTGGAAAATGGACAGATTTCGTTTCTTTGATTACATAATTATTTTCCGGAACACAAAAATATCAGCGCAGAATTCTGAGTCTGTGCGCCCTTATGTCTTTACTTCCTGATGTCCCTGCGTCCTTATGTCTCTATGAGCCCTTTTTCTTGTGCCTTTATGTCTTCTCCCTTATTTCGTAGATCGCCACCGGACCGATGCCTGTGCGATAAAAAGTTCTAAATAGCAGTCAGCCCTAGTTAGGCAAGTTTGCCAAGGTTATATAGCTTTGATACAAAATACTGTTTACAATTGTATCTACTCTTTTTCTTAAGAACTTATTATTACAG
Organism: Trididemnum nubilum; assembly: GCA_963965965.1. Classification (NCBI taxonomy): domain Eukaryota; kingdom Metazoa; phylum Chordata; class Ascidiacea; order Aplousobranchia; family Didemnidae; genus Trididemnum; species Trididemnum nubilum. The sequence goes on along the minus strand of OZ014473.1, from coordinate 44,099,112 downwards.
TCGTTTTCGTGTAATAGAAAATGTGACATATTAAAATGGGTGAAGCATTTAGCTAGGACAAGTACTTAAATTGTAAGGGGGACGCGTTCCCCTATCGAGAATTAGCGTCCCCCAATCGAGAATTAGCGTCCCCCATCGAGATTTAGTGCTCCCCATCAAGATTTCAGCGCTATCCATTAAGAGAAAGCCTGTGAACGATTAGACAAAAAAGTGGCTGTCAGCACCAATAAATTCCAAATTCCGGCCGAAAATAGTACCAAGTTGCGGAGAAGATCTTTTTTTTGGTCTTCAATCAAATTCGGGGACAACATCTGAACTTAAAGTAAAATTTTCACTAAATTTCAGCTGCAACCCAAATGCGTCTGGTTAAGGCTGCAAAAGCGTTCCTACATGCAGAATTTTTGCAATTTAAGTATACTAGCTAGGAATATGTGTAAAAGATAAAGAATCATCCAAACCATATCTTCAGGTAATTTCAGTCTTCTAAAATTTGTCATTTCCGAGGTATTTAGAGAGAGAGAGAGAGAGAGATCTTCCTGCTGCGTTACCGTTCAAAATCTAAACTTTTCTCCAATTACTTTTTTAATATACCATTCACAAGTATTTTGAAAGAACATGATTGCAAATTATAACACTTTAGCATCGAGTCGCTGGGTCAGAGTTGCAAAATGAACACTTTGAAAGGCTTGAGTTCAAAGCATAAAAAATGAATACTTTACTGGCAAAACTGCAGGTAAGATCTTTCTCTAACTTAGAAATAAAATATCTCAAAAACGATAGGTTGTAGAATTCTGAAATTTGAAGACGATACAGTATGTTTTACAAGCTTTTTTTAGATTTCGATCATACTTTTAGCTGCATGCTTCACCCGTTTTAAATTACTAAACAATTTTTTAGAATGCAAAAGCAGTTTTCAATTTTTTTTAGTCGAAAACAAAAAATAAAAACGTCATACTATTTCTATGCCAAAGTTAGATCCTAAGTATTTTTTTAACAATGCGCTAATTGCAACTTATCTGCAGGTCCTTGATTTGCTGTGGTATAGGCCTTACAGTTTCTCCCTATTATTTTAGTGTTACGTCCATCAAACAAAAGATTGATTAGGGTTTGACCGGCTATCATCTGAAAATCTGAAATCTTTTGGAAGCTCGTTGATCCACGCAGATGATGATCTGCAATTTCTTGATAACTGAATAGCCTCGCTAGGTTTGACCCTGCAATGAAGCTCATAACAACGGCAGTTTATAAAATGCAGAGGTTTGATGGACTTTCTGATTTCGAGAGATTTGATTACTTTGATTTACTGGAAGGCAACTTTTTTACAAAAATTGAGACCCTCGCTTCAGATTCTTTGGTTTGTGAGTTCCGGAAGTTTGTGCAGCGTAAGCTCTAAAAACAAACAAGCACTTATGAAACAATGAATTACATAACACTATCACTCGAAACGTAAACATTTGGACAATAATTAACTTTTACGGTTAATAATACACTACAATCACTTAGCAACAAATCATTTTAAGTTTGCACAAAAAGAACGTAAAAATAAGCTATTTGGTAATCGGTATAGTACTGTAGCTAACAACAGCTTGATTCAAATTTACCTTCGACTCAAATCTAATGTAATTTGAAACAATTAAAAACAAAGAAAAAATACTAAAAATAATATGGCTTATTTAGGATGTTTATTAGTGTGCTCAACGAACCTATTACCTAAAATCTTCGCTGGCATGGTTTTTTGTTCTCATTTCTCCGTAACGCTGAGTCACGCTAAAATGCTAAATTTTGAAACAGTCATATGTCCTATAAACAAGTACCGTAGCCTGCCGCTAGTTTTATAAAATAAAAAAGGGGATTTTTTGCGTTTTTTTCAATCGCACTGACAGTTATGATTTGCTGTTACAAAACGGCCTTCAAGCAAAAAATATCGAAAAATAAATCGTGAAATTGAAATTAAGAACAAGCAGAGCTGGAATTGTCATATGGCGCATTGGCACAATGCCAGGGGTCCCGCGCTTGGATGATAAGACCAAGGCTTCAGAAAGAACTTTTTTCAGGGAGTACGAGGACTGATACCGGGTCCCCAAAACGTTTTCGGGCTCTTTTGTTCTTGTCGAGATTATAATTGTTATCCACATCACGGATATAAATCTCTACTTAAAAGTGAGGAAATGCATTTGTATGATTAAGTTCAGCTAGGGGGTTTGGGGAAGCGCTACAAGCGCTCTCCCGGATCCCCGGAAGCTTTAGCCCTTTCGATAATGTATTCCCTGTCCAAAATCTTAATAACTAGTATTTTGCCAATATAGAGATGTCATGGGCCGTTACGAGACACGCTAACAAGCCGCTAAATGGTCTTTTTACCAGACGAATTACTGCTTGGTTGGTTCTTCGTTTTTTGTTTATTACTGAGCCGCGCAGAACAATTTTGGAATTTCTTTAAATTTTTATAAATGGTAGTTTACAATATAATACACTTTTTAAATTTTGGCTTGAGTTTAATATTTCCTTTTTGTGTTTTCTTTTATGTTATTTCTTTTTCTTCTTCTGTTATCTACTTATAAACCGAAAAACACAGAGTGAAACCCAACATAAGGGCGCAGGACATAAAAGAGCAAAGGCGTAAATCTGCAATCTAAGCTAAAATTTTCATACTTCGGAAAATAATTATGTAATCAAAGAAACGAACCTGATTATTTTTTTAATGAGTATTTTATTTAATTTTTGAAAGTCAAGTTTTGAGGATTTTCTGAATTTAAATTCGTGTTTTGTTAAAATACAGGTCAGTGATTGTTTTCAGACGCAATCATTTAACGGTTGCACTTATCCGTTAAGCAAACGATAATAATTAGTCTTTGGTCCCGCTGCGAAGCAAAAGCGTTTTACAATCACATGAACGTGTACAAACTATAGGTAGCCATTATAGAAAGTTGGGAAAAATCTTATGTCTTTTTTGTTTGAATTTTTACTTTCTGCAATTTATTTAAAAAATTGACCGATTTCGCTTCTTTGATTACATAATTATTTTTCGAAGCACAAAAATGTTTGCACAGATTGCAGAGTTACGTCTTTGCGCTCTTAGCTTCTTGGGCTCTTGGTCCTTGCAACCTTATGTCCCTGTGCTCTTATGTCTGTACCCGTATGTCATGAGCCCTTTTGTGTGTGTCCTTATGTCGTAGGTCGACACAAACGGTTTTAAAATGTTGATCGATTGTACATAATTATCAAAAACGTCCGGAATTCTCTTGAAATGGGGAGTGACACGTTGTTGTTGCCCGAAAATAGAACTTCCAAAATTCTGTAACTTTTGACGCATTAAACTTGGATGGGTCAAGTTCTCAGAAAAGGTAGTTATTAAAAATAGGCAACATACAGTAAAAAATTGGGGTGCCATATGAAGGTATTTTCTCTCAAACAGGCTTTCAAACACCCAAATTTTTTAAGTTAGACAAATGAAAATTTTCAGAATATACTATAAAATAAAAATAAAACATGACAAAATTTGGGTTCCCAAAATGGAGATCTTTCAATCATGAGTGGAAAGTGATTAAAGTTTTATAACTAAACTGGGCTTTGGGCGGGTCGGGTTTTATTTTTCGGATGAGCAGCCGTGTCTAACTTATTACAGTAACCAGGCTAAAGTTTCAAGCAACGGACAGTCCGGGCTGCCAAAATGTCAGCTCATGCCATCTCTAGTCAACAAGTTTATTGCTAAAGGGGGAAAGCATCCAGTCAATTAATTCTGATAGTTTGCAATAGCTAAAATCAAAATACATAAATTTTGAACTTTTTGTTTTTATTTTGGGGCTGCGGTTGCAAAGATATTCAACAAATACAAAGAGATATCACTCTAAAAAAGTTTTTGAAAACGCTAAATCTGTTCTTCTAAAAAAAACTTTTAGAGAAAAGACAGGCCGAATAATATTGATTCTTCCAGTCCCCCAATTGAGGCAATTTTCTCTTTTCCTTATTAAAATTAACTTTACAGTATTTTGGTTTGTGTAGGTTAGAGCGTCTTCCAATAGGGCAAACCCAATTATTACATATAGAGCACTATAACCCATGCTGCGTCGAGAAAAAATTAGCGAAAATTTTTGGACTAATGATTTAAATTTTCTAGTTTTACAGTTGTTATCTTATCGAAATAATTACGTACGTTCATTCTATGACTGGCAACTAATAATCGATTAGCGCAAGCTATGAACATTGAACAGTTTGGTAGTGGGTTGCAGGCGAAGGGTGAAGAAAATCAAAGAGATATAGATATAATGGTTGCCTGGTCTGAAGCAACTTTAATGCAGACCAAATTCACAAATAAAATGTTTGGAAAAGGCTTAAGGATACTTATTTAATATTTGCAATTTGACGTCATGCAATAAAAAGTGCAACAGGTCAATACCTCCACCAATTTGCTCTGGTAAAGAAATGGGCAAAGCGGATTTTTTAAGACAAGGATTTTTAGGATTTTTTTCTTAGATTTTAACGCGCCTAGTTAAAAATAGGGTTTGGCTTAAAAACACCTCCAAGGTTGTAGAACAAGCTGCGTTAAATCGGTTGTGTCAAAAGTCGCGAACTCTTACTTGCTTTTCCATAAAACTTAAAACAATGCTGTAAAAGAACTGCTTTTCCATAAAACTTATAACAATACTGTAAAACAACTTATAACAATACTGTAAAAGAAATCCTACTGCGCTCATACTGGTATGAAAATGAATTTCATACTCAAGAATTATTACAATGACTATTGACCAAGAACATTTCTTGGATGTGAGAAACTTTCGGCCACAAAATCAGTTATTAGTTATTATTAAATGCAATATATTTATTGGAATGATTTTTTATGTAAAATCAATTTGGATTCATCCGACCAATATGTAAAATAGTATTGCTTAAGCATTTGTAGTCCACAACAACTAAAATAGCATTTCATAACTTTTAGGAGACGATATAACAGGCAAATATAAAGCAGAATAACTCTCGATTATTGCAGTCACAAACTTTTTGCAACGTTATTAAACTATTTTTTCTGCTACAAAAAAATAAAACAGAAAAAACTCTCAACCATTTCTGACCTAACTTTTCGTTCGGAGTTTTTTCGTGAACCTTCGAATTAGCCCTCGGCCTGCTATAATTTTTTTTGTAATTTTTGGTGCTTGTACATTTGTACAATTTCAGCCTTTTTTAATTCTTTCGTTTTCAATCTTAGTGTTTTTGCTGCGCTGATTTTGTAGCAATGCATGAAATAAATTCATAATTACTAATAATTTTATTTGCAAAATACCAACATCATGTGCTATTTTAATTTAAGACGATTATTATTCATATTGTACCTGACTGGTGCTTTAATGTCAAGAAAGGATACTTCCACCAATTCTGATAAGGTGTTGATTTGTCATCAAGACGGAGCTTTGTTTCCAAAGGAGGCCATCAAATCATTTGATTTTCAATTCAATTTGATGGAACAAACATTCCAATACATAATCCAATTTGATGAAACAATCATTTCAATCTCTTCATTCTTCTCTTGCCACACAGCAAGACTCCACATGATAATACTAAAGAAATATTATTAACTGAACAAAGATGTACCTGTAATTTAGCTCTGGAAAAAAATGTTCAAGTTTATGGCAGTTACAAAACATCCTTGAAATTCTTGACGGTTGGATTCTTGAAAAATGTGAGCTTGTCGCTGCTGAGATCTTTTTCAAGCACTCTTATACCTCATTTTTACCGTAACGGTACTCATATCGTATTCAAATGCAATCAAAAAACGCACAATTGGAGCGAATAATGTACCAACCAATTTTAAAACTTGCACTTCAAAAGCTACGAATACGTTAAAATCCAAACTGAAAATATTCTAATTTCTACGTTCGCTAAACCGAGTCATAACAACACACAGTAGCCTGACTCGTAAACAGCCAATTACGAACAATAAATCTTCAATAAAATTATACACCGGCAAAACAACAGGACTCATCAATTGCTACGTTTTCACAACGATTACGGTTTCTCAAATTAGTGCTCCACTTCTCAAGTGGTCATAAATTATACTTAAAGAGAAACGATCGCGACATGAGATCGGCAAAATTGCTTCATATCCCTTACAACAGCAAATGGAGCTGGAAACCCTAATAAAATGGTCACACTCTTGAGACTGAACAATGCAGAAAAGAGTTACGCGTAAATTATTCGGGTTAATCTCTTGTGTCAATACAGATCGTTTTGCTTTCTTAGCAAGCATCACATTACAGCAAACAGAACGCGAAATCGCAAGCGATATGTGGGAACTGCGTGGCGTTAATCAACTTTTACTGAACTTTATTAAGCTTTAAAATAGTGATCTGATTGCTTTGAATGAATTTGTAAAAAATGCAGTCGTTTATAGTCAGATTAATAATTAAAATGCGCCCCTTTCAGATTTTGTTTCACTAACTTAAATCGCTTTTTGGGTATTGGAGTTCAAAATTTAAATCTCTCCAAGTTATCAAAAATACTCGAGTAACGTAACTCAAAAAGCTCGCATAACTGTTTACAATATTACGTCAAATCTCAGCACTTTTTACGAGTTCTTAAACAGTTTTTCACTTCATTTGAAATAACATTAAGCGTTCTTTAAAATTCCAGCGACTCACAATCAAATTTTGTTGCATCAACGAAACTAACAGTCCAGTATGACTCTGAAAACGCTCTTTCGCATTGCAATTCAACATATTATAGTATTAGTATCATTGGCGTAGCCAGGAGGGGGCGTGCCCCCCTCCCAATCGAAATGTGACAAAAAAGCCTTGTTTCTTCAGTTTCGATTTCTTTCAGCAACTTCGCGTACGACAGTACATGCGTACAACAATAATTGGCAATAATATTAACAACCAGGGGTCCGGGCCCTTTTAGTTCAATGTTTGCCAACCAATTTAAATGCAAAATCCTGTTGAAATTGAGTTTTTGTCTTAAAAGTTGCTACCGCAAGCCCTCATCTAACCTTTTTATGAACGTAACGCAATAACCAGGGCAGGATTTACCATCAGGTGTGCCGGGGGCCCCGCGCTTGAATGGTTAGAATTTTTTTTGGTCTTCTCCTAGATTTGGCAGGAAGACGTTGCAATAAACCCCAAAGTACCAGGGGCCCCGCAAAATGTAAATTCGGCCCGGTAATAACATGGTTAGTAGGCGTGACCATTTATTGCACCATTTTTTAATAACAATACTCCTCCACCTTGCCACTTTTTACGTGAAAAAATACTTTTGAAAAAAAAATTAGCTAGAAGAAATGTTCATTGAACAAATTATTAAATTTTAATTGAAGGGGTCTGGCCCCCCTGGTTGTACATGTACATCTACAACTAGTTATTTTTATGACAAAACAAGAATTTTTAAGGAAAATCTTCGAAAGGATTATTTTTTACTGCAAAAATATTGCAGGAGGCAGTGCATTTTACTTCGTCCAAACTGGGCCAAGCCAAGCCACTTACAAAATTTAACACCAAAACGCAAGATTTTAAACGTGCTTTGGACTTAGATTGCAAGTAAAAGAAAGATTCAATTTTTTCCAATTAAACTTTTTCCAATTGGCTTTCAAATGTTAAAAATCTGGTTATTTCAAATAACTTTGAACACGTGCAAAATGTGATCCAATTGCATTAAAATAGCTACTTTTTTCAAAACGTTACAAAAAATCGCGTAGCGGTTGTGGGCTTCGCCCACAGACCCCATAGCCTCCGGCGGCTGAGTTACACTAGTTTACTCAACACGTCTCCCAACTTAGACATTTGCACTTTTTAACTATTTCTTGAAGCCATATTCCTTAGCAAAATTTTTCTTAAATGCCAAACCAGGCCATCGCTTTTCATTTTCCATTCTACGATATTTTTCCCATAAAAAGTTCCTTTTTTAAAAATTTTTGATGACGTTATTAGAGATGATTTGTGGTTTGCCCCCCCCCCCCCCAATCAAAAATCCCAGCTACGCCTATGATTGGTACACCGGTTGTTTCAAAATCCAAGCTCCTTCCTCAACAGCACAAATCAAAATAAAAAAGGGCTAAAATCATTTAAATTTAGAACAGCATTTATTTAAGTTTTTGTTAAATCATTTATGTTTTTGCCACATAGACTTCATTCTCGAGAGATATAATTTGACAAATTGCAAAAAAAAGGAAAAGAATCAAAATTTATTTTCACTGGTTAATGCTTCACTCACAAGTTGTCACAGGTCGATAAGAATAACTTGGTGAACTATTCCAGTTTTCTATACACCCTTTAATTAACACTATCCTTCGGGCTAATTATTGTCCAACATGGCATTACCAAGTTTGACATGTTTTGTCTTTTTCTAGTATTAGCCTACATACAGGTACTCTTAAAATTTGATTTGTGTAGCTGGAGTACGTCGATCGTATTTAAGATTTAAAAATTTTGAGGGGCCCATTTGGCATGGTCTTCTCAATGTGGCCCATCAAATTTTGTTATCTATCTTTGATTTATATTAACCTATCCAATAGATTTAATTCGTTTAGACTTTGTAGTTAATGGGGGGAGGTGTCAACATAATTGGAGAACCCCTACAGTATGAGATCCGCAATATTTTTTATAATAAACTTTTACCTACTATCTTGGAAACTTTATTTGTCTAGCTTGAGTAGTTAAAAATTTTGAAGGACCCGTTGAAAGAAGGCTTTCAAATTGTGGCATCTAGTCATACTGTATTTTATTTACCTACCTAATTTGATTTTCTTTTATATGAACCTATTCTAAACGTTTTATGTGTCTAGCTTGAATAGTTGAAAAGTTTGAATTTTGAAGAACCAAACTGAGGGACCTCCGATTTTGGTGCCTCAACCTTTGTCAAATTTTATCTTTCCTTGATATTTGCCTATTCTGAAATTTTTATGAGTCTAGCTTAAACAATTAAAAAGTTTGAATTTTGGCAATCTTGTTTGAGTGGGTCCCCCCACTGTGTTCCTTCAAATTTTGCAAACTTTATCTTTTCTTCATTTTGAATTTTAGCGTTCTTGTTTGAGAAGGATCTCTTCATTTTGGCGCACCAAATCTTGTCAAATTTTATCTTTTCTTCGCACTTGCCTATCCTGAAAATTTCATGCGTTTAGCGTGAGTGGTTAAAAAGTTTGAATTTTGGTGGCCCCATTTGAGAAGAACACCCTCATTGTGGTATCCCCAAATTTTGTCATTATTTATCTTTAACTTTATTCATCTATTATGAAATTTTCATCTGTTTAGCAGGAGTGGTTAAAAAGTTTGAATTTTGGCAGCCCCATTTTAGAGAGATCCGCTTGTTTTGGTATACCCAAATTTTGTCAAATATTTTTTGTCTTTATAATTGTCAATCCTAAAAATTTCATGTGTCTAATGTGTATGGTTAAAAAGTTTTATATTTTGGCGGCCTCGTTGGGGGGTACCTCCCATTTTGGAACCCTAAATTTGTTCAAATTTTATTTTTCTTTTATTTTTACTTACCTTAAAAATTTCGTGTGTCCAGCTTAAAAGGTTAAAAAGTTTGAATTTTGGAGGGCTCGTTTGGAGAAAATCCCCATTTTGGAACCCCCAAATTTTGTTATGTTTACACTAATTTTTTTTAATGTCTACCCATTTCGAAAATTTGATCTATCTAGCTCCAACGATTTAAAAGTTCAAAATTTTGGCGGCCATGTTTAAGGGGGATAAAAAATGTAACTCTTGTACCCCCAAATTTTGTCAGATTTTATCTGTTCTTCATATTTGCCTACTCTGAAAATTTCATGTGTCTAGCATGAGTGGTTAAAAGGCTACAATTTTGGTGACCCCATTTTGGGGGTCCCCCCATTTTGGTACTCCCAATTTTTGTCAAATTTTAGCTTTCCTTTGTGTTTACTTACCTTAAAAATTTCATGGGCCTAGCTTGAAAGGTTAAAAAATTTGAATTTTGGAAGGCACGTTTAAGGGAAAAACCTCCATTGTGGCACCCCCAATTTTTGTCAATTTTAGTTAGTTTTTAAAATCTACCTATTCCGAAATTTTGACCTATCTAGCTTTAACGGTTTAAAAGTTCAAAATTTTGGAAGGCCCGATTGAGGGGGATCCCCCTAACCTGGCACCCCCAATTTCATTTCTGCACTAGTCCTCCCTGATATCTTCAATCGCTCAAACTTTGAATACAGAGCATTGAGTGGCTTAAAAGTAGATAGCCGTAGAAAAAAAGAAAAAAGAAAAGAAAAAAAGTAAGAAAAAAAGACAAAAAAAAAAGTATTCAGTGGGGTAAACAAACATAACCAAAAGAAAGGCGGTTGATAGTGTGCTCAAAAAGTACAAATCATTTTCCATCAAAATCGGTATTGACCGAGATATATCGGTCTAAAATCGTCCGCTTTTTGCCCATTTTCCCAAACTAGATTTGCATGAAGCATTTATAATCATCCACATTGTGTACAAATTTCAAAAGTGCACGCCAAGTGGTTTTTGAGTTGTAGGCGAAATAATAAATTTTAAAGCCAAAAATCGTATATTTAAACGTTTTTTTTTGTGTGTCAATTCACGATTATGTGACCTAGGATCCACAAAATGGGCACACATGACGCATTCATTAATTCCCATGTTGAGTCCAAATTTCAACTTTCTAGGTTTTACCGTTTGCTAGTTATGAGCAAATCAATCCTCATCTGCTAATATTCGCAAACAAAAACAAAGGTACTATACGCTAACGCGAAGTCCCAATTACTGTATGTATCGTACGGAAATACACTTGTTTTCATAAATTTTATTTTATCAACGCAAAAAAATAACACATCAAATTTTAAATTTATTTTGTTTATGTTTATATATTGTAATAGTACAGTACATGTATTTCCAGTTTATTATTATTTTCAGATTAGGCGGTTGTTTTTTGTTCATTCAAATTTGGACATAATCGTGGCTACTACCAGTAACACCATTCATAGAAAGCCATGTTATAAATGGGTAACAAAAGATTTATATTAAAGTTTGAATACTATGATGCTTTGGTAGGAGAAGAAAATACAAAAATCGGTAAAAAGGAGCTATGATGAAACAATATGAGTCATGATTGATTTGTCAATCATGTGTTTAAGTTACAGTTTTGGTCAATATTTCTTTTCAACGACTAAGAAGGATAATTGCAAAACTAGAATAATAAGAACTACACGCAATAGTTTACGTTACCATAATAAATGAAAAGTTGCGGAACGGTATCAGTAAACTGATTAAAAATATAAAAAAGACGCATAAAATTTGGTAAATTTTGGTGAGAAGACATTACAGGCTGAAATTCATATACTGAATACTGATACTGCACAATAAGTGCTTTCAAAAATGGGATACTTTTTGTCTTCGTAACGCAGCTTAGTGTGGCAAAAAGTAATTAAGGTATTTCAAAATATTTCAGACAAAAAATGAAATCAATTTATTAATCAATAACGTCGAACATCTTACAAGTTTAGTTAAAACATTTGCGAACACTCAGCAAAATCCTGACTTATTTAGAATATGAGAAATTTAAATTAAGCTTATACGCAACGCATTCATTGATTTTGCATAAAATATACCAAAATTCAGCCAAATTTTGTTGAGTTTCATCGTTGAACCAAATCTTTCAATCACAAACCACGTCTTGCGTGTATTTGCATGCATTTTTGGATTGGTTGCTGGCAAAATCGTGCCTCAGTGTTTCATTCATGCGTTTTTTCATCATATTGTGCAATTCGAGCGACTTTCTGTGATTTATTTTTATAAACCCAAAGTTTTAGGTCACTATGACACATACAATTTAGGGAAACATACGAAAGCTGTCGGAATGGTCAATTTCAGTTTACAATACAGCTTCAAGTACTTTTAGGAGATTTCTCACACCTAGATCAGAAATTAGTATGGGTCGTTCTGTAAACTTATTCATTTATTTTCATGAATTGCACAAAAATCCTTCCTAGTTTCGTTTAATTTTACGTTGAAACAAATGTTACAACTGCGAACCAAACCTTTTGTGCGATTTCATTTTGTTTGATGGTTGATCGAACCTTTGGTTTTTAAATCAGTTACAATGGTAGTACAATGGTAGTAAGTTACAGTGGTTGATCTAATTTGTGAAATAGTGGATTTTTGCAGGCCGAGAGGCGGTGGGAGCCCACAATGATAAACTCTTCTTTCTTCTTCTTTCTTCATTACCCGCTTTTCCGTGAGGGTTGCGGGGGCAGTAGCTCAAGATTAAGCCGCCACACCTCACGGTCTTCCATCACCTCCATCATTTCGCTTGGGCGAAGTCCCAAGCGATTCCATCCAAGATTCTCAATGTAATCGGTCCATCTAGTTCTAGGTCGTCCGACTGGTCTTCTCCCATTGGCTTTGGCATGTAAAGCTTGTTTGGGGAGTCTTTCCTGAGGCATTCTGCTTACATGGCCAAACCATCTATGGCCAAACCATTAAAGCTGAACGGCTCGATGTTAAGAGATTTTTGAATATCAGAGCTACGCACCTTGTTAAACAGTGTAACTCCTTCGATTCTTCGTAAAAAACTCATTTCGGACGCTTGCACTTGTGATCGCATTCTTTCGGTCATTACCCAAGATTCATGACCATAAGTGAGAATGGGGACAAAACTGTTTTGAAAATTGAGAGCTTTGCCTTTTTCGACAATTCTCGTTTCATGACAACCGAGTAGTGCAAAGCTATACTGCACTAGCCTTGCCTATTCGGGTATCGAATTCTTCGTCTTGCCTTCCGTCACTCGTAAATGCAACCCCAAGATACTTGAACCTCTCTACCTGTTTCAGTGTCGCTCCATTCACTTGTAATATGCACTGATCAGGGTTTCTTGAAAGATGAAGTACCTCAGTTTTGGCCGTGCTTATTTTCATTCCGGCGGTGTTGCATGCATCTGCAAAGCTATTTAATGCGCGCTGGAGGCCAGATTCTGTGGAAGAAAGCAGAACCAAATCATCTGCGAATAGCAGACGACTAATTTTGCAATTTCCAATTGTGGCACACTCATCAGCTTGGCTGCATTTGTCGATCCAATTCATGTAAACAATGAAAAGGAGAGGTGACAAAACGCACCCTTGCCGGAGTCTAACGCCCACATGGAACGGCTTTGATTGCTTGCCATTTACCCGAACACAAACCTTGGGTCTGCAGTAGAATGACTTAATAGCGCGTAACAATTGACCATTAACGCCATACTCCTGCAAAACCTTCCAAAGTTTGTCCCGAGGAACTCGGTCATATGCTTTTTCAAGATCGACAAAGAATGTAAAAAGATCTTTGCCATACTCCCAAGATTTCTCGAAGATTTGCTTCTGAGTGAAGATTTGGTCCATGGTGCTGCGACCCGGACGAAAACCGCACTGACCATCTTCTAGTTTTGATTCCACTATTTCTCGGCATTTCCTTTCAAGTCATTTGGCATATACTTTCCCTGGCAAACTAAGGAGTGATATCCCTTTGTAGTTTGTACATTGTTTGCGATCTCCTTTCTTGAATATCGGAATAATCACAACTGTTGGCCAATCTCTGGGAGTTTTGCCAAGCTTCCACGCAACTTGGCACACTCGCGTTAACCAGAGAATTCCTTCTCCAGTCAGCGCTTTCAACATCTTGGGTCTGATTTCATCTTCACCAGCAGCTTTTCCAGATTTTATCCCTTTAATTGCAGTTGCCACTTCTGCTGCAGTGAAAACTTCGTCTTCTCCTAGATGTGTCACTTCGTGTGTGTCACGAGTCGATGCCTTTACAGGATTCAAAAGATCTTCAAAGTATTCTCTCCATCGTGAAAGGATTTTATTCTCATCCGTTAGAATGTCACCGTCAGAATCCTCGATAGAGTACGTGATACTCGATCTTTGCCACGTAAACGGCGGATGGTCTGCCAAAGTACTTTGTTTGCCGAAAAATAGTTGGAATCCAACCGACGACCAAACTCTTCCCATGACTTCTTCTTGGATTTCTTTCCTGCCGAAGTTGCCGCTTTTCGCGCCTCAGTGTACCGGGATTGCAAATCAGATGACGATCTGTCCTGTAGCCAGGCCTTGAACGCATCTTTCTTTGCTCGAATAGCTTCTTTAACTTCTTGGTTCCACCAAGGTGTTCTTTTCTCACTATCGCCCGCCACTCTAAGCCGTTTTCGCCCACAACTTTCAGCAGCTGATGAAATGATCCCTGATCTGAACAGCAGCCATTCCTTCTCGATGTCCTCGGATACATCAGGAAGTTGTCTGAACTTAGATGATATACTGGATGCAAACTGTTTTCTTACTTGTTTGTCATCCAAAGCCTCCCATTTGATTCGGTAAGTCACAGACGACCTGTTGGATCTCTTGTTTGGCCAAGGTTTGGAAAGTCGTTAGGAACATATACTACCAGATGGTGATCAGTTGACAATTCAGCACCTCGCTTCACTCGAACGTCCAGCACATCAGAAAACAAATCTGACGAAACTATGCAAAAATCTATCAAAGATTTTTGATCCATGCTAGGTCGATACCATGTATACTTGTGAACCTCTCTGTGCTGGAAAATGGTATTCATGATGCGGAGTCCGTTGCTACAACAGAGCTGCAATAAATACCTTCCGTTCTCATTCAGTCCAGTGACTCTATGTTTTCCGATCACACCCTTCCACGTATCTGTGTCTGTTCCAACATGTGCGTTAAAATCCCCCATAAGGACTGTAGATTCAGTAGCTGATACTCGTAGAAGAGCATCATTTACTTCCTCCACAAAAGTCTGATATTCACTCGTAGCATTGGGGGCATATACCTGCAATAAGCACAATGACCGATCTAATACCTTGAGCTTCAACATACAGACCCGTGATCCCAAAGGAATCCAATCTGACACACAGTCTGACAAACGGGGCTCGTGAGAATCCCCACACCCGCTTGTGCAGAATTGATTTGAAGCCAAAACCAGACCCGAAAATGCTGGAAAATTTTTAGGTCCAAAAAATATGTATTGCTCATATGTGATTGAAAATTACTTTTTTCCTGCTGATAAATTGTAGCGCAATACTTATAATTTCGTACTAATGATCTTATTTTTGCTTAAACAAACTTTTTTTAAACAAAGTCGTCGTCATTTAGTGTTGCATAGTTTATTTTATTTACGCTTTATAGCACCTAAAAAGCTAAAACACATGTACGTATGTCAAGCCCGATAAAGCCCGACATTTTGTCAATCTTAAGCCCGAACCCAACTCGACCCGAAAAGCCCATTCCGAGTTACGATTCTGTCTCACTTTTCAATTGAAAAAGTTAGAATGAATATTATCAACCATTCCAGTTACATCACGTGATCAAGCCATTTTTTATAAAAACCCCCTTTTTCGTTCAAATTAGGGTAAGGGAGATCATATTGAGTATATTTACCCCCCCAGCTTTATTTCATATCCCTAACCCAAAATGAATGAAAAACGGAGTCTTTTACCAAAATCGGCTTAATCATGTGATAAAAGAACGGTTGACAATAGTTTTTCTAATCTGATATCCTTTTCAATGAGTATGTGTTGATACGCTTACGTGTAACGAAGAAAGGGAACAGAAAATTAATAATGATAAGCTATAGGCAGATGGTGATGTAAAATTGTTTCTTAGATTAAACGAAACGGTTTGTTGTTAATCGTTTAGAGAAAAACAGAAACATGTAAAATGCAAAAGACGTCAAAAATATAACAAAAACAACAAGAACTAGATGGAAGCTTGCTGAGAAGCAAGCCCAGGGTACGACCAACGCACGTTGAACTACGAAATTCTCAAAAAAAGCTTTTGATTTTGCGTTAAAAAATTAACTAGAAATATCTATAAGGACTCCAAGTGGTTTTGGAATTTTAAACATTGTCAAAATATAGTATTTATTTTATCCACAACATAGTGACTGAGAGCAGTAGCGTAGCCAGGGGGGGGGGGGGTGGGGGGGCTATAGCCCCCCCCATTGGCCTGCCGACCAAAATGCAGAATAAGGAAAATACCACGTTTTTAGCACTTTTAAGACTCTCTTTTGCACTGGATTAGACTAAAAACTGCTTTAAAGCATAGTTTGAAACGTTTATTTAGGGGGAGGGAGGGGGGGCTAATGAACTACCAACCAAAATGCAGAATAAGGAAAATATCACGTTTTTAGCATTTCTAAGACTGTGTGTTTGCACTGGATTAGACTATTTTGAAACGTTTATTTAGGGGGGGGGGGGGCTAATAAACTGCCGACCAAAATGCAGAATAAGGAAAATACCACGTTTTTAGCATTTCTAAGACTCTCTTTTGCATTTGATTAGACTAAAAAATGCTTTAAAGCATAGTTTGAAACGTTTATTTAGGGGGGGCTAATGAACTGCTGACCAAATGCACAATTAGGAAAATACCACGTTTTCAGCCAGTAGCGTAGCCAGGGGCTATAGCCCCCCCCCCCCATTGACATGTCGACCAAAATGCAGAATGGGAAAAACACTACATTTTTAGCACTTTTGATACTGTTTTATGTACTGAAGTGGTGGACTAAATAGTGATTTAAAACATCTTTTGAAACATTTGTTCAGGGAGGGGCTAATTTGTCAAAAATAAAACCAGCAAATCAATGAAAACTTTGATAAATGGTCAAAAATAAGCAATCAAATTTGATTGCAAGTGTAAAAATGCTGAACATAGGTGTCATCAACAAATATACCATAAACTAAGGAATAGGGGGGGGCTATTCAGTATTAGTTAATTACCAATCATTTCTCTCGAATTTCTTTTCATTAGCCCCCTCCTCTCCAATTATTTTTTTCTATAAACTGTATGCGAAATAGATTACTCCGTGTGAGTTTTATTAAACTATTCGATTTTGTAATTTACCAGCATCCAAACAAGAAAACTAACATTTTACCATTAGCCACCTCCCAAATAGCCGATTTATGCCACCAGTTTAATCATGTTTGCACTGCCAATTTCTAAGCCACGTTTCAAAAGCATTATTTTTTAATCAAAATAGCCCTAACATGAGTTATTTTTGCAAAAAAATGCAAAATTTTCGAGCGCTGGGGGCTCCGCCCCCAGACCCCCGTGCCTCCGGCAGCTGGGGGCTTTGCCCCCAGACCCCCATTGGCCTCCGGCGGCTGGGGGCTTCGCCCCCAGACCCCCAAAACAGCCCCCCCCATTGCGATTTTCTGGCTACGCGCCTGACTGAGAGTAGTTTAAAAAAAACTTCCTTTCCAAGCTTGTAGAATTAAAACTACCCAAATAAGCCAACTTTTAAAGAACCCTATCCGTTAATTAACAATTTAAACGCAAAACTGTTAAAAACAATGAACTATCAAGGCAAATCAACGTATTTTGCAAAATTTACCTAAACGCGACATCTTGCGGTTAAATGTTTTAAGTAATAGAACTTTTATCATCGCTTCTCAATCACTTAATTAATTTGTCTTAGCACGTTTACATAAATAACTGTACTTCATGTTAATCAAGTTTTGAACGTAAAGTTAGACGCATTTAAAGCTGTAATTTTGTGCGTACGACATTATTACTGATGAGAGAAAAAATAAACTTCAATTTCAACTCGCATCAGTCAAAAATTTAAAGCATTTTTAAATCACAAACATAAAAGACGAAACAAAGCCAGAAAAAAGCAAAATAATTCTAAAACAAAATTGTTTCTTGCAAAAGCCTAAATTACATCATTTCATGAAGCTT
Source organism: Trididemnum nubilum (assembly GCA_963965965.1). Lineage (NCBI taxonomy): Eukaryota > Metazoa > Chordata > Ascidiacea > Aplousobranchia > Didemnidae > Trididemnum > Trididemnum nubilum. The sequence goes on along the minus strand of OZ014473.1, from coordinate 44,081,453 downwards.
AATCTTTGTATCGAAATTCGATTTAATCTTGTGCACTTCGCCACTTTTTTTGATTTTGAAGCTAAAGATGCGTTGGTGTGACACCTAGCGGTTTGTGTAAACTTTGAATTAAAAATTTTTGAAACTTACTCAGGCAAAATGATTTTTACGTGAGAGTACAGCAAATACCCGTTTAAAGCCCGGTCTAATCAGTGCGTCAAATTGTGATCCCACTAGCGTAACCTTAGTTTATTTTATCCAACTGGCAGCTTCTATGTTAGTGAGGCGATACGCCTGCCTCCCGAATTTCTGTTTAAAATAAATGAGAAGTACCCTCGTACGCTCACAATCTTACGTACAGCGTAGACCCGGCCTAACGAATTAAGTTTTGTTAATTATAATTGCAAGCCTTTAGAATGTCTCAGGAAAGACTCCCAAAACAAGTTTTACTTACCAAAGCAAATGGGAGAAGATCAGTTGGACGATCTAGAACGAGATGGACCAATTGCATTAAGCGTCTTTGATAGAATCACTTGGGACTTTACCCTACCGAAATGAAAGACGCAATGAAAAACCGTGAAGTGTGGTGGCTTTATTTTGAGCTGCTATTCCCACAATCCTCAAGGAAAAGCGGGAAATAAAGAAGATAATTGCAAGCCTGCGTTTATTTTGAAACTAATATTGAACGATCAATGTTCAAAACAATCTTTGTTCCAATTTTCGTCACCCACCACTCATGTTCACTGTCCAGTTTGAGTTTGAGCACAATTTTTGGGTTGTAAACTTGTAGCTGAAAGAGTTAAATACGCAAGCTTTTGAAAAGAGCTTTTCAAAAAAAGTCGAAAAATCGCGTTATCAAAAAGTAATTTTAATATCAGAAATTTTTTAAACATCGGTAAGGCGCAAATTCTTTCAATGGTAAGATCTCAAGTTGATGATTTGACGTACGCAAATTTTCTCAAGTGAAATAAGTTCCCAAACAATCTTTATTTGCCAGGGAATAGACGTTTTGAACGTAAGATGGAAATAGCATCAAAAATATTATCACAAAATACTGCAGTAACTCTTTCTTCGTTAGCTCATGGTTAGTTAAAGCAGATATTTTTGTATTGATATACCGATACTATGGACTGTACTTTTCAAAACAATTTTTCGAATCGTTATTCCAACTGAATATATGCTATTTACACCCATTATTAACTGCTTAGATACTGCTGTAAGTATATAATTAGATAATTACTTAATTAAATACTAGCCGCAGTATCTAAACAGTTAACAATGAGTGTTTATCTAAAATAAAGTTAATCTAAAGCTGAATTTAAACTCGCATTAAACGTCTTTATTTTGCTTAAAATATACAATTTTTATTAGAAGTTTATTAAACCTCTAATAAACGAAAACACCAAATCGATAATTGAAAAAGCGCAGCGTATTTTATCATACTGATTTTAGACGAAGAATAAACGACTTTTTGTGAACGATTTGTATGCGTTAACTTTTAGCCGTCTATTATAGATATAATCAGCGCATACACTTAAAGCTATAGTCTAGCTTAAATTTAGACTTTCTTTTTCAAACGATATTTTAGGTCTAGCCTTAGATCAAAATGTTTTAGACGTCTTTTAGACGTCTTGCTTATACAGTATTAGGTCTGTGTTATTAACACAAAAAAAAAACAAAAAACAAATAAAGATGTGTAAAACAGTCCATTATATTGCAATATCTTGACGTCCTTCATGGTCGACTCCTGGGAAGCCATATCAACTTCCACTGGCAATTTTTTTCTAACCGCGAATGCACCCTCGAAATGAATTTTTGAAGTCTTTATTACACTAGTTTAGTCACTTACTTTGCTTTTCAAAGATTTTTCTACCAAAATAAGGCAAGATTTTTTTTTTCAGCGTTGGGGGCTTGTGGTGCTGATTGTTGCATAAATTACATCATTGTACAAGTTACTGATGTTTGCAAACATGCATTTTCTTAACAAAAACAGATTTCGAATAAAATTCTTTGCAATCTATTACCAGCAATAAAATTATGGCTTTGAAAAGCAAATAAAATTATGCCTTTGAAAAGCAAAACTTGCTCAACTCGTAGTGCACCTTTGTTTTGGCTTTGTACCCCTACTTTTCTTGCTCTAGCAGCGGGACTTTGCGCAAATGTTTATTAAACTACGGCTTATTTTCCAAGGATTCTATACCAGATTTATGAGATGAAATGTGCTGTTATACGTACTCAGCGTTTTGGTATGCCGCATTTTTGCAAATGGTTTTGCTAGAGCAGAAATACCAGACTAAGAATAAAACTAGTATACAAATATTAGTTATACAAAATGAAACTAGTAGGCCTATAGTAAGTCCTCGGGTTACGACGGTCCCGACTTACGCTGTTTCGAGGTTACGAACGCACTCTATAAAAATATAAACGATAATACAGTACTGTAATATCGAAGCCCTTAAACTGGATCATTGTGATTGAAATAACATTGACTATTGAATAATATTGAAGTAATACACGCGTACAACAGTAATTGAAATAATAGTGACGACCAGGGGGCCTGGACCACCTCAATCCAAATTTTTGCCAAACAATTTAATGCATAACCTGAAAGAAATTAAGGGCTTTTATTTTAAAAGTTGCAACCTCAGCCCCCCATTTAACCTTTTTATGAACGAAAAGCAATAACCTGGGCCGAATTTACCATGGCCCAGTGCCTAGGGCCCCGCGCTCAGATAGTAAGATTTTTTTTTGGTCTTCACCTCTATTTGGAATGAAGATCTAGCAAAAATACCCAAAGTGCATGGGCCCCTCCAAACGTAAATCTGGCTTGAGCAATAACATGATTAGTAGGTCTAATCATCTATTGTACCATTTTTTAATAACAATTTACTTCCATCTCGCCTGTTTTTAAGCGATAAAAAAATTTGAAAAAAAGTAGCGGGGAAAAATGCTTATTACACAAATTAATGAATTTGAGTTGAGGGGACCTGGGCCTCCTAGTCGTACGTATACTCCTACAAATAGTTATTTTTATGACAAAACAAAAACCTTTTTGGCAAATCTGCGAGTGGATCATTATTTACTGCTAAAATATTACACGAGGAAATGTTTTGTATCTAACTTCTTCCTACCTGGGCCAAATTACTTACAAAATTTAGTCCCAAAATGCAAGATTTTAAACGTGCTTTAAACTTAAATTGTAAGTAGAAGGAGAATTGAACAATTTATTTTTTTAATTGGTTTTTAAATGTAAAAACTTTAAATCTTTCAAATGGCCCTAAAAACGTGCAAAATGTGACTTAAATAGCATTAAAATAGCTATTTTTTCTAAAAAATTACAAAAAAATCATCCAGCGGTTGAGGGCTTCGCCCCCAGACCCCCGTCTGTGATACGTTTCAGTGGCACTAGTTTACTCAACGCGTCTCCCGATTCGGACATTTTGACTTGTGGTGTAAGTCCTCTCCCTTCAGCAAAATCCTAATTACGTGAAAAACCAGGCCACGGCTTCTGATCTTCCATTTTACGATATCTTGGTCCCATAAAAACTTCCTCTGTCGAAAATTTCTGATGACGTTATTGCATGTGATTTGTGGTTTGGGTTCCTCCCAATAAAAAATTCTGGCTACGCCTATGTAAGATTTTGTCTATTGAAATTTGATGGTGACAGATCACGTGGTTTGGGGAGATGGGCCAACAAAGTTGTGATTTTTGGACTTAATTAAAAATTTATTTCGCGTACCGCCGTGTACACTACTATGAATAATTAATACAAAACAACAAAAGACAACAAGTTATCTTGAATAAACAAGGTAATATATTCTCGACAGGAGACTGCGAAGTGACCAGTATTTCAGGTCGTTGTGTCTGGCAGCCACCCAAAAATTGCAGTCGCTTAAAGCGACATAATTTTTGAGAAATTTGCTGGATACGAACATCGGATGTAATTCATGTCAAAATGGAGACAGACATTGGATGTAATTCTAATTCTGAAATATGTATTCTTTCGAAGTACAGCATCTAGGCAATATCTTTTTGTTAGATTTTGGAAATAAAACTTACGAATACACACACTTTTCCACTGCTTTTGAGAGAAATAAAGTTCAGTATCATAAACGCATTTGTGACTTCATACGATTCTAAAAGAAACGTTAGTTTGAAGATGATTACTGAACGCAAATAAAACTATAAAAAGGGTTTAATTATTTTTTGCTCGTTTTTTGTTTTTCGTTTGTTTGTTGAGCTTCAAGTTTCGAAAGAAAACAAATCGAAGAAAAAGTAAGTGAAGATATTTTAGCTGCATTAATATGACGGGGTAAATTACTATTTGTTTTAAACGCTCCGAATAATTTATTCAACTGGCAACAATATTTAAATTTGACTGGAACTGGTGGTATCTTTCAGTTTAAGTAATACTCTTAACTCCAATCGGCAAATTGATTCTTGCTGTAATATAAAAGAAAAAAACAAATTGAAAGAACAAATTCACTCCATTTGCACAGTACCTCAAAAAGTATAAACATGAATATTTCATAAGTTGCTCAAAAATAATTCAATTTTTAAAAAAATTACTAGATTGCTTACAAACAAGCAAACAAAAAAACCTAAAACAAGTTATATAAAACGCTTTGTATATATCAATATTTTTGCGTTTTATATCAATAGACTCTTTGTTTAGTAGACCAGAAACAGACGCGCGGCGAAAAAGAAAAGAGCTTTGAAGAAAAAAATTTGCTCTTGTTGAGAAGTATTTTTTGCGGTCACACGTATTCACTGATTTGATTGGACATATTCGTAGAACGAGTGAACCGTGAAGAAAAAGTCTCGCTGATATAACGAATTGGCATATTTAGAACAAATAAACAGTGAAGAAGAAAAGCAAAACTGTCAGTTTCCAGTCTACTAATGAAGAGTCTATGGTTTGAGTAATGAAAATTTAGAAGCGACTAATTCAGCGAAATTTTTATTGACTTTTGTATAAATTCTGACCCAAATCTAACGCATGCGCCCGCGCAACACAGCTTGTTTCAAAGAAATGTTGCAGCTGGGGCAATCCGTTGGCAACTCTGTCCGGTTGGACCGGTCCGAGATTTGAACATCAGACTTTCTGCTCCACATACGAACGCGTTACTGCTCGACCAGCTATAAGATTCGTAAAAATTTAAGAAGAGTTACCCTCAACTCAAAATTTACTGGTTTTATAAAAAAAAAGAATAATGCTCATAAAGATTGTTACAGTTAACAGCATTGGGGCACGTCTTTGAAAAATGATACAATGAAAGAATAAACTATTTTTCTTAAATGGTAGGACCATGGCGTCCAGCGGCGTCAGAGCAACTTACGATGCCTACGTTGTTCAAGGTGCGCAGACTGCCACCAGCTTGACCAACAAGAACTTTGCTAAAGTAGGTAGAAACCAAGTTGGAATTTTTTCAATAAGATTTACTCTAACACAGGGGTCGGCAACCTCAAAAACACAAATGTTTAGCTATGAAAATGTAAGTCTGCTGACAGATATAGACAGAGAGAGGCTTATTGTTGACTAACAAAAAAAAAAATAATACATAAACAAAAAATTATAAAATTGCAATGCGGCATAATTAGAAAATAAGAAAATAAAAAACAATGGGGAACCACAGCCAATTCAAATGTTCGCTTTTAATTAATGATATATTGCATTTGCATTGTTGCTGTAACAGAGCAGAATTATTGTACTACTTCCTGTAAACTGAAATTATTTCATCACAAGATGTTGCACTTATATTCCTAAGTATTTAACCTGGAAAAGTATACGGCCCGGTAACGAACTCCCTACGGACCGACACCGGTCCGCGGACCGGTGGTTGCCGACCACTGCTCTAATATAATTGTAATTACATTTAGTTACCGAGTTTTAATTGTAATTACATTTTCTGATGGTTCTATTATGAATGAAACAGCCTGTTTGATCTTAAAGAATTTTATCTTTAAATGTTGGAGTACAACAGTAGTTGGTAGCAGTGTGCAGTATCGCAATATTGGCTCTAAAAACATCGTTATTGTCACTTTTTAAGACCTTGAAATGCTATCCAGAAATTAAAAAAAAAGATCCGTTTGCAAGTATGATAAATCTGGAATTTTTTGCGTCAGCCTAACCATAGACTCTTTGTTTAGTAGGCTATAAACAGATGCGAAGAGAAAAAGAGAAAAGCATCATAGAAGAAAAAAGGTTTGCTCTTGTTGCGAAGTTTTTTTGCGGTCACGCGTATTCGTCGGATTTAATGCGACATATTCTTAAACCGCAAGTGAACCGTGAAGAAAAAGTCACGCTGATTGGACGAATCGGCATATTTTGGAACAAATGAACCGCGAAAAAAAAAAGACAAAATTGTCAGTTTACAGTCTACTCAGAAAAAGTCTATGGTCTAACCACACTAACGCGGAGCATTTTTTTTAGGTTTATTCGACTGCGTGGCCATTAGGGCAAACTCGTCGTTTCTGCGATGACCCTATCGTATGACTTGGGTTCAACCCCCTCCCTGGTCACGTTATTGCGTCCTTGGATAAGGCGCTTTACGATGATTTTCTCCGCTTGGTGGCTTCGAAAAAGCAGCAAATTCATTGGACAAGAATTCGAAGAAATCCACAACAACATTGGGTCACTGGAAACTATTAAGCAGGTGCGGATTCCTTCTCGCACGAAGTACTTACCGCATTGAAAAGTGTATGGATCCAGTAGCGTTCGCAGGATTTTGAAAAGGGGGGGGTGGGCAAAAATTTCAGAAAATTTGGTAAGAACAAAGATCTGAAACAGAAGATGTTCCTCCCAGATTTAGTCCGATATTATGCCCAAAATCAGGTGAAGAGCAAAAAAAAAAAGGTCTTCACTCAAATTTAGTCCGAATTTTTGCCCAAAATCATGTGAAGAGCAAAAAAAAAAGGTCTCCACTCAATCTGAGTTCGGGTTTTTTGCCCCAACCCTAGTAGAAACGCACAGAACGTAGCCTTTATATGATCAAACCTTATGCCCAACTTGCAAAGGGGGGGGGGGGGCCATGCCTCATTTTTGCTTACTTTTCTATGCGATTTTGCAATCCTGGCGACCCAAAGGGGGGGCCATGGCACAATAGCCTCCCCCTAAATACGCCCCTGCATGGATCGTCCAATAGTTAGCGTCTGACGCTGTTCGGAGGCAAAAGAATAAAAACGCGGTACAAGCCTACAACAATAGCAAGGTTCGATTAGCAAGCCTCTTGTCTATCTGGGCCAGCGCAACGAGTAGATTACGTGACCCTTTAATTGAAAAAACGCTTTGCGGAAATATTACAGAACAATTAACGTTAAACTTGTTTGGGAATCAAACCTGGGCCTGTAAATATAACCTATTTTTGCAAGTATAACGTATATCGTTTTGTTGCTGTATCCTTTTTCAGGTGAATTGTTATTTGAAACTGTTACTTTTTAATGTTCTAAGAATTGCCAGAAATAAATAAATACTACTTCTGCTACTAATAGCAGACTTTCGATCAGTAACGTGACAAGCTGAACTATAATGCTGCTCTTATATGCAGTAACTTAAGAATATAAGGCTTGCTTGTAAGTGAAATACTGATCCGAAATAAGTTATTTAACTTTTTTTTCTGGTTCTGATTACTAAAAATTGTTGCTGCTTCACTGTATATTGATTTAGAGAAAATGGATTTTGGGCCTAGCTTCTTTGGTAAAAATGGGCTTGTTTTTATGATGTCATGTCGTCATGGTGTGCAAAACATACACCAAAAAAATCAAGTCACACTAATTAATGAATGCGCGAATATCCGTCATATACGGTAGTGCTGTGTATGCGATTACAGGGTTTGCCAATTGCCAGATTTTATGTTCGTCTTGCAGATATGCCTGACGAGTGACGTTCTCCGGTGCTCCTATACTGTGCCTACAGGCCGGCCATTTGGTTGGCTTCCTTTTCACTTCTTTGCTGTGATCCACCACAAAACGCCTATCAGCTTACCTAGTTAAGTCCGGTCTACACTAAGCGTCAAATCGTGCGCGTACGAGCGTATTTTAAGTTTATTTTAAACAGAAATTCGGTATGCTGAACGTAATACCTTACCAGATTAGAAGCTGCCAGTTACCTAAAATGAACGAAAGAGACGCTTGTACGTCCACGTTTTTAGGCCTAGTGTAGACCGGACCTAACTGTTTGCACAAAGTTTTCCACACGCATTTCAAAGCAATTCGATCTCCATGTCATTTGTAATTTAATTTTTACTCTTCTTATTATAAGGATTTTTGAACTGGTTTTATTTCTATAGTTATGCAAAGACTGTAAAGTTGTTGACGGAAAAAAGATAACGAATGCAGATGTCGACATCACATTTTCAAAATATAAGTGAGTTTTCAACGAAACCTGATTTTTAGAGTTTATCAAGCGAGAGCAAAGTACAAAAAAGTGTTCTCAGATCAAATAAAATCAAAAACCTCAAGCCAGTGCTCAAAATCCCCAAAACTAGGTGTTTTCTGATCATAGAAAACAAGCAGCTTGGATCAACCAAAATCTGCCGAGATTGAGGCAAAGTTCAAAAAAAAAGAGGAAAGTCTTAAACTGGTTGGAGATTAAACTTCTCCCATCAAACTTTGTGCAAATGCCAAAAAACAATAATTTTGAACTCTAACGATTTTCTTTAATTTTTCACCCTATACCCCAGAAAAAAAACAAACGAGTTGAAAAAAATTAAGAAAAAATCATTATTAGCAACCCTGGTAAATAAATAACAATATTATCAAACCAAAGACTATAAAAACTGATTTTCACAGCTTCCCTGCTTGACGTTCAGCAATTAAAGGGACAGTGTAAAGCCTCCGAATTATGTCAAAATATTTGCACCCCCAAATATTTGCATCCCCAAATATTGGCACCCCCAAATTATGTCAAAATATTTGCCTGTTAAATATCTGCTGATATCAAAACAGACTGGCACCCTAGCCTAAGTCATTCAAAAAATTGTTTTTTTGGGGGGTCCATTTGGGGGGTTTCCGGGGGGATGACACCCCTAAACTATGTCAAAATATTGGTCTGTTAAATATCTGCTGATATCAAAAAAAGTAGCACTCTAGCTTGAGCCGTTCAAAAAATTGATTTTTAGAGGCCCCATTTTGAGGGGGGTTCCCGGTGGAGTTGCCCAAAAAAATTTCGGGAGAAAAAATTGCGTTTGCAGCTCAACAACTTTACACAAAAATTAGATTTCGATGTTTTGTGGTTTAGGAGAAGACGAGTGTACAAAGTTTAGGAAGAAAAAAAAGGAAAAAAAAGGAAAAAAGGAAAAAAAGGAAAAAAAAGGAAAAAAAGGAAAAAAAGGAAAAAAAAGGAAAAAAAGGAAAAAAAAGTAATAAACCTCATCGTGGCCAAAAGTGGGTTGGTTGGGATAAAGGGGTATTTTAAGACATCCAACCATATGAAATATTTTTTGCCGTACTTAAGCCGTTTTTGACTGACACCGCTTTTTACGCCAAACTTGCGGGGCGCTTTTCGGTTCTAAAACCAAATTCACGTGACCTATTGCCTCGAATTTTGGTACAAACATATAATTCATTAATCTCAAACTGCTGTCAAAATTTCATGTAGCTAGACCAAACCGTTCTCCAGTTATAAGCAAAAGTCTGAAATTTCGCACTCGTTAGTTGGAAAATGGCCGAGTAAAAACAAAGGAACACGCGACGCAAGCGTTGGTCGTTCCAATTAGAACAAGATTAATGATTATACTGTAAATTACGAGGGCAAAGTATATTGAGAAATAGAGTTCATGCTGTATGACAATTGACAACCAACTATCATTATAATAGTTATGAAATTATAATAGAAATTGACCAAAATCTTAGTTCAATGAAGCAGTCGGGGACGGGGATAGAATGCAAAGCCCTTACCGCTAATGAGAATCACTTGTTTATAAGTCTTTTATACAAATTTATTTTTGGAAAAGATTAGTTTATTGATTTTGGTTATTGTTATTACCTGTCGTAGCCATAAAAAAAGCAAGATAACTTTTGATAAATTTTGAACTGCATTATAGCTCATTATCAGTAAGCTTGTTTTCACAAAAAATTGAAAAGAAAAAAAAATTTAAAGATTCGATTTTAAACGATTTTACTGATGATATATATGCAGGCTGAAAGTAGTCTGAAACATTTTCAATTATATTCAAAGTTATATTTCAAGCTCCTTCATTTGCCAGCAAAAAAGCAAAACAGTTGTGCTTTCAAATGTCCCAAGATAAAATGTTGTATTTGTACAAGAGTTTTGATGAGTCAGTATGGTAGTACACAACTCTCATTAACTATTGTTAAAATAGCTCAAGGAAAAACAGAACCCTTTCTTTTCTTCCACATTTTTTTTTTTTGTAAGTCGTTACAACTACCTGCAAGAAAAAAGCAAAAATCTAATCTTTCTTATATTTGCTGTACTACTCCAGCCCGTAAGTGTTACTATCGGGCAATATACAACTTTTTTCAAGAAAATGTCGCTTTTAGTGGGGGCCCCAACCGAAAATCACATGCAATGACGTCATCAAAAATTTTCGAAAGTAGGGATTTTTTTTGCGACAAAGGTACTGTGGAATGGAGATCAAAAGCTGGGGTCTTGGTGGGCGCGCAAACAGGATTTTGCTAAGGGAGGCTGAAAAGTTTTTTTGCGTTCGAAAAATGCCTCAATCGGGCAGGGAATGCTGAGCAAACTGGTGTTACTCAAGCGTATTATTGACTTGGGCATCGCTACCTCCAGCCATCAAAGTCTAGCCGCTGGATAATTTTTGAATTTTTTTGAGAAAAGTAGCTATTTTAATGAGTAGTTATGTATATGGCGTGTTCGGTGCACAGAGGTCACGTGACTGCACTGTAACCGTCCTTGTGTCTCAAATTAAGAGAGGTCACGTGACTGCACTGTCTCAATAAAAATTGTTCAGTGCAAAGCAGGTCACCTGAATCTCAAAAATGCACTGGAAACAAAATGACTTAAAATGCACTGAAACCGTCCTTGTGTTTCAAATTTTTTTTTAAATCGTGGTTCTCAGTCCCCCCTCCCGATGTTAGTAGGAGATATTAAACTCGCAATTGAGCGCTTGTCACATGTAACCAACTTGTGCTCATAATTACGCTTCAATCGCGTTTAATTCTTTTCAATAATTAGTTTGATTTTGTCATTTTCTATAGGTTTCACTTTAATTGTAAAGCCATTGCTATCAAATATTTTCACTTTGGGTTTACCGTACGCCTTTTGTATTCTTTCAATGTCTTCTTTTGATAGAACATCACTTGATACTTTTGACCACTCGTGTTTATAAGTAGGATACATGATAGAATCTGTACTTTGTGAATGGGTTAAACCTAAACAATGACCTATTTCATGAACAGCTACTACAAATAAGTTGTGTTTGGGAGGTGTTTCTTGGTCTGTCCAATCTTCATCAGCATCGAAATGTAAATCACCCCCAATTCCTGAACCTGGATAAAATCCATGAGCTAAAACACCGCCTTTACCTTTAAAAGGGAATCCATCGCCATGTTCCTTGGCACAAAAACTAATTTTTATGTCACAGGGCTCATTTGGCTGTACTTTCTTAAATTTAAGTGCTGTAGGTTCATCCCAAACTTTAAAAGCAGCATCAATTTGTTTGTGTATCGAATCTTCTGTAAGTTTTGATGTTAAGTTCGTGATACAGTAAGTTAAAACACGTTTATTCCACTTTTGTTTTATATCTTCTATGTTTTCTGGAACTGATAAATTTGAAAGTTGAAATCCACAAAACATCTTTTATTTATATGTAGATTTAAGTTGCTCTAATTCTTCAATCGGAATCCAGCTATTAAAATCATTGCTGTATCCAGACCACTTAACTAATGCCGATTTCTTTTTATTATCTTTGCGAACAACTTTTTCTATTCTGAATTTAGTTTGATTCGTTTTCAAAAGTTCTTGTTCATAGAAAGTTCCAGAAATTAAATTACCACGAAGATCAGTGATTTCGTAAGTGTGTGGATTGGTATTTAAAACTTTAGAAATTAAAAACAGTTCCTCTGTCCAGTTTGGAGTAAAACCCTTGTCAAAAAGTTTTCGCTTGTATTTTGAAAGTCTAACTGTGTCACCAACTTTAAATTTTGCTTTTGTTTTTATTGGTCTAATTTTAGCGTACAAATTATAGTAAACAATTCCTTGATTTTCTTTTTCACTAGCTTGAACAGGCGTCATTTTCACGGATGAATGATAGCTGTTATTGTACTCATCAACTATCTCAGGTAGCATGTCTAAGTACTGAGTTGAACTTTGTTTTGTAAATTGCTTCCACATTTTATTTTTGATAGTGCGATTCCAGCGTTCAACAACAGAACTTTTTTCTTCATTTTCAGTTGAGTATAATTTAATGCTGTGTTGGTCCAACAGGCTTTTCGTATTTTTGTTGTAAAATTCTTTTCCCTTATCAGTCCATAAGAATTTTGGGATTCTTTTTTCTTTGAAGATTTTCTTGAAAGCATTAGCAACAGTTTTACCCGTTTTGTCTTTCAAAGGGACTATCCATCCGAATTTAGAAAATACGTCAATCACCATCAGTAAATATCGGTAACCTTTATTCCATTTGCTAAACTTTTGCATTTCCACTAAATCAGCCGCCCATATTTCATCAATTGATTTGCTTATAACTCGGCGTCGCAGAAACTTTTTCTTTACTGGTTTGTGTAGTTCATCAGCTAGTTCTGTTTGCCACGACGCCTTTTCCCGTTTTTTGCACCTAATCCTAGTTTATATTTTGTTCCAATTGCTGCTTGAACTAACTTTTTATCAAAAGATTCTCGAATACCTTTGGTTTTTGTTTGCGATAAACTGTCTAACATATCTTTATCACATTTTAGTTTACCTTTTTTATTGTCATTATCACGGTAACAAATATCATGTTTCATAGCAATAGCATCTATTTGATTGTAAGGTTCTTGTCCAGGAAAAGGCTGATCATTTTCATCAAGCTGCTTATCTAGTGGATTATATGGCCCAGTGTACTTGTGACTTGGAAGAGTGAACCCACCTTTTGGTTTTGGTAATTTTCCTATCGCAGCATGAAGGTCTAACAAGCCTCCTTTTTTGTTGGTTTTAATGAAACTATGCTTTGTAATACCACAACTAGCACAAATGCAACGTAACATCAGGCGACCATTTCCTTTTGCTTTTATAATTTCATCAGAACCTGGAACACATTTAGTTTTTTTCTTTTCTCTAACACAATAAGTTTCCATCTTTAATATATGATACATAAAACTTCATAAACATTTCATTAAAAGGTGTAGGTTTTTCATGAAAATCTAACAATAGCTCGTTTGCTGTTCTCCCCTTATTTCGCTCTGTTATATAATACACACAGTAGTAACCACAAAGAATTGAGTTAATATTTTGAATTTGTGCATCATTGTAAATAACGTTTTTGTTTGTAGTCTTCATATATTTAACAACTTCATTTGGGGGTAGAAGTCCAAAGCTGTCGAAGTATTCTACTTTATCTGATTTTTCTTCGTTGTAAACACAAACCCAATGAGTTCCACTACCCGCAAAATAATCTTGCAAGTTTACGACAGCTGACTCATTTTTATTCATTGCTTTTGGTAACATATCTTTGCTAAATGTTCCTCGATAATTGTCACACTTAATCATGATTTTATCAATGTCTAAGTTTGTTAATGGTTTCATTTATTTACTGCTTTATTAGTTGCTCCTTGGATGGCCCCGGAAGCAGCTGCTAATCCCAAAGTTGGCAAAACCTTTTTAGCTAAAAACGGTAACACTAGTTTTCCTAAATTAAGTAAGCTGCTTAAGAAACCACCTTGTTTTTGCAATTGCGTTTTACTAAAGTTTATTTGTATACCGTGTCCAGACGCTTTTGATTTGTTAATTCTATTTATCTGTCGACTCGTCAGTTGCAAACTAACGTTGCCTTTAGTCTGTAAACTTGCATTTGTTAGTCTAACACTTACACTAGTTTTGCTTTTATATGCATTTGCAATTTTTTTCTTTTGATTTTGTGTCAAGTTTAATGAGTAATCGTGGTACATTTTATATTAGACTTTATAAAATCAAACCCAAGATCGGAACATTTTTGAAAGGAGAATTTTTTCCTAGTATTAAACCTTTTCCGAGAATCTGAGGTTCGTCAAAGCGATAAGACCTACCTTGTCTTTTTGTTCCAGGCAACATAAGCCCTTTACCCTTTGATCCAGGTAACACAAGTCCTTTTCCTCCTAACAAACTGGGTAGCAAGCTACCTGCTAAACCTGCTAAAAGAGTTCCAATAAAACCACCCTGTTTTGAAATTTGTAGTTTTGATAGCTTCAAAGTAACACCTGAACCTTTTGCTTTAGCATCATTTATTTTGTTAACTTGCGTCTTTGTTAAACCAAGAAAGTCTGATCCCTGTAACTGGTGGTTATTAAATGTGAGTGTAAGCCCAATTTTGTTTTGAAAAGCTTGTTTTATTTTTTCTTTTTGAAATTGTGATAAATTTAATCCGATTTTAACATACATTTTTATTTATACTCAGATAATTATATTCATTCGACCTGAAAGTCCTTCTAACTGAAGGTATCTATCAGAAAGTACGACTGCATAAACATAGAAAGCTTGGTCAGCGTTATTTGCAATATTTCTAAAGTTACCACCAAGACTAAACCTTATTTCAATATCTGCCGAGCTGTTTTTAAGTCGTTCATTGTGTTTACTAACATCAAAATGATGAATTGGATACAAACTAGCCCAGTCTTCAGCTGATAATTGACAGCCCGTGTCGGCGTCTTGGTATTTGTTTACAGCCTCTAGAAAACTCATGTATAAACGCGAATAATTTCTATTTTGTGGAGTAAAATTACATTCAAATTCTCGTTCAGGATATTGAATGCTGTTTATTCTGCAACTAATACGCCTTAAGTTTGCATTGTCAAAAATCATATTATTTAGCTGCTGGTTGTTATCTCGTTCACTCGATTGAAACGCAACAAACACATGCCTGGGAAGCTCTGTTCCCGGCTGGGTTGTTATTCTCCAAGTCATGCTTGTTTCTGTTGACTGAAACATTGTTCGATACACTCTCATTTGTTCAAAGTATAGCTGTTTTATATGTCCTTTTACTAACATAGCATCTATTTCCGATTCAACTCTTAAACTTGGTTTCACTTTAGGCATCCACAAAGAGATATGACTTATGTTAAACTTACCAGCAGCAACACCATTTGCACGTAAAATATAGTTATTAGATGTTTCTCTATCCACGACTATACTGTGTTTAACACCCCTAAAAACCTTATCGATATCACGACAAAATCCAAATATTTGGGAAAGAGGAAGCATTAAAGTAATTTGCTTATTTCCCGTAGTAATGTTCTGTCTTGCGGTGAAACCAATATTTGCTTGTAGATTGTTGTTGTATATTTCTACAATTGCTCTAATACCATCACGTACAGCATTTGCATTTGCATCATCAGCTACACCACCAAAATTTTGTTTAAGAGATGGGGAACCAGTTCCAGTGTCTTTAAACCACAGCATGTTAGAGGCGGTTGATCTTGAATAATCATCACTAAAGCTAACTAAATTGAGTATTGTTGATGCTTGAGGTAGATAAAGGTTTATGTTTTCTATAGTTTGGTTATTTAATTGATATTGCGCAGTTTGAAATAAAGACCAACCGTTATTTACTAATGAAATTACGTCATTGTTATTGTAATTAGCATTCGCATTAGTTTGAAGTTTTCCTCTGATTTCTAGGTATGCTTTATGCGGTAGAAGAAAAACATCTTCATCTTTTGTTTCAATAATGTGCTGACCATCTTTGTTCATATTATTTGAGTCTCTCGGAAGGTATTCGACATATTCAAACTCAGTAATTGAATTGTCCACTAAGTTTGTTTCTTTAATTTGCAAATATGGATTCGTTAGTTCTGTCATTTTATAATTAAGACATATAATTTTTAAATCCTGATCCTGCAATTAAATTACTTAAGATAGCTCTCGATCTGTCGTTGAGATTTTCTAATTCTCTGTCATTGATAATACGCTTGTTTATTGGTATATTTTCTAAGACTGGTTCTAATGTCTTTTTTGTGGGTTCTAAGGCTTTCTTCAGTAAAGGTGCAGCTAGTTTTTTAATCTCAGTCTTCACTCCAGTAGGAATTCTGTTAAGAATCTTAGAACCAGTGCTGATTACGTTCCTTACCTTGTCGTAAACATTTTTAAGCAAACTTCCACCTATGATTTTCTTTTTATGAAATCTAGTTTCTCTTTGTGATAACATTTATAGTTAAACTACATAATCTCTCTCAGGTGAACATAGTAAGTCACTCGTTCATTATTCATATTTACAAAATTGTTATCTTGATCTTTTATAGAGAATCGGATACTATCAATTTGACTTAAATTTTTGATTGGAACGTAAATGTTTTGCTTAGGTTCAACTTGAATTAAATATCCCGGTGGTACGTTTGGACTAAGAGTATAAAGTAAGTCACTAGACGCTCCGTTTATGTAACTTCCATCAATTAAGCTGCAATGAATCTGAAGGCTGTTGATATTTGTAATATTTACAGGATTTTGACTATTATGAATTCCATTTACACCCAAAAATGCCGAACCAAATCCTAAAACGTCACCTATTGAATTTGGAATTCGAAAATCAACTATGTAATCATTTTTAAGTTCAATTCTTGATTTTAATGTATTAAAATTTGGTGTTATAGTTATATTATTTTTGTCATCACGTCTCTGTTCCATCAAGTACTTTATTTCATTATTGAGATCTTCAATATTATAGCTCCCTGGAGGAATCGATAATAGTCGTGCAGCTACTCCATCTGGTGAATAAAAAAATTTATTATTGCTGATCGTTATGTTATGCCAAGAGTACCATATTTGAGCATTGATTAAGGACATCTCGTAACTTTTTTTAATGTCTAGTTGCAACGGTGGATTAAAGCTAGTTATAAAATCTTCTGATTTTCCTTGTCCTTTCCTAGAGTCAAAGAATAGTGGTATTGATGTCATTTTAATATATTGTCAAATAATTTTTGGTGGTCGCAGTGTGAAATGCATTTGTTCAATTTTAGTTTTTTCAAAATGTTTGCAATTTCTTGATCCAAACGTTCGTTATTATTGCCGGCTTGTTTGGCTGCTACTAGTAAATTAAGTCTTTCACAAAGTTTGTTGGGATCTTTAAGCCCTTTTCCAAAGGTAAGTTCCATTCCTCCTAATAATTTATTTAATTTTTCTCTGTACTTTTTAAAAGTTTTTATTTGCTCATCAATCACTTCTGTATCAGCATCACGTCTTCTTCGTAAACCACCTAGTCTTTGATTGATTAATCTAGCTCTGTCTTTCAATGCGTTTATGTAATCTGGCCCGCGTTTTACAAGCTCAACAATATCAGTCTCAAAATTGTTTTGTGTAAGCAATTCTTTTTCTTCATTATCGAAAGCACTCTCAAAGTGCACAGTATAAATTGATCGAGGTTTATCTTCAATGGCAAGCTGTTGCTGTATGTGTTGAATTAGTTGGTCTTGCCTTTTATCAGTTTTTTTCTGAGTTTCTTCAAACGTTTTAGTAATGGGACGAAATATTTCAGAAGCAGACTTTTGCAGTTGTTGTTTGGCTACAATTTCTTTTTGCAGCTTTTGTTTCAAAAGCTTTCGGTTATTAATATAATCCTTTACAAGTTTATTTTTGTTTTTCAACTCTTCTTCATTTACAAATGGCATGTTTACTATATAGCATATAAAGCTTAAGCCCAAAAATGGTCAAAGCATTTTCTGTAACGAAGGGGTAGGTGTTTGGCTGTTTTGTCCAGCACCATAAAATTGTAAGGATCTTTGGTTGCTTCACGGTAAATCGACTCCATTTCTTCTTTTGTTATACCTTTAGCATGATCGTCAGTAATGTGTCTGATATCTTTGTTGTCTAAGTTCCCGAAAAAAACAAAACAGTTAGTGTTTCTTCTTATGTACTTCAGAGTGTTGAAGTATGACTGGGTGAGGTAAATACAGTTGCAATTTCTGTTTCTAGATAAACAAAAGTATTCCATCAGTTTTTTCATGTTGTCTAGCTTAATGTCGTCAAAAACTATTACTTTCTGTTGAGGGTCAAGTTCTTCTACTGGAGGCAAGTCTTCAGGGCTTAGCACTTCAATACCTTGCTCTTTTAAAAATCGATACTTATCTTGCTCAGGATTAACAGTATAAACACAACAAAGGTCGTAATTCATCCACTTGAGAACCATGTTTAAAAGCAAATTTGTTTTTCCTGACCCTGTCGATCCTACTATCATGTAATGGCAATCTGGTAGAAGATAATGATGTTTGATTTGCTTGTTGTCCCCACTTAAATATTTATCAAAGTTTATTATATTCATTTATAATAAAGAAGGACAAAATGAATATTTCAAAATTTGGAACAAGTGGAAGTCAATCTTCAAGTACTGTTAAGGTTGTAGGTATTGAACACAAAGTTTCCAAGTCAGGAGATATAATGTATGGTGATTTAAACTTAAACAACCACAAAATTACAAACTTAGCCAATCCTGTAACAGAATCAGATAGTGTAAATAAAGGATTCTTGGATAATGCAATTAGCAACATTGTCCACTTTGCCGAAAGCTCTGAGTTTGGTTCGAGGTTGGCTACTTTAGGTATAAACAACGATGATCAATATGTTGTATCGCCCACTCAAATTCAAATTCAGAGGTCTCAAATATATGGTGTGGAAGTACTTGGTCGTTTACCAAACAGGGTCTTTCGTATAGAAAATATTCCACCTAACAACGCATCAATTGAATTAGGTGAATCATTGATTCTAAAAGGACTTGTTGAACCCATTCTACCTTCTGATGCGGCAACTAAACAATTTGTTGAAAATTTAGTTACAAATGTGAGAGATAATATTAACTTGCAAGGATTACACACTATCATAAATTTACGAGATCCTACAGCACCGGGTGAAGCAGCAAACAAAAATTATGTTGACCAAATAACGCAACACATTCAAACCGAAGACGATAATGTAACCATTTCACGAAACTTAGATATGAAAAATCATACCATTTTCAACGTAGGTAGACCTTCCGAACCTACCAGTGCAATAAATAAACGTTATTTTAAACGAAATATATATCGTCCAAAATTTCAAATATTTTTGGGTGCTTCTTCGAGGCCAATTCCATCAAGTGCTATTCATTCAGTTCGTACTAATACAGATCACAATTTGCATTTCGTGAGTGCACCTCTTGTCGCTGGGAACGATTTTCTGTCTTTGCAATCCGATAGTATTCATTTGAGAGATGAGGTAACCAGCAGTTACATCGAAATAAGCGTAAGCGGACTTGTGAAAGTTACCAGTTATGACGATGAAGACAAATTACACATTGATATAATTCGTATTAGTCAAGGAGAAACAGATAAAATATGTAAAACAACAGTAACACCCCCATTTGATTGCTTTAATTTAAACTGCATTGTTTTTCCTAATCCTTCTCGAGATGAGTTTCGCATACAATACAACTATGTTTCTTCAAATTCTTCGGTATCAATGAATATGAGCAGCGTTGTAATTAAAGTTAAACAGCTTGAAGTGGGTGATCAACCAGAAGCGTAATTGTATATCGTAAAATAAACAATGGACTTTAACCACATTAGTAGAAAATTGACTCAAGAACAAGTGAATGAATTGACAAAACTGTATCACACTTATCACAAACAGTATTGGTGTTATAAGAAAATGTTTAAAAAATTTAAAAGAATGGACTTAGCTCTAAAGCTGTCATCTGTTGTTTTTACTACAACTGGGGCCGTGGTTGGTTCTGTTACATTAAATCCGATTTTCTTGGCGTGTATCAGCGGTACAGGTGTTCTTTTACAGACAATAACGACGCAGAAAAATTTTTCCAAAAAAACTGAGTCTTGTAGATATGCTTATCAATCGTATCAGAAATTACTCAACAAGTTAAAATTGTTTTTAAGATCTGGTGATATTGACGAGTTTTTCGAAAGAGAACTTGCTATGGTTGATGACCAAGTTGCTGATATATGTCCACCAATTTCTGAAAGCTATGAAAAATTACATGCTAAACGATTTGTTTCCACATGATTTCATATTTTTTACTTAATGCATCACTAATTTTGTATGAAGGTTGTTTGGGAATGTCTAAATTTTCTAAAATTTTGCTAATAAAAAATTCTAACTTAGGAAACCTTTTGCTAGTGATAATTTTTAATCTACTTTCCACAATTACCCAAACGTCCATGAATGCTCGTGTTTCATTAGGAGACAATCTAAGTTGCTCTATTTTACTTTTAACATAAGCAGTTCTACTGTAAACTGATTTACGTAAGACAACATTACGTGGATTATAATCAATCCAGTCGTTTACAAAATATGGGTGATGAACTACACCACAGTTAATACAAGTTCTATTTCCATTTATAATTTTTATGTCAAGATTTTCACAACAATTTTCATCCATCTTTTTTTTATAATAGCATATATTTTTTTTTAATTAATAATGACCATATGCAAAACTATCAATTCCATTAGAAAGAATATATCGTTTATCATCAAAACACGAAAGAGACTTCTTGTTGATTTCAACAGAATAAATTTTGTGGTTTTCACTTCTAATTGATTTCATTTTATGAAACATTTGACGATTATTGAAGAGCGTGTTTTTGTAATCTTCGTGCTTTAACAGATTCCTCACTACATTTTTTTTAATTCCTTTTGCAGTTTTGCAACCTTTTTCATCATTTGTGACGTAGCTGTACATTTTAGATCTAAGTCCAACAAATTCTACTATTGGCACACCTGCGGTTTCATCTTTCATCTTTCCAATTACTTTCTTGTTTTTTAGGTCATAAAAGTCTGAGGTTTCTTTGTAACCACTGAAGTCGAATTTGTCTTTGTCAGCCCAAAAATCTTTGTATACGTCTTCTGTTTTTATATCATATGTTACTGAATCTGTATCTGTAAATAAGAGTTTTGCATTCTTGCCATATTTCTCTCTAATGTAGTTGTAATGAAAATCATACATCAACGTTTTTGAAATATCGAGAATACACATTCCTACATACGCGGGGCGGTTTAGGGTTAAAGATTCTTTAATTTTATGAACTGCAACAAGATTTTTATTAAATATTTTGCTGCTAACGTAGGTTGGTTTTGCACAGTGCTTTAATAGTTTTTCTGGTTCGTTGATCAGAGTAACATTGACACGTTTACGAAGATTTTCAATTGTTTTTCCAAACACTGAGTTGTTCATAAGTTTAAAAAAATCTTTCTCAAAGTCAGACTTGGCGGTTTTTCGCTTTTCTGTATTGAAATCAATATACTTTTTTAACCAAGGTGATTCGTTAAATTCTAAAACCCGATGTACTTTTGTAACTTTTAAGCCTAATTCAATATACTGCTTTAAGTTTTTGTAATAAAGAACATAACTCTGTTTTGACTTTAAATTAGGTATTAATTTTTTAACTCCTTCAACTTTTATATTAAACTGAGTTTGTAATTGTTTACAGTAGTCTGAAAGGAGGTGATGTTTAATTTCCATTTTTTCTGGAGCTAGTGGATAGTCATTGTGACTATCATGAAGGTGTTCAGGATAGTCCAGGTCAACTTCTAGTATTAGTCCTTTTCCTTTAGGTAAATTTGCTAAATCAATTTCTTTTTCTGATAGCCATTTAAAACCACTCGTTGGTAAATTTTGGCTCATTGCCCATCCATATAAATTGTTTGCATCAAGATATGTAATATAATTTGATGGCTGCTTTGAATCGTAATTCTTCATGTATTTGTTGTTAGCTTTAGCATATCTTTTAGAAATGTATGAAACTCCCCCTCTCACACCTTTTTCAATGAAAAGAAATTTGTCAATATCTGTCATTAATTCCAGTTTTATTTCAGTCATTTTAAGCATTGCATCCCATGATAAACCGGGAGAAGTAAAATAATGGCAAGGGTCTAATTCGTAATATTGAAGACAAGTCTTTCGAAATTTCTCAAATACATCTGCTAACAGCAAAACATCTGACTTAAGGTACAAGTCGTGGTATTGTCCCATGGATTCCAACTTGAAAGTAGTCCACACATTCTGAGCATGCTTGTAATCCTCATCGTTTATATCTTCATCGGTTAAAAGACTATAGAATTCCTTTTTTGATGGGAGGTTTCTGTCGTCAAACTTATCAAAGCTGTTCATATAATCGTAAGGATAAACTCCTTTTCTTTTCATAAGTTCTAGTTTTTCATCCTGAAATTCTTGTGATGTGTGTTTTAGGTCAGAAAGTGGAACGTTCTTAACCAGAGTTTCTAATGAGCTACTCATGAATTGGAAGCTATCGATAAATTTTAAATATTTGCCTAAGAAAAAAGCCATGTATTTTTCTAGATTGTTTGGAATTACTTTAATATCCTTCTCAAACTTTCCTATTTCTTGCATAATAAAATGTGAATCATAACCCCTTAAATTATGAAAGATTACAGGTATCTTATGAGTAAGTCTGAAATTTCTATTACATTCATTATGTGCCGCCCCTCTGTATTTTCCTGTAACGTGACAATGATCTCTAACCCTTTTGTCTTCCTCAGAAAAGCCTTTTTTACAAATGTGGCATTTTGTAGCTGCTTGAAAGTTTTCTTCATCTTTGTTCGTTAAATCCA
Organism: Trididemnum nubilum; assembly: GCA_963965965.1. Lineage (NCBI taxonomy): Eukaryota > Metazoa > Chordata > Ascidiacea > Aplousobranchia > Didemnidae > Trididemnum > Trididemnum nubilum. Next base: position 44,058,780 of record OZ014473.1, on the reverse strand, counting down.
TAGGTTGATTGAAATGTTCATTTTTCGTTTTTTCACAATAGTCAACTTCTTCCAACATAGCTTCCAAAAATTTATAAACAGCGTTTTTACCTCTATACAGTTGAATTGGTCTACTGAATTTATCGTCATAGCAACAAACTACTTTGTAGGAATAGCCGCAATCGATGTGTTTTTGGTATCTTTCTGTGTAGGACTTTTCATCATTTGGCTGACAGCTGTCAATCTTTTGAGTTATTGCTTCAAAATCAGCATATATAACAAAGGGAACTGGTAGTTGTTTTTGAAAGTTATTGAACTTCACCGAGCTACCTTTTTTGGGCATTTCTATTGCTTGCTTTCCATTTATTATTATGCAGTTTGGTGTGTGTTTGTGTAGAATTTCCTCGCTGCTAAAACATTGAAGACAATATCTGCAGAAATGTTTTCTGTGTTGGTGCTTGCTTTGATTATACATAAATCTATTAAAGTCTTTTATCCAAACATAATGTTGCTTTTCGTCTTCCATTATCAATAACAAATCGAGAGTTGTTTCACACACCTTTTTAGACACAAATAAAGGAAAGCGTTGCTTGTTTTCATAACCAATAACATTAATGCTGATGTTATTTTGTTCTTCAATTTTTGGTATTTGCTTGATAGACACTGGAAACTTTATACCATCATAATTTAGTGTGTCTACATATTTTTTGTAATGACTTATTCTTTCACGATTGCTTTTTACTTTCTCACTGTATACTTTAGCTAAATGACACCACCTAAAGCATTCGTTGTCTTTGTTTTTGATGTTAATTAGTCCTTTCTTAGCATTTCGAAGTTCTTCCGGTAATGCAATATAAGTTGATCCATGAAGAGGGGTATATTGAACTAAGTTAACATAGTGCCCATCAACAGAAAATATAGACCATCCGGAACCTTCACTAAGCCAATTTCCAATTTTATTTATTATTTGATTGGATGCATTTTGTTGCATTTCACTCACATCATCTTTATTTAAGATGACAATTGCTCTGCTGTTAAAAAAAGCTGTCTTGGTTACTGCTTTGTCTTCTGTTTGTTTTTCAAATGTAATTTTAAGAGTAATTGTTACTTTTAATCCTTTCATTTTAACCAGGTCTAACCGTAATTTATCTTGCACTACCTTCTCTGTTTCATTCAATTGTTTCAATGGGCTAAAATCAACAATATCTACATCATAAGATTTAGTATAGTTTTTCAGAGCAGTTTTGAGTAACTGCACTTTAATTACCCGTTTAGGAAAAAGATTTAAAATTTTTTGAAATGCTGCTGAAGCACTTGCTTTAATAGTTGGTGGTACGTAAGCCATCAGCCAATCGGCAAAATCATTTATACGCTTTTGAACTTTACCAGCTGCATTAAGAGCTATTTTCTTTAAGGTTGGGGGAAAATTTCTAAAGGGTGACGGTTTTAAAGTAGAAACTCCAATATCTGGAACCGCCTGATCTAAAATATTTGATTGGTTCATTTTTATTATAAGAGAAATATAATCTTTAAGTAATTTTTATGCTTAAGAAAATTTTGTCTGTAGTTAAATAAAAATGAATGATAAATTAGTCATTGAAAATCGTGAGTTTTATTTTCATCCAACACACAAAGCATACGCTGGGAGCATTGATGGATGCGTTGTTCATGTTGTTGCTAGAGAACCAACATTTGGAAGCATAAATGAAAGAGGTTATTATGAAATCACTGTTGAAGATTACTGGGATAGAATCTTGGTTCATAATTTTATATGGGAATGTCATCATGGGCTATTAAAAAATGGTGAAAAAATAAAACACATTAACAAAATACGTTATGACAACAGATTAATGAATTTAAAGCTTAGAAGTTCAAATGAAATTATTGTAAAAATTTCGACAAACAAAAAGATAAGCTACGTTTAACTTGTTAATCAAGCATTTTCTTTGACTTCACTGGGATTCGAACCTGATCTTCTGTTTCTTTAACTTCACTGAGAATCGAACCTGCTATTTTGGATTTTTTCCGACTTCACTGGAATTCGAACCTGGTCTTCTGTTTCTTGAGTGACGTAATTTCGCGGAACTGGTGGTTCCGCGGCATTCTAGAATGTTCTTCTCTTGAGTGACGTAATTTCGCGGAACTGGTGGTTCCGCGGCATTCCAGAATGTTCTTCTCTTGAGTGACGTAATTTCGCGGAACTGGTGGTTCCGCGGCATTCCAGAATGTTCTTTGACTTCGCTGGGATTCGAACTTGTTCGTTACTGTAAAAGTTAAGCGACAGCTTTACCCACTCGACCATCGCGTCTTGATTGTTATGATGGAAAAAACGCGTACTTTAACTAAATACGTGATTACGTCACAGACAAGGTTAATAAGCTGTTTGTATGAAAGAGAAAGGACATTTAGACGTTTACGTATGAAAGAGAAAGGACATTTAGACGGCTTTACCCACTCGACCATCGCGTCTTGATTGTTATAATGGAAAAAACGCGTACTTTAACTAAATACGTGATTACGTCACAGACAAGGTTAATAAGCTGTTTGTATGAAAGAGAAAGAACATTTAGACGTTTACGTTGGTTGCAACAAGTTGATTAGAAGAGTGTGGAGCAGCTGCGATAAAATGATTAACAACTATTGGAATGAAAGTGAATTGCAAATCATCAGAGAGCATAAAAAGTATCATGAAGACATGTTAAATTACCTAGATGAGTTGGAGATAAATGGACCATTAAATATTGAACCAAACAAACCTTCAAGCAAGTTGCCGATTCCTTATAAAAAAAAAGAGAGACTTGTTGGCGAAAAGTTGCATGAATATTTAGTTCAAAATCTTTCCACTGCAGATTTTCAACCAGGGCTTATTGAACCGGAAGAAAAGACGATCAATTCGTTGACTGAATATTTAACAAAATGTGTTCAACTTGAAAAGAACGTAAACAAGCAGTCTCTTTGCTTTCATGTTCGTTGCGGAAAAGCTTTGAACATTCTCCACGCATTATGGCGAGAAGAAAGAGCAAAAGGCTATATTTACAAAACATGGAAAGCATGGGTGGAAGAAAACATCAATATTGGTGATCGAAGTGTCAGAAAGAAGAGAGAAATTGCTGATTTGATCGGTAATTTACCACGATTTCAATTTCTGACTCTTTCATTTTCGGAAGTCTGTAACCTAAAAAGTGATATAAAAGCTATGTTGGATGCTTATCCTAACATTCGAGAATACTGGTCAAATACACCATAATTGTGATTATTAACTGATATCAAAAATATGTTATTTCGGGCTCATTGTTGTGTATTGTATGCTAGTCAGCTGTGGTGTTGTTATATCCATGAGAGCTATAGACGTCTTCGAGTGTTTTACAATGATTCAAGTGGAGGCTAATGTTGATACTTTTGATGCCCTTGTTCGCAAACTTTTATTCCGTTTTATGAATCGTTGCCACAGGTCTACCAATGTGTTTGTTCACTCATTACTTCACTCTTGCAGATTTCGTTGTTCGAAATATGTTGCTCGCTTTATAGATTTGCTTAGTGTAAATGGTTTGGGAGAAGCTTACTGTTCTTCTCTGGCGCTTTAGAATTATTAATGCATGACTGTAAACTTTTTTTTGTGTGTGTGTTTCTTTTTTTTTTTTCGTTTTCTATGAGCGCTTTTGCGCTTGACACAAATAAATAAATAAATAAATAAACAAAATAAAAGTGATTATTGAAATGAATAAAATGCTAATGCAGTGTTTGTTGACAGCCACACCTCCCAAACACAACTTATTTGTAGTAGCTGTTCATGAAATAGGTCATTGTTTAGGTTTAACCCATTCACAAAGTACAGATTCTATCATGTATCCTACTTATAAACACGAGTGGTCAAAAGTATCAAGTGATGTTCTATCAAAAGAAGACATTGAAAGAATACAAAAGTCGTACGGTAAACCCAAAGTGAAAATATTTGATAGCAATGGCTTTACAATTAAAGTGAAACCTATAGAAAATGACAAAATCAAACTAATTATTGAAAAGAATTAAACGCGATTGAAGCGTAATTATGAGCACAAGTTGGTTACATGTGACAAGCGCTCAATTGCGAGTTTAATATCTCCTACTAACATCGGGAGGGGGGACTGAGAACCACGATTTAAAAAAAAATTTGAAACACAAGGACGGTTTCAGTGCATTTTAAGTCATTTTGTTTCCAGTGCATTTTTGAGATTCAGGTGACCTGCTTTGCACTGAACGATTTTTATTGAGACAGTGCAGTCACGTGACCTCTCTTAATTTGAGACACAAGGACGGTTACAGTGCAGTCACGTGACCTCTGTGCACCGAACACGCCATATACATAACTACTTTAATGCCATTTGGATCACATTGCGCAATTTTAAGCCATTTGGAAAGACTAAATTGGTAAGATTCAGAAGCCATTTCAAAAATTAGTTGCTCAGCCCCTTAGTCCCCTTTTTACTTACAGCCAAGTCTAACCTATCAGTGGTGACTGAATGGAGCGTCTGCAACTAAAACGGTAGAATCTGGTTCGACTCCAGGTTGGGCCAAACCAAAGACTCTAAAAATTAATATTCACAGCTTCTCTGTTTGATATTCGTTCAGCATTGAAAGGCTTAACATAAAGCCTTTATTTTGCTGCAAAACCACATCAACCTCAGTTTTGTTGAAAGCTGTTCTTCAAGTGGTTTGTATTGGAATAAAAATCTCAATACTTGAGGAATTGTTTTTCGAAACAGGCACAATTAATTTTATTGAAATAATCTTAATTATGTTTAAAATTTTACAAATTGCGGTAAACTATGAGATAGAAAATCTCTACAATGAGAAGTTATGAGATAGAAAACCTAATAAGAGCGACTCTTGAGGATTCCTTAGAGTCAAAACAGGATGAAGGGGTTTCCTATGTATCATAAGTTACTACTATTTTTATCGTTCTACTCTGGATTTTCCATTAAGCATTTTTTGTAAGGTCAAACCCCCCGTAATTGAAATATGTTTAAATATTTTAGAACAAAAGGGCAGAATAATATTACGTATGATCAGTTTCTTATGGTTATGAAGGAATTAGGAGGAAAACGCTTTGGAAAAAACGACGAGGAAAAGATTTTTTCTTTGGTGGATAGCAAATCACCTCTAGCAGTTGGAACTACAGTAAGTAAACACATCTTAATTCATCAAAGTAGAGGAGCTAGAGCAAAGATTTAGGTAAAACCGTTCTCTTCCAAAATAAAGTGTGAAATTTGGCACAAACCTTCCCCAGGGTGAGTATAACGATTTCCGAAGGGGAGCCGAAAAATCGCACTGAGGCAACTTTTACAAACGGCCCCTAAAGTTATGCTCCAGCTTCACCTAGTGGTCAAACAAAGTTTCGTTGTAATTGTAGACAAGCTTACAGGACCAACTGATAATTTTATGATTCTATTTTATTGTTTTCGCAATCTGGAATATCTTGGCATGCCATGACGTCACAGATTACGTAATATGACGTCATTTTTGCCAAAAATGCATGATGGCAAGCAAAATATTGCTCAGGTTGGTGAAGTCCCTCATTGATATCAAACTCTTGTTAGTTGTTTCAATTATTACAGTGCTGTTCATAATTCAGGAGCCACCCTGCAAAATTGCCCATTTTGTAAGTTCCAAGTCGAATTTATGATATGTGCTTTAATTGTATATGGGCAAGTTACATATTTTTGTAAAGGGTTTGCTACGAGAACTTTACTGAAAAAAAATTTTTTTTTGAAATAATTATTTGGGGCCAAAATGCACCTCTTAAGCATGACGTCACTTTGATGGGCCATTTTTATATTGGTAACATGGTTGCAATGATCGAATTAGCAAAATGAAATCGAAAAATTATGTTTGTAATTATTGTGTATTCTGATGACCTGAGGTCACATCATGATCACACCACGATTTGCTCCCTATGACGTCATAATGGGAGCAATTTCAGGACTTTCTGGATGTTCAACCTTTTTATTCAGTTTCAGTCATCATGGGCTTCAAACCGATTAGTGCAGAACAGAGAGGAGTGATTATTTATCTTTACAATGAAGGAAAATCGCAGAGATTTATTGCAAAAAAGACTGGTACATCTCGTAAAGGAGTGCAAGGAGTGTTAAAGAGGTGGATCGAGACAGGAGATGCGAAATGTCAGCCTCGATCTGGAAGGAAGCGGAAATCAACAAAGAGGTCTGATAGAACTTTGGTCAGGATTTCTTTAGGAAACAGGAGACTGAATTCAAAAGAGTTGGCCAGAGAGTTAAAGGAAAGTAGTGGCGTTGAATTGTCTGCTCCAACAGTGAGGAGAAGGTTGCTGGAGAATGGTCTTCGAGGATGTAAAGCTCGAAAAAACCACTCTTGACGGAAAAACAAAGAAAACGCCGATTAGATTGGGCACGCTCTCATGTTAAGTGGCCAATAGAGAAGTGGAGGAAAGTTCTTTTCAGTGATGAGTCGACTTTTACTGTAAACAACCATGCTGGAAATAATTTTGTGAGAAGAAAACCAGAGGAAGAGTACCGGCCTTATTGTATTTCACCGACCATCAAGCATCCCCAGTCAATTATGGTATGGGGTTGCATGGCTGCAAATGGTATTGGTAGGCTCAAAGTGGTGTCTGGGATGATGAACGGGACAAAGTATATTGATGTGCTGGAAAATAAAATGTTACCCAGTGCACGTTCTTTGTTTTCCGACGATGATTGGATTTTTCAAGACGATAATGCTCCATGCCACCGTGCTAAAAAAGTCCAACAGTGGTACAGGACCCATAAAATTGAACAAATGGATTGGCCAGCCCAATCTCCTGATTTAAACCCGATTGAAAATTTGTGGTACCGAGGTAGTTGCATAATTGGGAAGAATAAACCAAAGACGAAAAGAGTGCTTATCGAACAGGTCATTGCTGCTTGGTTTCGAGTGATTTCACCCGAAGAACTCAACAAACTTGTTGAATCACTTCCTCGACGATGCAAAATGGTGATCAAAAACCATGGATGGCCAACAAAATACTAAATCAGTCCTTGCCAAATCAAACGGCTCTTTTCAGAGCCACTATTCTGTAAAAAGAGTGTTAATAATTTTGACAATTTTGTAATCTTTCCTAATTTTATTACAGGTACAATATCAACTTGACATTTTAGCAAAAAAATGTCATGCTGCTTTTAGGCTTTAAATAAAACCAAGAAAATATCATAAATTATGACGTCATAATGAGTGACGCGCGATGAAATCATGAAGTAAATATGACATGACCTAAACTTGTTACAATACCCGATAAACTATCCTTATTCCTTTAATTGCTTTTGACACCAATTCTGTAATGCATATTTGCTGTTAGTAAGGAAATGAGTTTTTTGGCATGACGTCACGTAATGGGGGGCAGTTTGGCTTTAAAATTATTTTCAAAAAAAAAAATTATGCCGAAACATTACCAGCAACAAACCCTTCACAAAAATATATAACATGTAGATATATAATTATAGCAAATAGTATAAATTAAACCTGGAACCCAAAAAACGAGTGTTTTTGCAAGGTGGCTCCTGAATTATGAACAGCACTGTAGATGAACATCTTGCGTAGCTTAATTTACGTTACTTTTTGACGAAATTATGACGTCATGTTTGCCAAAAATTCCAACAAAACAATAGCAATAAATTGCTCATCAAAAATGTTAGTGTAATGACATTTTGCAATCAGCTTATTACTTCACTATACAATCGCTACTTGCAGCAGATGACGTCATTTTATGACATTTTTTTGACGTCATGTTTGCCGAAAATTGCAACAAAGCAACAGAATGAAATGCAAGCACAATTGTTTGTTAAAAGCATACGTTTAATAACTACATTTTGTAATCAGCGTATTAATTCAAGATACAGTACAATAGCTGCTTATACATTAGGTGACGTCAATATATCTGGTGATGCCATAATGCAGTGTTTTGTTTTTTGCTGCAAACTTGACAAAAATAGATGTACTTCGTCTAGGAACAATGAGAGGGCGCGGGCATAATATATTATTAAACGGGAACCAAGCGTAAGTTGTCAAAGCGTTGACTTGTTATCTTAATAGACTATGCCCCAAGATGCATTTAGGGTTGTTAGGCAGCTTGCACCGTAGCAAGGGTGGTTTTGAGACAACGGTTTCAGATTGAAATCATAGAGCCTGAAGTTAAAAAACGATGTCATTGTCAAATCCGACGTCAAAAATAATAGCCATTTTGTTCGTTGTGCGTCATTCTTTTGACTGTTCTTTGATGCAGATAGTGAGACTCCCTTAACGAAATTCTGGTTGCATTCATGGATATTAGGGTAAACAATGTCTTAGAATGTAATGTTGCGTATTACCAATGCTTACGAAGTAATGAATGTAAAGCAAGCCCAGTTTGCTTCAAAATACGTCGATTATAGCTGCCTTCTTGATTGTTTTTGCTAGCATTTGTTGCCCATTGGTACAGTTTCCCGAGCAAATGCATACCTCTGTACATACAATTTCGCTCTTAGCACACTTGTACTATTTCTTGCGCCCGTATTTAGGTAGAACACGACAAACCTTTGAAGCTTCTGGAAAGCTAGTCCAAACAAAAGAATATCCCGACTCTGTTGCTTGCCAAGCTCGTGCCTAAACTTGAAGATGGATTGTTAATCAAACACTGGCTCCATTTAACGGCTTGAAGAGCTGATCGTTGAATGTGCTATTTTAAAGCATCCAACATTGGTGGTATATTTTCTACGGTTCTTCCTTCTTTAGCAAACAGAGTTGTCTACCAACATTGACTTCGCATGTGTTGATAATGGAACTGTACAACAAACTGTTCCAATGTTTGAAAATCAGACTCAGATATTTGTGAAGGAGAGCTGTTGATGGAAGATAGTTTTGCACAAGCAGACGTTATCTCTGGGCATTTTTTCAGGATTCAAAAAACGACTTCTTATCTTTTCCACAAGATAAAGATGGGGCATTGCAACCGTCAAAAACATAAAAAAATAATTATCCAATACATACAGGTGAGGTCCGAAAGTTTTGCTGATTTCTTGGACGGAAATAAATTCCTTTTTTCGTGGGCGTCTTTTAGGGATTGAAAATCATTTTTGCTGTACAATAAGACTAGAAAAGTTGTTTCCTCTGCTCGCAAGTTCGACGATTGCAAATATTTAGAATAATCGTATTTTGGTTGCAACCTTCAACGAAGATGTGCTATGTAATCACAATCTTAACTTAAATGACTAAACACCGTTTATCCATACAGAAGCCGATCAAAGATTATTTCTCCACGCTAAAGATGCTTCCAAAAGTTGCAATTTACTTCATGTTAAAACGTTAAGCACATACCTGGTTTTCATTGCATTGTGCGCTTTTCAGCGACTTCCAAAACCTAGTAAACTTTGGGTTGAATTTAGAACTGGAAAAACGATGGAGTTTATTCCCGTCCAAGAAATCAGCAAAACTTTCGGACCTCACCTGTATGTATTGGATAATTATTTTTTTATGTTTTTAACGGTTGCAATGCCCCATCTTTATCTTGTGGAAAAGATAAGAAGTCGTTTTTTGAATCCTGAAAAAATGCCCAGAGATAACGTCTGCTTGTGCAAAACTATCTTCCATCAACAGCTCTCCTTCACAAATATCTGAGTCTGATTTTCAGGCATTGGAACAGTTTGTTGTACAGTTCCATTATCAACACATGCGAAGTCAATGTTGGTAGACAACTCTGTTTGCTAAAGAAGGAAGAACCGTAGAAAATATACCACCAATGTTGGATGCTTTAAAATAGCACATTCAACGATCAGCTCTTCAAGCCGTTAAATGGAGCCAGTGTTTGATTAACAATCCATCTTCAAGTTTAGGCACGAGCTTGGCAAGCAACAGAGTCGGGATATTCTTTTGTTTGGACTAGCTTTCCAGAAGCTTCAAAGGTTTGTCGTGTTCTACCTAAATACGGGCGCAAGAAATAGTACAAGTGTGCTAAGAGCGAAATTGTATGTACAGAGGTATGCATTTGCTCGGGAAACTGTACCAATGGGCAACAAATGCTAGCAAAAACAATCAAGAAGGCAGCTATAATCGACGTATTTTGAAGCAAACTGGGCTTGCTTTACATTCATTACTTCGTAAGCATTGGTAATATGCAACATTACATTCTAAGACATTGTTTACCCTAATATCCATGAATGCAACCAGAATTTCGTTAAGGGAGTCTCACTATCTGCATCAAAGAACAGTCAAAAGAATGACGCACAACGAACAAAATGGCTATTATTTTTGACGTCGGATTTGACAATGACATCGTTTTTTAACTTCAGGCTCTATGATTTCAATCTGAAACCGTTGTCTCAAAACCACCCTTGCTACGGTGCAAGCTGCCTAACAACCCTAAATGCATCTTGGGGCATAGTCTATTAAGATAACAAGTCAACGCTTTGACAACTTACGCTTGGTTCCCGTTTAATAATATATTATGCCCGCGCCCTCTCATTGTTCCTAGACGAAGTACATCTATTTTTGTCAAGTTTGCAGCAAAAAACAAAACACTGCATTATGGCATCACCAGATATATTGACGTCACCTAATGTATAAGCAGCTATTGTACTGTATCTTGAATTAATACGCTGATTACAAAATGTAGTTATTAAACGTATGCTTTTAACAAACAATTGTGCTTGCATTTCATTCTGTTGCTTTGTTGCAATTTTCGGCAAACATGACGTCAAAAAAATGTCATAAAATGACGTCATCTGCTGCAAGTAGCGATTGCATATTGAAGTAATAAGCTGATTGCAAAATGTCATTACACTAACATTTTTGATGAGCAATTTATTGCTATTGTTTTGTTGGAATTTTTGGCAAACATGACGTCATAATTTCGTCAAAAAGTAACGTAAATTAAGCTACGCAAGATGTTCATCTAATAATTGAAACAACTAACAAGAGTTTGATATCAATGAGGGACTTCACCAACCTGAGCAATATTTTGCTTGCCATCATGCATTTTTGGCAAAAATGACGTCATATTACGTAATCTGTGACGTCATGGCATGCCAAGATATTCCAGATTGCGAAAACAATAAAATAGAATCATAAAATTATCAGTTGGTCCTGTAAGCTTGTCTACAATTACAACGAAACTTTGTTTGACCACTAGGTGAAGCTGGAGCATAACTTTAGGGGCCGTTTGTAAAAGTTGCCTCAGTGCGATTTTTCGGCTCCCCTTCGGAAATCGTTATACTCACCCTGGGGAAGGTTTGTGCCAAATTTCACACTTTATTTTGGAAGTGAACGATTTTCAACTTAGCTCCTCTACTACCAAGTTATTGCCTTGACGAAAAGACAGTGAAGAAACGTTTGCCGTCTGCGAGTCAAGCTTCCACCTGCCCACAAGCCTACACGGCGGAGAATTCCCACTGTCCCTTTTTATTGCTATACTTCAACGCAGAAGAAGCCGTAAATACTAATTTTTATTGCCTTTGATTAAAACCGACCGAAAATTAAAATCGAGCCGATCGTTTCGGTAGCGGACTGGGTCCGATCAAAGGTCTGCGAGAAACCAAAACTAGCGGTGTGTCTACGAATTCTCGGCCTGAAATTTGAGAAAGGCAAAGAAAACTCTTTATCTTTAAATTGAAGTAGCGTAGCGCTCCAAGGCGCGTGCTCCAAAGCAGTCGTCCATTTTGCTCATCGGTTAATCAAGTCTTAGAGGCGAGCATTTCATTCGCCCAACCACTACTGAGTTTACTTGATCACTGTTAGTTTACAAGCTTTTTCTTACGCAAGTTATAAAATACGAGTGCATAGAGGACTGGAACTGCTTAGAGCTCAAGATACAAAGACTATGAGCCGGTCTACACTGTACGTATGATCGTGAACGTACGAGCGTATTTTTGGTTTATTCTAAACATGGATTCGGTGCGCCCGCAGTACCACCTTACCATCGTTCATCTGCCAGTTGGTTAAATTCAGGGGTGCTGGAACGTCGGAAGGACAGGAGCAGCTTTTTTATAGGGCACTTTCAATGCTGTACGTACAGTCATTACCACAAACATTGCTCTCTAATACTGTCAAACAATTAAACACTTCAACAAAGCCAGAGCACAGAGTACGTCGCATAAACACTAAAAAATAACAACAAACGAATTATCAATTAAGTAGGGGATGGTTCAGCCGCCGGAGGCGATTGGGGTTTGGGGGCACCGCCCTCAACCGCCGGAGGCAAGGGGGTCTTGGTGCAGAGCCCCCAGCGCTTGGAGATTCTGCAAATTTGGTAAAAATAACTTCAATTTAGGCCTATCCTATCAAAAATTAATGCTTTTAAAACGTGGCATAGGAATTAGCATTTCAAAAACATGGTTAAACTGGCTGCGTAAATTGGCAATGAGGGCGATGGTAATTGGTAAATATCTGCCTTTTTATTACAAGCTGGTAAATCATAAAATAAAAAAATCACAAGTTTTAATCTAATTCATCTGCAATAACAAAAAAGATACTTCTGGAGGTGTTCATCCCAACCCACACCGAGTATTTTACTGTTAAGTCTGGACAAGCAAAGGATTTTGCTCTTGTTATTGCAATGAATTTTATGAGATGAAAGTTTTTCTTTTATTTCTCCGGTTTGAGCATAGAGGTTACGGACTTCTTGAACCCGCCACTGGTAACGCCTGCGTCTATCGTTCGAACTAGGGCTACAAACAAAGTTAGAAACTGGAATGTCTTGAGAGTAATGCTTAGGCTTACAGACATAGAATCCTTGAGTTTCAAATTTGAAATTTTATAGCACCTTGTCTTCCTAGCGTCAGTTTAAACATGGTAATTAGATCAGATGTGATCGGCTAACCAAATGCATTCCACAAGATTGTAAATTTATTTTACGTTATTTAGAAATCATTTTACACCCGCAATTTGTTAGGTAGTGATTATTTCATCGAAATTTTCAAGTTAAAGAGAATAAAAAAAAAAGAGCTAACTATTCATCTGCGTTTTTTATTTGCTAGTGAAAAGGGTTAAGATTAAAGTTTAAGTTAGGGTTTGAGTTAGGGTTAGGTTTGGGGTGACTTTTAGAGTAAGAGTTTGAGTTCGGTTAGATTTAGATTAGAATTAATAAAAAACTAGATAAAAATTTTTGTTAAAATTGTCTCTTCCAATTTGTTATTATTGATTTTATTGAACTTTTTGCGCCACTTAGTGAAGAGTTTTTGCTTTAAAAAAATAGGTAATTTTTCATAAATTGAAAAATGTAACGTATTTTAGGATCGACAAAAAATTCATTTACGTTTTATTTCTAGAAAGGACTTTTTGGTTCACAAAACACTGAACTTTAGCCACTAGAATTTTCTTGTAGCTCCATTACTGTTTTGCGTGTCGTCAGTTTTGTCGTCAATATACTGCCCCTCTTGACCTTCCCCAGGTAAAAGGGCAGAGGGGGCAGCTGCACCCCCCCCCCCCCGTTCGGCAACACTAGTTAAATTAAACAAAGGATACGCTCGCACGCTATCGATTTTACGCACAGTGTAGACGGGCCCTAACTACCGGCAGCGTGGCCGTTAGGGTAAAGGCATCGTTTTTACAATAACCATGGTTGCATAGCCCTTGGTTCAACCTGAAACCTGGTCACGTTGTCGCATCCTTGGATAAGACGCTTTGCGATGATTATCTCTGCTTTGTGGCTTTGAACAAGCAGCAAATTTACGCAGGTAAAGTCAAACGGCAACCGGAAAACTTGGAAAATGGTCAAGTTCTAAGCTGGTGCAAATTCGTCCAAAAGATAACGCCATTGTCGCTTTCTGGTGAAAGAAGGTTAAAGATGCATCAATCAATCAATCATTTTGTAATTGAAGTAGGATTGCAATTAGTTAGAAAGTTTATGATGAGTTCAAACGTCAATGGTGATTTTACATGTCCATTTTCAGGAGCGGTTTTAATTCTTATACTGACTTATTGCTGAGTCATACCAAAAAAGTACCTAATTTAGAAAAGTGCCAATTTGAAGGGTTTGATTTTCATTGAAACTACATCACTAACATATAAACTCTCGGAATGTCACAATTTTTTTGTAATTGGGCACATTTTTGGCCTGACTCGGCAATAAGTATCAACATCAACTGAAATTGAACATCAACATCAACTGAAATAAATTGAACTGAATCACAAATCTGAATCATCAGTACCAAGGCCAGAGCCGAAAAAATAGATATGCAAAAACGCTTTTAGTTTTTTTTTTACTTTTTTCTGCGCCAATACCCGATCACACCGTCGATAACAATGGCAAGAGCCAGATATCGCAAACAATTTTCTAGCGAATTGGTAATGCGCAAAAACTCTTAAATTCACGGTAATCTGCCCATTTTAGGAGATCGGGCTCAGGGCTACTCCTAAAACTAATCTGTAAGCATTAAGGATGTGGGAGCGGTAATTGTTTTATTGCTTCCGCTTCCAGTTTCTTTTAAAGTGTCATGCTTCCGAGTTCGCTTCCTTGCTCTTAGAATTTTTCACTTCCGGTCCCGGATAAAATTAATCGCTTCCGAGTTCGCTTCAGCTTCCGCTTTCTTTCATCAAAGTGTTTCGTTTCCTCAAAAAATTAATCGCTTCCGCATTCATGGTTAGTACATGTTACAGCACCGATCTGTTTTATTTGCCCCACTAAATTTTCGAACTCCGCTCTTTTATTTGGTTCTTATTTTTACTGTGTTAGTCAGCGCGTCATTGTGTTTTTTAATTTTCGCACGTTTCGTTCAAAGCCTAATTTTCGGCACAACGCGCAGCTCTTTTGCCGAGTTCTAGCGTTCAGTCATTCATTTCATTTTGGGATTTGAAGCAAACGGACGTTTTATTTTTGTAAGCTTAGTCACACGGCATCGTTACTTTTATTTTGTTCCCTGGGTTAATTTTCAAATATTTTATTGCCGTACCGTGCCGTGTAGCTCTTTAATTTATTACAATTTTTTCAATAAACCTCTATCTACTGGACTTCAACTTCTATTTGTGGAAACAGCACGGACGGTGACGGCCCCAGTCTCGAATCGCTGGGGCAACCTAGAAAAGACCTATCTTTACGCTATAGTTACAGAGGGCGTCTGTAACAGTACCAGTAGCGTAGCCAGGGGGGGCGGGGGGGCTCGAGCCCCCCCATTGGCTTGTGAAGTATGCAAAATCGCACCTTTTTGGTGGTTTTGAGGCCGATTTTATGTAAAAAATTGAAAATAGCCCCCCCCCTTAGGAAAACAGCCTCCCCTCAAACGTTTGGATTTCCGACTTGGGCCGAAAAATCAGTCTCAAATTTGGTGAAGACCTTTTTTTTTAATTTTTTGGAGACCACCTGATTTTGGGCGGAAAAAAACTTTGAATTTCCGAGCTTTCCGAGAAATTTCGTCTCAATTTTCGGACAAACCGTGTGAAACTGATTCAAGAAGAATGAAAATTCGGGTCAAGGTCGTTTGCACACTTCTCACTCTTTCAAAATAGCCCCCCCCCCTTTTTTCCAAATCCTGGCTACGCGCCTGAACAGTACACATAACAATTGAATAGAAACTATCATTATTATATGCTGCGTTTGTTTTAATACGTGTGGTTAAACAGTTAAACTGTACATACCATTATTATGATTGCTTATTTTGTTTTGAAAAAATCGAATAATCAGATGTTACGTTGCTCTCTGAAACCTAAAAATGAGATAATTAAAATATTGATGATTGAAACAAATACTTGAAAAAATGTAATAAACCTTTTTTTCAGGGCACATCTATAACTGGAGGAGTGGATCATTTTACTGATTCTTCCCAATACACGGGAATGCACAAAGAAAAATTTGACAGGGAAGGAAAAGGCAAAGGTAAGAAGCTCTGTGAATAACCTCTAATTTTGATTGTAGCATTAGGGTGGTTCCTGTACAGCAAAAATTAACATTGAAAAGTACTCTAAAAACCGACGTAAATGTGTTCCTTTCAGGCTAAATCTATTGTGCGTAAAAAATTTCCGCGATAAGAAAAATATTTAGGGATTGATAGCCAAAGATGGTGTCCTCGAGAACACATTTTGAAGTCCAAGGCCTTGGCCTTGAAGCCTTCAAATCCTCGAAAATGCTCTGTCCTCGGCCGAGGACAGCACTACTTTTTGATTTGTTAAAAATGGGCCAAGGTCATGACCTTTTTTTTCTTCGTCTGAAATTTCACTGAGAGGGTCTGTCCTTGAAAAGTCGGTCCTTGTCCTTGGCTTCGGATTTTTTTGTGTTCTTGGACTCGAGCCTTGTGTCCTCCACTCCACCTCTGTTGATTGCTCTTAAGTTCTTAAGTTTTTTCATAAATAGTTACTTTTGTTAGCATCTTGGTGCAAAATATTGCTGTGCAAAGACGGAAGTGTCGTGGGTGTTACTCCATTCATTGTTACCCAATAAGTAGTTTTTTTTTAGTCTTGCTTCCTATTAGAAGCCATGCATAATGCTATTATTGCAATTTGCATGAAGAACTTCAGCTGATATTCATTATGCATCACAAGCCCGTAACGCTAAGCGACGCTCCACTCTCTGTAATTAGGTAATTGCAAGTGGTAATTGGGACTTGAATTCCTAGTACCAACAATTTGGCCGCCATCAGCTAGAGTCACCAATGAGCTAGAGTCCTCCGTCAGAAACTTTCGATTCATGTTTATTTGAATACTCTACTGGTACTCGAAAACTTCGTTTATTTGAAAATACATTTTGGCAGGTCAGATATGGTCCATCCTTCCACTTACTTTGCTTCCTAAACTTAACTAATATTATAAACCTTCAGTTTGTATAGCTGTTAAAGAGTCTAATGGAGCATGATTGGAGTTAACACAATAGTAAAGGATGAAATAATTCAAAAGATAAACTGGAGACACATAAGCTGATTTAAAAACCAAGATAGTGCTGGTGGTGATATCCTACTGGCGATAGTTGCTTGCAACAAGGTTCGACCAGTAATCTGCGATAATCTGCCCTTTTGCCAGTTTGTTTTATGTTAATTTCTAGGCATTACTGTCTCGCTATTAAAATGAAACCGTTTGGTAGGCAGTGAAACACACTTCTAGAGTGTTTTTCTCTTAAAAAGTAGTTTTGAAAATTCAAAACCTACAAATAATCGCACCTTCGCGCAAGCTCCATAATAAACAATCAAGAAAACGAACTACAAGCATCGCTTGGGTCTTTCCAAAACGAGTGCATGAGACTGTGGTTCAGAAGTCCAAACGTACACCCACATCCTACAAGAATGCCCCATTTGGAAGCCACCGTATCACCTCACTGAAGTAGACAATCCCCTTTTGCAAAACTATCTACAAAACTGCAATTTTTGACCTGAGTTGTTTTTTCCATGTTTTTCTTTGCTTATACGCATATATACAACAAAGCAAAAAAAAGTTCTGTTTATATTTATATATTAAATTTGCATATTCAATGTGTTTGCACAGGTGGCATTTTTCAATCAGTTGTCTAGCAGGTGTTATTTTGTCTTTGTACACTACGATACGTGAGAGATACAGCTCGAAATCGGTTTTATTGAAGAAAGAAGAACTATGGTTGAGACAATAAAAAGGTGTCCCAAATCTTTTTCCAAAATTCCCTTTATTCGCGAAAATACGGATGTCGCGATCGTTGATACTTGGCTAGAGTACAACCTTTAATCTCTAGAATTGTCCATGTTGACTAAAACTAGAGAACGACTAACATGTTAATTGACGAATCGAAAATGGCAGTTGATTGTTCCTTTAGCTTCTTGATTCTCAGAAAGCAGCAAACCAATCGTAAATTAAAACTTCTATTTAAGATTGAAACACAAAACCACTCTCACTGAGAAAAATCGCTCCACTAACACTTTTCACTAAACGACTATACGAGCCAACCACAAATACACAAACTTGGCAAAACTGCCAACGAAACTAATGTCTAAAATCACCCACTCTTAGAATATTAGAATATAGAATGCAATACGACCCGCCTATTTATACTGCGACAAAAGCTATCAAATATCCCAGAAAAATCCATGATGCATCACAATAGAAAAAATACACGAGCTTAGGATAACAAATTGCGACATAGTTATGACGTCACAAGCTTCAAGTCTAAATATAGCAATTAAGCATGGTAAACAACCAAAATATTCCGGTGACCAATTGTAGACAGTAGAATATACTAGAAAAGAATTATCTTGAACATTCCAAATCAGAAAGGAGGCAAAACAAAAAAACAGTCTCGTACACGTTAAAAGACAGCAAATAATTATAACTCAGACATTCAAAATTATTATACGTGACAACAATTTAGTCCGTTTTACTCCGTATTTTTTAAAAACTCCTTTTTTTGTAATTTTGTGACATCACAAACGGCATAATTTTACAAAAATTCTTGCTGACTAAGAAACGCGATTTCCAACTGGTAGCAGTGAGAAGTCTATAACCAAATCTGAAAACTTGACTAGAACTGCTGGTACCTGTAGACGTAGGCTAACAGTACTGATCAACAGTATGCCGTTTGAGATGTCACAAAATTGCGAAATGCAGATTTGCCAATGATCCGGAGTCAAACGGATTAAAATGTATTTTTGCAAATAACAGGAATTGTACACAAAGATTCGGGGCACCTCTTTATTGCCTCAAGTAGTTCTCATTTCTTCAGTGAAACCGATTTCGAGCAGTATCTCTTTGTATTGAGAATAATACATTACTAGATTGTTGGCTTTATTCAACTTATTGAAAGGGAGATTGCATAGGTGGGCAAGTAAATGCAAAACGTTAGCTTCGTTAACGTTAATCCATTATTTTCAGCTTTAATTAACAGAAGTTAATGAAGTCCGTTAATTCGTTAATATTTTGAGCGTAATTTACATTTTTCTTATTCACTCGCTTCTAGAACACGCAGTGGCGCCGAAAGCCGAACGTGGGCCCGGGGCCAGTCAAATATGACGGATTTCCGGTTTTGTGAACTCCAAAACAGACGGAGAAAATGCCGCAGTTTTGTCCGAATTATGATGTGATCTCAAAAAAAAAAGGTCTTCACCGAAATTGTAACGGTTTTTTCGGTGGAAATCATGTGATCTACAAAAAAAAAGGTCTTCAACCGAAATTCTAACTGATTTTCCGGTCGAAATTAGATGATCTCCAAAGAAAAGGTCTCCGGTCTTTACATGCTGATTTTTCAGAGTCTCTATTCCATTGGCCCCCTCCGAAGCCCATGAGCCCTCTGCTGGGCCCTCTGAAGCCAACGGCCCCATGATGGCTTCCCTGAAGCCCATGGGCCCCTCATGAGTCCCCTAAAGTCCATGGGCCCCGTGGTCATTGTCCCCCCTGCCCCCCCCCCCCCTTACGGTGGCCCTGAAAACACGTATTGACGCTGCTGAGCTGATTGTAAGGAAATATTTATTGCTATGGTAGTCTTTTTGCGTTTTGAAAGTTATATTTTGCAGTCTAATCTAATTTCAAGATAAAAATAAGTTCAAATGCACTAACGAAGCTGCGATCGGAAAATCGTTGGAAATTGTGAACAGCGATAATTAATATACCTATGAGGCTGCAGCTTATCATTTGCCACAAAAACGAGCCCCTTTCTTCGCTTTTTTCTATAAAACTCGTGCTAATGCGCTACAAGTGTTATCAGTAGTGTGTCTAAAAGTGAGGGTGCCCTGGCTAATTACAAGCATTACTACATATAATTAGTAGCAAAGTATATAGTGATGATTTGAAGAACTGGTTGCTGCATGGTTTCTTTCAATTTATGAGTGACTGCTTGGGTTCTTTATTTTGGTTTGACTTTCATACTGTCTTCAATAAAATTGGGTTGTATTACTATAAGACGGTTTTTAGCTTTGCTTTTGCAGTTGAATGAATGAGTGTCGCTTGGCTAGATTTAATATGCCGTTATAAATTGAATAGTTACTACCTCGGCTTGGGCGCATTCTTGAAAGCACTGACGTCTTTACACTGTAGAACTGCATTGCATTAATTTCGGTATTTTTGCCTGTGTTGTTCAACTTGACCTTGCAGGTTACCTATTTACAGATTGACAATGACTTAAGTAATTTGTCGAAACGTCTCTTTTTAAATAAAATGTTTACGACAGCTTTGGCTCTTTTATTCTTAGTGAAACTAATTCACAAACGATTGTCTTCTTTTAATGAAAACAACATTTAATTTTTGCTAAAACACAATGCGGATTTCAACAGAGGAGGAGTGCTCGAAGACGTCCTTGGCAACGAGGACACATTTTGAAGTCCTTGGCCTCGAAGATCAAGTGCTTGGTCTTGGCCTCGAAGCGTCAAGCCCTCGAAAATTGATGTTTTTTTTTTTTGATATCGCCTGAATAATTTTTATGAAGACTTTTATAATTTTTATTTTTGTAGGACACTTGCGTTTGTGTCTTTGGTCCTTGGCCTTGGCCTAGAGCATTCCTGTCCTTCTCGTCGAGAGAGTCTGTCCTCGGAAGGGCTGTCCTTGGCTTCGTTTTTTTTTGTGTCCTTGGCTTTGGCCTTGGACTCAAGCCTTGTGTCCTAGACTCCACCCCTGGATTTCAAGCTAATACCGTAATAGGTCAACCTCTGATGTCATACTAGAGGCATTGACGACAGCCTATGAACATATAAACAACAATGAATACAATAAACAACAATAAATACATCGGCTTAATACAATCGAACTTTAAAAAAGCGTTTAATATCGTTTGCAGTGTGTACAGTAACAGAATTTAATGTGTTGGGATGACTTTTAAGATTGTGCTGAGATTAATTTTTTGTCATAGTAAAATTTGATTTTTTGAATGTGTTGTTTGGATTGTTTCAAATGATTGGAAAGTTTGTTGTCCTTGTATTGTTTATTGGCATTATTAGATTTGATGTTTTGGATGTGCACCTAGCAACAAAATAGGCTGAGCTGTGAATGTTTCAAAGTTGTTGGTGCCTTTGTTCAAATAGTCGGTTGAGATAGCGTTCAAGTTCCTTTCTACCCCTACATCACACATTACTACACCAGTAACAAATCTGCAAACATTGTTTGCCTGAATTATTGCTGTTTTGTGTGCTGTAAATAAACGCTGTTCTGTTCTCATTAATACTCGTACTTTTTCATAAACTAGAGCATTATGGAATTCGTGGAGTCGGAAACAAACTTCTTGAATCCTTTTCGTCAGATCGCTTTGAGCTTGTCCGATTCGGATTTTGTTAAAAGGAAGTTGCAAAAAAACAGCTTGCATGAAGAAAATTTTACGCAGTTTTGCAATTTGTAACACTCATTTAATAATTTTTTAACAATGAATGTTTCAGTTGGAAAAGGCAAAGTACTTGCGTCAAAATTTAGAACTTGTAGAGCTAAACTAGACTAACAATCTCAAGAAATGAAACGCTATCAATATCTTCTACAAACTTTCCTTGCAGCTCGCTTAAAATGACTACGTTTCCAAAGTGGGGCCGAGCAGCCTTCATTTCTAGAGCGCTTCATTTCTATAGATTGTTAGTCTAGTTTAGCTTTGGATTTTGGCTCTAGTTTTGAGCCTTTCAGCCTACTACAAAGCACTAAGTTTATATAACGAATTTAGAAGAGTTGGGTATGCGATCGTAAATATTATTTTCATAGGCACTTCTGCATTGACTACTTTAGCGACTTGCTGGCAAAATCGAGCTTGGGTTTATTTAGTCCGTTTGACTCCGTACCACTGATAATTCTGCGTTTCGAACTTTTATGATGACATCAGAAAAGAATAACCTTGCAAAAATTCTTGCTAAATAAGTTACGCGATGATCGATAATGCAAAAAACTTTGTCAAGATGAGTCATTCTTTTTTGATGTACCAAACTTTTGAAACTCAGGTTTGCCAACAGATTAAATCTATTTTCGTGGATAAGAAGAATAGTGGAACAGTGTTTGGGGCATCTCTTTATTTCCTTGGCGAGAAGTTCTCATTTTTTCAATAGAACTGGTTTCGAGCAGTGTCTCTTCAAACTCTTTATCAGGAATTAATCTTGTCAACAGGTATCGAAGGTCGAGCTGAAAGAGCTGATTACAGCGGATACGTCTCAGGTTACAAGAATCAAGGAACATATAGCGAGAAGCATTAGCATTGTACAACACAGTAGCCCATTCTGTGATTCGTGTTTTAAAGCGTTGTTATTGAGTAATATTGCAATATGTGTTTTAGCAACAACTTACGTTTATGATGCATTTTAAAAGATTTTGTTATGCATAAAAAATACTTTGTAAAGTTGAACAGAATGATCAAACGCCGTAGCTTACGAATTATCAAACAAGCAAGTAAAATTTTTTCGAATTAAAGAAATATCAATATAACCTGTTGTAGTGTATGCTACTGATCGGCGTTAGGCAGGGCCGCAAACAAAGGGGCGGATGAAAATCGCTCTCTAAAACAGAATCCAAAAGGAAAACATGCAACATTTTTCTGTCTTGCTATGAAGTAAAAACGTAGCCTTTAAGCTGAACCGAAGAGCATACCTTCCAAAGTCCACAAATCTGAACAGATTATGATAGAGAAACAAATTTATTTTGATATTGCAAATTTACTACAGTACAAGCAAAAACCATAATACAAATAAAACAAATTGATGCAAGCGAACATAGACTCGTACTTTCAAGATTAGAAAGCCATGCAAAGGGACGTGAAGTTTTCGAGTCAAACGGCTACCGATTACTTGCTTTTATCAGCAGAATGATGCTCACATGTATGCCGCTCTCCCATTTTAGCGACTTTGACTGCGACTCCACTGCAAATCAGTTCGCAGTGCAGTCTCCGTAGAGTCGCAAAGCAAGGCGAATCCTTTAGGAATGCGTTGCGAATTAATTTCTACTAATGTAAAGCAAAAAAAGTATTCATTTTGTGATAGGAAGCTGCTGAAATTAAACAAAAAATGACTATTTAGAAGATTAATTAGGCTTGTTTCTTTGGAAGAAGGTATAATTTTAGTGAAAGCTACAATAGCGAACAAAAAGCACAAACGTAGTCCACAAATCGACATCGAGAAGAAAGATAGCTAAAGCCGGTTAGTTTTTGCGACATAGCCATGCATTACGGCATACCCAGGCAGTAATTCGGTATTTTTCCAATGGTACTATTGGTTCATTTCCACAGTATACTCATTTGCCATCAACCAGTTCTTAAAAGAAATGCAAAAATTCAGTTTGAACCAATGTAGAAATAGAAATGTTTTACATTGGTATCGTAATTTATGCACAAATTTTAACTTTACGCTCTTCAGAATCCAATAAAAGCTTTTAAAACTTTAAGAGCAAAATTTTGAACCATAATGCCAATCAATCAATTGTTTCTTTTTTTTTAACGTTTGTTTTCTTAAAACTTTTCCAAAATCACAAAAGCAATAAAATGGTTAATAACCTTCGAATTACGGTAGCTTTATTATTGTATATTATTATAAGTATTATTATTTTTGTTCATGTCTTTCCCATTGTTTTCGTGCTAAAATAAGATAACTGTAACGTAAAAGTGGGACGAGGGGAAAAATCGTCCAAACAAAAAAAACCCAAAAAACTAAAAGTTTGGTACCAAACAATGAGGCAATTTCATTATCAAAAACCAAAATAATCTAAATTTGGATCAAATAAACAAGAAAAATAAAAACACATTAAAACGACTGTGCTTATCACTGGTGATGGATGCAGCCGCTTTGAGATTATCCTGCTGTACTCCGGTTTGGAAAACCTATTCCCAAAACGAGACCAGTTAGCAGAAAGTAAACGTTGGGGGGGGTATGTTTGGGGCAAGATTTTCTGTGATTGAAGATGGTATATACTCAGCAAATCGGCGCGGTTTTTGTTTAACAGATTGCACTGTTTAATAAAATATGCAATTTTGATATAGCTTGACGCTGCTGCTGCTTTTACATATATTTTGTAGCAAGCATAAAACTAAACATATTCAACTTTGGAGCATAAAAATAAAAATTGGACATCAGGAATAGTTTCGCCGGGAATAAAATGACCGAAACTGTCGTAAAACATATTATATGAGAGACGTTCGGACTCAGTCGTATTCAAATTGCCAATAATACACAAACGATTAGATGTCCAGCAAAGGACAAATTCAACTAAAAGGTGAAAAAAGTCGGAAATTACCCAAATGTTGTTTTGCGGTATGAGGCATTATTACTTTCAAAAACGAGCACAAACCACGGGGGTAAGCCATTAATTTTATAACTATATTGCAGCACAATTTTGAAACACCACTGCATTTATCTTACTACTCGGCTATCACAAACTATAGACTAACTTTGTGTTCTAATTGAACTCGAACGTTTTCGGAGTTATATCTACGCCTTTATCAAAAAACAAAAAACATGGTAATTCAATAGAGTAATAATCAGTAATAGCACTTTCAAAATTAACGCTAGATCAGTGTTTTCCAAAGTGGGCACCAGCACACCTTTGGGGGCGTTTGCAACTCTTAAGAGAGCGCTGGCTACCAAATGGGCGATTGGGGTAGCGCTGAGAATAAATTGGGCAGTAACAAGAACTGTGCCAAAGTAAATATTTGCGCTGCTTGCTTACTAGGATAGGCTTCCAAAGGAAACTGCCTCGCACGATTTAACTCATTGTTAGATACTGACGTGGAATTCCTACAAAGCTGTGACCCGGCCTGGCAAAAGAAGTCATTTCTGTGAAAAATGATATCGCCTACTTGTCCGAAATATTTGCCAAATTTAACGAATTGAATCTATCCCTTCAGGGCAACTCGGTCAATCTAATCAACGTAAAATCAGTACAGTCTGCGTTCAAAAATAAGCTTGTGTTGTATCAGCAAAATTTAGCCGGACGCAAAATTTTCCAGTTTTCCAGCTAGCAACAACTTGATACCAGCGACCAGTGCCGTCGCTACCGGAGGGGGGGGCAGGGGGGCAGTGCCCCCCCTAACGACTGCTTGTGCCCCCCCATTTCGGTTTACTCAGAATACTGTTTTGAAGCATCACGTAACGACTAGACAACAGATAATAATGGAACTAGAAATAATAACGCTCAAAGATAATTCTCGTTTAAAGTTTTCTGGATTCTTTGCAAAATTGCTGGTCACCAACTGCTGTACATAAATGTGACGCAATAATCCGTCTTATTTGCACGCCTCTGTGGATGTGTCGTGGAATAAAAATGTAAGCTTATAGAATCGTTACCGGTTCTCAGGGCCGCCGAAAGGGGGGAGCAGGGGGGGACAATGACCCCGGGGCCCATGGATTTTAGGAGGCCCATCAGGATTTTAGGAGGCCCATCTTAACTGTGGAGCAACGATCTAACTCAAACAGGGTTTTCTGCAAACAGATAGGTCTTCAGTTGAGGTGCGGAGGACTGTGCATATGAATATTATTAAACTTATTGAAAATAGACCAAAAACAATAATCAGCAAGCCATTTTGCTCTGAAGACGTTTTCTTTTTTTTTTTGGAGAACACTTCAAAATCCGGAGAAAATAACGTCAGCACCATTAATTCAAAACATCAAAAATAAACCAATTCATAGAAATTTTTCATCCCTTGCTGTAATAAACGCTACTTTGAATTAAATATAAAGAGGCCCAATATTTAAGCTGTCCCAGGGTCCAAGTTTGGATCTCGGCGCCCTTGGCGGCACTCGTTAGCAGTAGCGTAGCCAGGGGGAGTGGGAGGTCATAGCCCTCCCCCCATTGGCCTGTCAACCAAAATGCAGAACAAGAAAATACAACGTTTTTAGCTCTTCTGAGACTGCTTTTTGCGCTGGAATGGACTACAAAGTGATTTGAAGCATCTTTTGAAACATATTCAAGGGGGGGGGGGGCTAATTTGTCAAAAATTAAAGTCACAAATCAATGAAAACTTTAAAAAATGCTAAAAAATAAGAAATCAAAATTTGATCGCTAGTGTAAAAATGCCAAACATAGGTTTTATCAACAAATATATTATAAACTCAGGAGTAAAGGGGGGCTATTCAGTGTTAGTTAATTACCAATCACTTCTCTCAAATATCTTTGCATTAGCCCTCCCCCCCCAATTATTTTTCTTTTGAAGATTACAGACGAAATAGATTACTCCGTGTAAGTTTTATGTAAAAAAAAGGATTTTATGATTTACCAGCAAGTAAAAAAGAGAATTACAATATTATCATTAGGCACCTCCCACATAGCCCAGTAATGCAACCAGTTGAATCATGTTGCGCTGCCAATTTCTATACCACGTTTTAAAGGAATTATTTTTTATTAAAGTAGCTCTAAAATAAATTAAGTTTGCAAAAAAATGCAAAATTTTTGAGCGTTGGGGGCTCCGCCCCCAGACCCCCAAAACAGCCCCCCCCCCATTGCGAATTTCTGGCTACGCGCCTGCTCGTTAGTGATTATAACCTGAAACGATACTTAAAAACATTTCTTTAAAAGACCAGTTGTTTTTATTTTTTTAAAGCATTTGAAGATTTTTTTTAGGTCGCAGTCAATCGCCCAACCAGGGGAAGGACCTAAGGAAGCTACGGAGGCATCAGCCCCCTTTAGCCAAGTCATTTAGAAAATTTAAAAAAAAACAAGCGTTTAAACGTGTTTTGGACTTGATCTTAAGTAGAAGGGGGGCTCCAGAGGCTAGGCAATTTGATTCTTTCTGTGAGTTCTGAATTTTAGCAATTTGCTGTAATTATTGATAAGGTTAAAACATTTGAAAAATTCCATTTAAATGGTGTTAGAATAGCTATTTTTTGCCGTAAAATCGTAAAAATCACCCAGCGGCTGCGGGCTCTGCCCCCACGCCCCCTTTGTGATACGCTTGATTTGCATTGGTTTGTTTGTCACGGAGCCTAAATTACGACTATTTTGGTGTACAAAAATATTTACATTTTGTTCAAGCCCCCTCCCTCTAAGAAAATCCTGGTTTCAGCATCTGGTCGCATTCACTCTTGCAGACAAATTTTTCAAGCAATTATACAGGCCGCTACGAAACGAGCTCATAAACGCTGCCGTGCTTATACGTCTCTTTTTTTCAAACATGACTACAAAATTTCTAAAATGGCGCATTATGTGTAACCGTAAAATATCAGTTTTTATGTGCAAAAGTTCAGTCTATTTTAGTGCCCCCCCGTTTTCGGTTAGTGCCCCCTCACATCGTTTGCTCTGGCGACAGCACTGCCAGCGACTAAGGCATTTCTGGTGTTGATGTTGTGACCTATGGCAAGCATAATCAGGAATTGCATAAAGAAATGGAAGTTCAATCCTGGAATACAAGCTTATTTCAATTGGAGATTCCTAACTTGATAATTGACCCATTCATTAATGTTTCTAAGCAAGATATTCTTGCAAAGCAACTTATGGCTTTGCAAAATGATTCTGAACTCAAACCAAACTTCAATATCTCGTATCAATCATTTTGGTTTCAGAGCAAAATTAAAGTGAAATATCCTCACGTGTGAGATCGGGTAAAAAAATTTTTTATTGCGTTTCCCCAGTTCATGCTTAGTTAAGTTTGCCTTCAGTGCCGTCACAGCGCTTCGGGATAAAAGAAGAAATCGTCTCGACATAGTGAGACAAGGAGATTAAAGACTGTTTATGACTAAAATGGAATCCGATATTAAGAAGCTGATAATTTTGCACCAGACTCATATTTCTCACTAGAGTTGAATAAACATTAAGTTGTGATTGTCGGTAACAGAAAATAGATTCGTTTCAGAGCTGGAGTCTCGGCCAAAATCTTCGAGACCGAGACGAGACATTGACATTGCGAGACCGAGACGAGACTTTGAGTAAAAAATCGAGACGAGACCGAGACTTGAACGGGCTGAGACCGAGACGAGACAAGACTTTTGAAACCAAACGTTTGCGAGATTTTGCGAATATTTTTGAGACTAAATTTTGGACATTAGGTGAACTTCCCAACACAATGCAATATAGATTTCTAAGCATTTCGCTATTACGTAAGGAACAAGCTAACTAAAAAAGTTAAACTACTTAAAAGATATACTTTTGTTTTTGATTAGAAAGCTTTTTGGCGTCGCTTATGGTTTTTAAGATTTAATACTGCTATCATGATCATCAAAAAAATTTGTTAACTAATTGTGCAAGTTACAAAATGGAAATAAGAATACTTACGTAGAACTTAGAACAGGCCCGGCGCCAGAATAGCGTGACTGGGGGGCAGAAATAAATTTTGAGGGGGGGCAGGAGAAGTTTATTTATATAAATTCGAGGGGGGCATTGGGGCACGAGAAGTTTATTCGAGTTTTGATCAAACGAAAAAAGTGAAGACCAAATTCACTAAAAGAAATTCCACTCATTCTGGTTGTCGTATCAAATTCTTGCAATTTTTTACGAACTCTTAAGTGAAGACCCAAAAAAAAGAAAAAGGTCTTCGTCCCAAAACTTTTTAGAAATCTGGTGTGAGTCCACAAAAATTACGAAAAAACAGTTCTTGCTGGCGAGTTCTTGGACGGTACCCACCAACTTGGGAGTCTTAGGCCTCGATTTGCACTCTAGTAGCCCCGAGCCTGTAAATTTCTTTGGGGCACAGTTCTTGCTTGGGGGCATAGGCGTAGCCTAGGGATCCAAGGGGCCCGGCTCCCCCCCAATTGAAATGCTACCAATGATAAAAACGTCGCAAAAAAGACTATTGTTTCTTCAGTTTCAGTTTCTTTGCGTACAGAAGTACAAGCGTACAACAGTAATTCACAATAATATTGATCCAGGGGGCCCGAGCCCCTTCTATTTAATTTTTGCCAACCAACCCAAATGGGGCCCTACAATAATATTTAAATGGCCCCCCTACAATAATATCGATCTTGGGGGCCCGGGCCCTCTCAATTTAATTTTGGCCAACCAACTCAAATGGGTTCTCTTCAAAAATATTCAAATGGACCCCCAACAATAATATTGATCCAGGGGGCCCAGGCCCCTTCAATTTAATTTTGGCTAACCAATTCAAATGGGCCCCCTACAAAAATATTTAAATGGGCCCCCAACAATAATATTGATCCATGGGGCCCAGGCCCCCCTCAATTTAATCTTTGCCAATCAATTAAAATGAGCCCCCTACAATAATAATTAAATGGCCCCCAATTTAAATGGGCCCCCAACAATAATATTGATCCACGGGGCCCGGGCCCCTTCAATTTAATTTTTGCCAACAAACTCAAATAGACTCCCTACAATAATATTTAAATGGACCCCCTACAATAATATTGATCCAGGGGATCCAGGCCCCTTAATTTAATTTTTGCCAACCAGTTTAAATGGATCCCGCACAATAATATCTAAATGGCCCCCAATTTAAATGAGCTCCCAACAATAATAGTAATCCAGGGGGCCCAGGCCCCCCTCAATTTAATTTTTGCCAACCAATTTAAATGTGCTCCCTACAATAATAGTTAAATGGTCTCCAATTTAAGGCCCCCCTAACAATAATATTGATTCAGGGGGCCGGAGACGCCACAATGTAATGTTTGCCAACCAATTTAATCGTATAACCCGAGTGAAATTAAGGGTTTTTATCCTAAAAGTTGCTAACTGAGGTACTCACCTAACCTTTTTTATGAACGTAATGCAATAACCAGGGACGGATTTAACACATAGCACTGTGCCAGTGGCCCCGAACTCACATAAGAATTTTTTTGGTCTTTATTTATATTTGGCAGGAAAATATTGCAAAATCATAAAGTACCAGGGGCCCAACACAATGTAAATCCAGCCCGGGCAATAACATGATTTGCAGGCGTAACCATCTATTGTACATTTTTCAGTAACAATTGACCTCCACCTCGCCAGTTTTTACGCAATAAAATAGTTTTGAAAAAAATTAGCTACAGTACGGGAATGCTCATTGTACAAAATTTTCAATTGAGAGGGCCTGGGCCTTCTGGCCGTATATGCACTCCTATAACTGGTTGTTTTCATGACAAAACAATAATCTCTATGGAAAATTTTCGACTGGATTGTTATTTCCTGCTAAAATATTGCAGGAGGCAATGTACTTTAATTCCCCCTACGAGGGCCTAATCACTTACAAAATTTAACCCCAAAATGCAAGATTTTAAACGTGTTTTGGACTTAAATAGCAAGCAAAAGAAGGCTGAACAAAACTTTTTCACTTGGCTTTCAAATGTTAATAATCTAGTACCTTCAAATGGCTCTGAATACTTGCGAAATGTGATCCAATGGCGTTAAAACAGCTTTTTTTTTCCAAAAAACTACAAAAAATCGCCCAGCGGCTCGGGGCTTCGCCCCCAGACCCCAATAGCATCCGGCGGCTGTGGGCTCCGCCCCCAGACCCCTGTCAATGATTCTTTCGAATTACAGTACACTTCTTTTCTCAACACGTCTGCCAATTTAGACATTTTCACATTTTAACTGTTGGTTTAAGTCCTCCTTTTTGAACGAGTTCCTAGTTACATGCCAACACCAGGCCACGGCTTTTGATCTTCCATTTTACGATGTCTTTGCTCCCACAAAAAATTCCTGTTTAAAAGTTTCTGATGACGTCATTGCATGTGATTTGCGGTTTGGGCCCCCCTAATCAAAAATCCTGGCTATGCCTATGCTTGGGGGGGTATAATTTTTGTTTGGGGGGGTACAAGCAGTCATTTGTGGGGGCACGGCCCCGGAATGCCCCCCAGTGGCGCCGGCCCTGACTTAGAATAATATTTCAGTCCTAACTGTTCCGCTGTAATATTCACAAGACAAATGTTGTCACATTAATTGTTATAACCCACACCTTTGTTGCCCCAAGGTGTGATACTATAGGTGCACCATTAATTTGGTCTTTTCGCACAAACGTTATCCTAATGCTTTTTTTAGAAAATGTTGTCCTATGGTCTATGATTTAATCTGACATCATAGCAAAACGCTAGGTCCATAAATTTAGCACAAAACGTCAGCAAACTTCATTTGTATTGACTCTTGACAAACGCGTAACGCTACAGTGCGGTATGTGGAGTTTTTTTTTTTTCAGTTAAAATTATTGTGGGTTTTTACGCTTGGATTGGAAATATGTCCGAGACATGCCCATTTTCCGAGACTTCGAGGTGCTGAGACCGAGACGAGATCAAGGCTATAGACCTACGAGACCGAGACTTTGAAAAATAGTGTCTCGAGACCGAGACAGGTCTAGAGACACTTCAGCTCTGATTCGTTTTTTACTTTTTTGTCAAGGGGGCGTTTAATAGTCAATGAGTTCTTAGAAGGGCGCCATTGGAGAAAAGTTTGGGAAACACTGCTCCAAAGAGTAACAACATTTTCTCAACACACAATTAGGACTTCTTACGGTATCTAGCTAGACTGGATTTTTTTACGGCTCAGGCAATTCTTAGTAATAAGATAAATTAAATTTGAAGTTTAATTAAGTTATTAAGTTTAATTAAAATACAAAGCTAGCCTAGCTTGAGTAGCCTAGTAATGAGATAAACGGAGTGGTGTTTTTGAGTTGTGTTGCAAAAACGTTACTGAAAGTAACCTCCCTTCGAAACCATAACTTTTATAATTACACCGTTATAAATTTAACCAAACGGCAGGGATTCATTCAACAGCCAATCCACATCCTGAGGCCGTCCGTTACAAACCAAGTTTGATTAAAAACAATACGGATGAAGTCAAGCCAACTGACGCGTAGCCAGGAATTTGCTTTGGGGGGGGGACTGTTTTGGATACTGGAAAAAACATCAAACGATCTTGACCCAGATTTTTATCGGTTTGAGTCGGCTTTTTTGTCCAAATTGAGTTGATCTTCAAAAAAAATATAATAATCATAAGGTTTTCACCGGAATTAAACGTTTTTTCCGGCCAAAATTAGGTAATCTCTAAAAAAAGGAAAGGTCTTCACCGGAATTTAAGCGTTCAAGTGATCTCCAAAAAAAAAAAGGTCTTCATCGGAATTTAAACGGTTTTTCCGGCCAAAATTAAGTGACTTTCAAAAAAAAATTCAGTCACCTTTTTCTGACCAACTTTAGGTGAGATCCAAAACAAAAACTCCAGTTTTGTGGTCCAAATCACAGCAATTCTTCACAATTTCTGATCGCCAATCCCATTGGGGGGCTATTGCCAAAATTGGCCTCAAAAGCTCTAAAAACGTGGTATTTTGCATACTTTTCAGGCCAATGGGGGGAGGGTTCGAGCCCCCCTCCCCCTGGCTACGCTACTGCAAGCCAACATTACAAAAATCCAAGCAATCACCTATCAATTGACATGGATATCTGCAATCGGTTATTTAGCGTGTGACCAGCACTACATTGTCTATCTACTAGCTGTATTGCCAGAAATCTAAAAGCGGGCACAAATTATAACGAGCACAGGGGGCACTAAATCGTAAATCCGTTAATATCAAAACTAACTTTTTCATTAACTCCTTTATTCGTCAAAAAAATATTTCTACGTTAACGGACTAAATTAACTTCCGTTACAGTTTTGTTAACTTCAGTGGTGTAAAGTAACAAAATACTTTTACTTGAGTAGATTACTCAAGTATAATTTTTTCCGATGATAATTTTGAGTAGTTTTTTTGTCGCTACTTTTACTTACTTATTTTTGGTGCGAAGTAGCGCTACTTAAGTAGTATTTTGATTCAGAAACGTCTAAAGTATTAGAGGTGGAGGGCACAAGGCTCGAGGCCAAAGACATAAAAAATCCGATCCCAAGACCAAGGACCGACTTTTCGAGGACAGACCCTCTCGAGGCCAACGACAGGAATGCTCGAGGCATAGGATCAAGGGCACAACGCGCAGGTGTTCTCCAAAAAAAGGCTATCTAGCAATTTTCCGCGAAATTTCAGGCGTTCTTCCCGAAAGAAAGGTCTTCGCGCAAAAAATCGCAAATTCTCCACGAAATTTCAGGCGAAAAAAAGGTCATGATTTTAGCCCATTTTTAACCGATCCAAAAATAGTGCTGTCCTCGACCGAGGACTGGGTATTTTCGAGGACTAGTAGGTTTCGAGGCCAAGGACTTGACGTTTGAGGCCAATGACTTGACCTTAGAGGTCAAAGCCATGGACTTCAAAATGTGTCATGGAGGCTAAAGGCGTACTAAAGGACTTTATCTCTACAAAGTACTGTTATTTCAAATTTTTTTTTTGAAATCTGAATTCAGATGCTGATGAAACACTAGCCTAATGGGATAGCAGATAAGTGAGGTAAGTGCTACCTTACAGCCGTGAAAAAAAAACAACCTTATGTTTCAAGTCTGCTATGTAACTTCTGTATTTTAAATTTAGACCACAAATTCGTCAGAACAGTCGACTTTTCTACCGCCAATTGTTCAGTTCAGTCAAGTTCGTTGTCTTTTGCTCCTTTTTCGGCTGGCAAATCTTGTTCTAGTGTTTCACCAGTGTTTCATCAGCATCTGAATTCAGTGTTTCATCAGCATCTGAATTCAAAGCTAGCGTTTCATCAGCATCTGAATTCAGATGCTGATGAAACACTAGCCTAATGGGATAGCAGATATGTGAGGTAAGTGCTACCTCACAGCCGTGAAAAAAACACAAAAAAACCTTATGTTTCAAGTCTGCTATGTAACTTCCGTATTTCAAATTTAAACCACAAATTCGTCAGAACAGTCGACTTTTCTACCGCCAATTGTTCAGTTCAGTCAAGTTCGTTGTCTTTTGCTCCTTTTTCGGCTGGCAAATCTTGCGTCAGAAATAAGGCCACCAAAGCGACTGTCGCAATGCCTTTTTTCTACGCGTGCGAGTACGTATCTCATCTATTCTGGCGAATGGCAGTTCAAAATGCTTTTAGTTTCACGTTGCTTGGTGTTCGCCCTTTGCCGCGGCCGAATACTGGCAAAGCTGTTTACTATATTGAAAGTAAATCATGAAAGATGCAAACAGAGAGATGTAAATTTGCCAAAGATTTGACCAATGACCTACTTACATTTCTGAAGGTGAATTCTACAGAATGAGCAAAAAATCGCACACCATATATATGCAATAGGCATTATTGTACCGTTTGTGCGGTTCTGTTAATGTAATTATTGTGCTAGCGTAATTCCAAATTGTTTTCAATATGATGATCAATTTCGTCCCAGCAGAGACCCAGATTTATTTAAATGAGCTAACAACAATAATTTTGCGTAATTTAGTGACGTAAAGCTTCTCAGGCTTCTTTCTGTCGTTACATGAAAAATAAATTTAATTCAAAATAATTCGCAATAAGTTTTATTAATTAATCCAAAATTTTTTTATTGCAAAATATACTGGATAATTTGGCTATGGTACGTGAATTTTGCCTCACCCTGCAGATACAGTAGATTATGCACCAGTAAGACACGTCAAAATTGTTTTTATTTTTTCTGCAGATCGTATAGTAAAATTCGCCCATTTAAATCAATGGTAAAATTATTTCATACAAGCAACTTCAAACAACCACTGTAGGTTAGTGGGCGGCGTTTTTTGTTTGATTTTAGTTTTATCTGAAGGGCCAAAGCTTCGTAATTCTATTTCAGGTTATTTCCGGGGTTAAAAGTCTTTGTAAATGCGTATTAAACTCATTTTAAAAAGGGTATAATTATGACACAGAATAGCGTTTTTAGACAACTTCACAGGATATACTTTTCAGAAAATCAATTGCTAAACAATCATAAACTTAGCGAAATATGAAGTCAAGAACAATCTAGGACCAAAAAAAGGTCAACAACAATTTTAGAAATGAATGAAGGCTACAGCTCTAAATTAACAGCTCATAGTGTAGAAAGGTCAAAGCAATGACATAAAACTAGATAATTCGAAACTGCGCGAATGCGCTCATTTTATTCTCTGTTTGGTCACGCTTGGCTGCAGGACCCACTCTTCTGCTTTTCTCTTGCACTGGCGATTGGTGCGCAGTTTGAAAAAGGTGGGTTGAAGCGCTAATAATGTGCTTGCTCAGTAATTAACGGTGGTTTGAAGGGAACTAATCTGTATTCATGTTTATGTCGTTCGAGTGAAAGCGATATCTTGAAAATTGGAGCTGATTCTACTGGTCTTTGGTAGCCTATTCAGAGTAGAATCGTGTGCGTTCTTAATCGTTTAAACAGTGTGAACGAAATAGTCGAAGTCTTACTCATCCGTACCAACATTTTTCATAGGTCATGAACTTTTGCTGTAGTCACTCGATTGATCATTCGTATGAACCAGGCACGTTGCGTCTGTCTTACCACATCAACGCCTAGCACAGGGGTTGCCAGGAGGGGGGGCAAATTGAATTGCCACCAATGATAAAAATAATGACAACAATGAATTTTTTCAGCTTAAGTTTATATTAGCACTTTTGCGTTTAGCAGTGCAATATCAATATCCAATCAATGTAAATGTATTATACGAAAAAAACTCATGCTTTTTGTCCTAGAAGTTGCAACCTCAGTCCCTCATCTAACCTTATTGTGAACATAATGCAATAACATGACACGTAACCATCTATTGTACCAACTTTGAATAACAATCCACCTCCATCTCAGCAGTTTTAACGCAACAAAATACTTTTGAAAAAAAAAATTAGCTTGGGAAAATGCTTATTGAACAAATTATTGAATCTGAATTGAGCGAGCCTGGGTCGTGGTCGTTTATGTACTCCTAAAACTGGTTGTTTTTATGATAAAACAAAAATCTCCAAGGCAAATCTTTGAGTGAATTATTATGTACTCACTGCTAAAAATATTACAGGAGGCATTGCATCTTGCTTCACCCTAACTGGGCCAAGCCACTTGCAAAATTTAACCTAAAAATGTAAGATTTTAAACGTGTTTTGGACTTGACCTGCAAGTAAATGGAAGATTGAAAAATTTAATTTTTTCAGTTGGCTTTCAAATCTTAAAAATTTAGTGATTTTAAATGAATCTACAAACGTGCGAAATGTGATCCAAATGGCCTTAAAATTGCAATTTTTTCCAAAACATTACAAAAAATCGCCCAGCGGCGGGGGGCTTTGCCCCCAAACCATAGTCTGTGATACGTTTAAGTTACACTAGTTTACTCGCTATCTCTCCAATTAACAATTTTTTTAACAACTAACTTTTCAAGTTTTGGTTCAAGTTCTAACCCCGTTTAGCAAAATCCTGATTACATGGTAACCCAAGCTTTTGGTTCTGATCCTCCATTTTACGGTATCTTTGTCCCATTAAAAATTCCTTTTGAAAAGTTCTGATGACGTCATTGCTTTGCGGTTTGGCTCCACTAATCAAAAATCCTAGCTACGCCTATAACGCCGAGCACTTTTTTGGGTTCTATTTGCAAGTCTTTCCTCTGGCTGGGCCTCCATTGCGGGAAGACTGCTTCGCCCTTATGGGAAATATGCGTCAAGTGTCTTTCCCAAGGACACAAGGACGTTATATTGCAGTCGCTAATTCTGAAAAAAAGGTGCGTTGACGCTTTTTCACAAGAAATTCGTAAAATATATGAATCTTCGAAGGTAGATGGGTTTATTTAGGACATCAGACGACATTTAGAGTTTTGATCGTATGCTGTAGCTGATGATTTATTTTTGCTTTATCCTGCTGTCACGAAACAACGGTGGCGCTGTATATTAGACAAAACCGCATCTGCTATGGAATTTCTCTGTTTCAAAACATACCCTTTTCAAAACATTCAAAACAATTTCTCTGATCAATTTCAAAACATACCCTTGTTTTTTCACTAAAGTATTTTAATGAATTCAAATTTTATTCACTTAAACGTCTCAAAATCGACGGTTTTGTTAATGAAAAAAGCAAAAATTTGTGGAGCGGCGACCCCCTAAAATAAAATATGCAGCCGAAATTTCACGCAAAAATATTATAAAATCTATCTTTTTTGTAAAAAAAAGCAAGATTTTTCAGCGGCAAAGACCCCGCATTCCAACGTAGAAGTTAATGTTTTTTATAAAGATACTTCACCACGGGATAACATATCTTAAAAAAAGAAATCAAAAACGCACACACTAACTAATCATATACACTCTGGTCCGTCGCTAATGCTGGCGAACGTATGTTGAGTTGTCGACCGGGTTTTTGACGTCGAAGCAGCAGACCTACTAAACTTCTACAACGATAGTCTAGATTCACTCGAAAATTTACCAGGAAATCCTTTCGCTATTGATAATCCAAACACGATGTTAACCTTCACTAATTGTCGTCACCACTCTCATATAGGCTAAACTTGAAAATTCACCAAGATGTACACAAATTATTGTTTCACTGCGTTTGAGCAACAGAGTTATCCTCGACTGATGTTCAGCAACAGTTCAAGCATTACTGGGCATTTTCGAGCCTTCACTTTCAAGCATTTCCGAGGAAAGAACAACTTATTTGTTCCTGGGTCTACTTGACGCTAGTCTGTCGTCAACTGCCTGTAGGCTATTGCTAAACACATACTGCGTCAAGTGTAGTTGTTACGTCACAGTAAGGCATTGAAATAATAACAATTAATTAAAGAACTTGTACACAGCCAAAGGGTGCGTCCGGAACACACTCTTTTCTAGAACAATTTTATAAGAACAATCGGCTCATTTTTGCTCAAAATTTAAGAACAAATTATGAAAAATTTCAGCCTCAGCAGCAAAAATAAATTAAGGACAAACGAAAAAGAAAAAAACTCAAATTAATAAAAGAAACTAAATTCTGCACTGATTCAAAACGATAAAATTTCAGTGGTTTTCTAGTATTTGCGAGCAAAATTGCAACTATTATGAGATTAAGAATGCTGTTGCGCTCTACGCAAGTAACTGAGAAAAATTTTGGCCGTCGTTCAAGTCGAAAAAAGAGCAATTTTGCGTTGCGGCAAAAGCAGTAAAAAACGTTCACTCAAGCACACAAAGCTTTGGAAATATGGTCGCTAAAATTAACACCTTAAAAAGTTGCACAAATATGGTTGCTAAAATTAACATCCGTGTTTTCAAAATTTAAGAACAATTGAGGCTAAAATTTGGCAAAAAAACTACGAATAGCCAGCCTTAACTTAATATTTATTGGTTCGTATAAAAAAAAGTATACTATATGCCGCAAAAAAACTACGGCAAGTTTTTCGGGCATTATTCAATTCAGTTTATTTTTGCCATTTCTGGCATGGAAGCAACGAAAATTAAGATATGCTCTGGACTCTTCAAAGTTCAATGTTAACGTAACAACAACACAAAATGAAACATCAAACTGACACGTGCATATTTAGAGCAGTTCAACCAATTCAGAGTGAAACATTTAACATATTTTGACTCAGAAAAGCAGAAGAAATGAGAAACCACTACAACAAACAAAAAAACAACACTTTTCATATTAACATTTCAGTGATGTCGTAACATTCAGTTGTGATAACACCTTGATATTTATGTGTTATACGTAAAACTTACTCAAAAATTGGATTTAGGGGGGAAATTTAGTAGTTGACAAAACTTTACGGAAATTACGCAAAGCCCAACTTCCAGAGACAACGTTATTTGTTATAATTGCTACGCTATTGTTAGTTGAGCAAGGCAAAGGCTGTACAATACAGTCACTCTCAGCAGATCAGTGCGGGCAAAGACAGAGAAAAAATCCGCACAATAAAGAAACAAAGAGGAAAAAGAGTGGGAAAAAGAGTTGCGTATCATCTAGTTTTATGTCATTGGTCAAAGCAAAGTAAATGATTTTGTATTATTTTGTGAATGCAAAATTAAAGTCGCATATACAGGCGTATACGGTAAGCGCGGCAGGGCCTGCAGGGGTAATGTCTAGCAGAGCTAAATCCACCTACATCCAGTCCCACGGTAATGTCACTTACGATATTTAGTAGAGAAAAGGGCTTTTTAGACAAAAAATTGCTATTAAAATAATTATTTCTTCCTCAAATTACACTCCGCCACGAGGCAGCACAAAACACCTAAGTAAAACTAAAAGATGCCTAAGTAAAACCGAAAAAAAAATATTGTGAAATTTTGGACCAAGATGTCAATTAAAGTCACCATTTTTAAACAAACGTATCCAAAATTTTTGAAAGTGGGGCGAATGCGACGCCCAAAAAGCCATTAAATTGATTTATTTGACAATATATTAGCAAACGAGAACGAAGTTAGCTAATTTTTGTCTGAAAATAGCGTGGAAACCCCTATTTTCAGTAAAAAAGGCCAAAAACTCGGCAGCGTAAGTATTCCGTTTTTAAAAAATTTTCTCCTCCCCTCTTTGAAAATTCTGGGTGCACCACTGGGCCGGATTGATGCTTTAGCGGGCACTCCACGAACAACCCAACCTAGTTGCCCTATTCTCAAAAATGAAAATATTACCGGCAGGGATCTACCTCTACTGCAAAATACCTAGGTCGTACTTCAGATATGATGGTTACAGATCATCACTGAGAAAGTATTTAAAGTTTTTTACAAACTACTTGTTAAAGCAAAAGTGTCTTTGCCAAAAAAGGGACTAAAACTTAAACAAAAAAGATCATTACTAGGGTAGCGAGGCGCTCCAGTTTCGGACCTGGACTCCTGGCGCTCCAGCTTTGGACCTGGACTCCTGGCGCTCCATGCACGTCCTTTGTGCAGGGCTTTTGATAGAAATTGAGACTAGTCGAAAAACCTACAAAAAGTGTGCCCAATAAATAAAATTAGACAACTTAACAGTTTTCCTTTTCGTCAGGGTTAGGGTCAACTTGCCCAACTCCTCCTCCATCGAAGAACTTTGCTGTTAGCTAGCCACAGTGCTTTAGACCATTGTTCCTGCAGAGGAAACAAAAAAAGTGAACATAAATAATATTGCTTGAAATTCTCCTAATCTTCTATCGAAAAACTTGACTTCATATAGAGATTAGTTTTGATTATAAAACAAGCTTACCTGCAGCGTGATTCCCGTTTTGAAACCAAATTGCTATTCTTAGGAAATCGGTAGAATTTGCAACTACTCTTTTCGCTTGTATGATCGCATCCTAGTGCAAAACACAATACCATTTTACACTTTTATCCTATATGCCTATCGCAATTCAGTTCAGAAATATCACATGTCATGGTGCAAAAGTGCCCTTTTTAAAATGAGTTTAATACGCATTTATAAAGACTTTTAACCCTTATCAGAACATCTGTTGACATTTGTCAACATCGATTTTTGTTTGTTTGATTGCACTCCCCCCCTATATGCTAGCTCAGCGCCATTCACCGACGAAGGAAAACTTCTTATTAGCGTACTATTGCAGTGATATCAAAATTTCAAATTGTTTCTACGATGAGTTATTTGCGTTGTATCTTAATCGGAACACCTGTTGACAAATGTCAACAAATAGAAACAATAGCAGATTAACCAAGACATACGGCTTTTGGGATTTTAGTTTATATGAATGACTGTCGCTTTTGTTGTAACTAAGTAATTATTGTTTCAGCTAATAATTCGCTATTGTTTCAACACAACTACCAGCAGCTGTAAGAAATTTGCAATCTGCATTTAGTGAAATGAGTTTTGGCTGGAGTATGTCAAGGTCCTGTCAGCAGTTCTTATATCTCAGACGTAGTAGCATCCTAAGTACATGTCAAAATACATAGCTAGATATTAGTAGTTTTAGTACCAGTCAGAATTTAAAACATAAAATCAATCTCAATACCAATAGATAGCCATACACTGTACTAGGCTTGAAGTACTCAGTAGGCCTAATGCAATTAGAGCTGCCGTCGAGGGTAGGCTTGGTCTTCCTTCCTTTTTTGGCAGAGAAAGCTCAGGTAGGCTCTGCCCCTTTGAGCTTGATTGTAATTGATGGAAACTTTTGGACAAAGCTATTGAATTTTCGTGAAACCTTTTTTTCTTTGGTCTTCGCCCAAATTAGACGAAAAACGACTACTGAGTCTGAATTCTGATAAGACCTTTTTCCTTACCTTGGCGAAGAAAGCCACGGAGACCAGGTACTCAACGCAAATCTCCGGCCAGAGGTTGTCGGAACCCACTCATTTCTTGGTCCAAGCCTACCCACTTTTTGTTGTCAGGGCCAAACCCACTTCCTTTGGTTGGAGTATACCTACTTTTTTGTTTAGGAAGGCAAAACTGAATGCAACTCCTCTATATATATTGCTTGGGTAACTTAGCTAGAATTTTGCTTATGGATAGGCAGAGAAGATTTACGTTTCAAGAGGCCCTCAAACAACTGGAAATAGTTTCTGATGATTTGAACAACGATTCTGATGCTGAGGCCACAAGCACCAGTGAAACGGAATCTATTGTTGATGATGAAGAGGTTCCTTTGGAAGAGGAGCTTTCTGACATAGAGGTGTTTGAGGAAGAAAATGAAGATGCTAGTAGTGATGAATACCAAGAACTCAATGACAATAATGATAGCTCAGAAGATGAAGCTCAAGTAGCAATAACAGCTGGAAATGCAACTTATTATAATAATCCCTTTCCCAGCAGGCTCAGAAGAAGAAATATATTGACACAACAACCACGAATTATTGCTGCACCTGAACATGAAGTTGATGCTTTCAAAATATTTTACCGACCTAAAATTATACTTCAGATAGTACGTGAGACGAATAGAAAGGCAACAGATGTAAGACATGAGTGTAAATTGTCGCTAAACTCTGTCTACAAAAACTTTACCTCCCAAGAAGTTGAAGCCGGCCTTGCTCTTATGATTCGTGCTGGCTTGGATAGAGATAACTTTACAGACTTACATCGCTTGTGGGACCCTATTGACAGTAGACCATTTTATAGAGTCACAATGGCATTGAACCGATTCAAATTTCTGCTACGTTGCATGCGGTTCGATAATTATCGTAATCGACCAGCAAGACAAAGAAACGATAGATTAGCTGCTATCCGAGAAGTATGGGAAACATTCAACAGTAACCTGCGCAACATCTACATCCCAAATGAGGCCTTGACTGTGGATGAACAACTCGTTGGGTATCGTGGCAAGATTCCCGGAAGAACGTACATGCCATCAAAACCAAGGAAATACGGTTTTAAGTTTTTTTGGCTGTGTGAAGCAACAACGGGTTTTGCTTCGAAAGGCATGATTTATTCTGGAAGGGATTCTGACTCTGGACCTCATAGAAACCTAGCCAACGATATTGTAATGAAACTGTGCTCAGTTTATTTAGGTACAGGTCGAGACGTATATGTTGACCAGTATTTTACCTCTCATGACTTGGTGTGCAACCTTTTACAGCAAAACCTGACACTAGTAGGAACAATTATGGTTAATCGGCGTGAAGTGCCATCAAAATTCAAAGCAGCAAAAGGAAGAGAGATTGAAAGCACTGAGGCTTTGTATGACCATTCTAACAAAATTCTGCTATTGTCATATGTCCCCAAACGCAACAAGAATGTGCTTATGATGTCCTCTTCAACAAGAATGTGCTTAGTCGGCAGCGTGGCCGAATGGGTAAAGGCGTCGTTTTTACGACGACCCTGATCGAATGATCTGGGTTCAACCCGCACCCTAGTCACGTTGCTGCGTCCTTGGATAAGACGCTTTACGATGATTATCTCTGCTTGGTGGCTTCGAACAAGCAGCAAATTCAGTGGACAAGAATTCGAAGAAATCCACAGGAACATTGGATCATCGGAAACTCCTAAGCAGTTGCGGATTCCTCCAATCACAAAGTAGTTCTGGTAATGAAAAGTGTGTGGATCGTCCAACAAGTTAGCGTCTGACGCTGTCCGGTGACAGGAGGATAAATATGCGCTACAACAACAACAACAACA
Source organism: Trididemnum nubilum (assembly GCA_963965965.1). Lineage (NCBI taxonomy): Eukaryota > Metazoa > Chordata > Ascidiacea > Aplousobranchia > Didemnidae > Trididemnum > Trididemnum nubilum. The sequence continues at coordinate 44,016,261 of OZ014473.1, read as the reverse complement.
CTCTTCTATTTCAATCACGGACTGCCACAAGAAACCTACAGTTATCACAGACTACAATTAGCATAAAGGAGGAGTTGACACCCTTGATGAAAATTGTGAAGAATTCAGTTGCTTGAGGAAAACGAATCGTTGGCCAATGGTTATCAATTACAATTTGATAAACGTTGCCACTAACAACGCTTTTATCGTAATGAGAGGCAGTGGAAAATGTGACAGAAAAACAGATTTTCTCAAGCAACTGAGCTTTCAGCTTGCTCAACCATACGTAATCAACCAAAAATTGAGAGGTGAAACAAAAGTACTTGCCGAAAAGATGGGGTTTATTGATGCTGCTTCCATCAGCATAAGCTGTTCAGTTCAAGGCATCAAAAGGGGAAGATGTTACAGATGTGGAAAGCATACTCGCCTTGCATACGTGTTTGCCCGCAACACAGAAAAATACCAAAAAACACATATTGCCTAGAATGCTGAACAATTTGTGGGTGACTACATGCTTGTGTTTTTAGTGTTTGAAATACAACCTTCGTTTGTTGAAATTTTGTTGTACTTTAGCTAAGAGCTAAACAAGTTAAAATCATATCTCGAATAGAAAGCATACGTTGGATTTTAGATTCAAAATCGTAATGCTTTATCAAAATCAAATTAATAGTAAAATCAATACATTGCATGGTGCGATCAATCAACTGCGCTGTATGATTGATCAATCGCTCACGCCGATTATAAGAAAACAAAATAATATTTGAAAACACCGCGCATTAGCATTGAAAAACACATAAAAACGGCATGTTGACAAATGTCAACATATGTTCCGATTAAGTTACGCAAAAACACTGTTCTGATAATGGCTAACCCCGGAAATAACCTGAAATAGAATTACGAAGCTTTGGCCCTTCAAATAAAACTAAAATCAAACAAAAAACGCCGCCCACTAACCTACAGTGGTTGTTTGAAGTTGCGTGTATGAAATAATTTTACCATTGATTTAAATGGGCGAATTTTACTACGATCTGCAGGAAGAACCAGACAATGGGCATTGTGACGCGCCACTAAAACGGTCTATGACAGTTAATAAATACTTGAGTAAAGATCAGAGCTGTAGTGTCTCGAGACATGTCTAGGTCTCGATACACTATTTTTCAAAGTCTCGGTCTCGAAGGTCTAAAGCCTTGGTCTCGCCTCGGAAAAATGGGCAAATCTCAGCCGTAAAAATGGGCAAATGGGCAAATCCGACCGTAAAAACCCTCAATAATTTTAAGTTTTTAACTGAAAAAAAAAATCCCTTCCTGTTTAAACCAAGGGTTCTTAAAGTTATACCTTAATAGCCCTGGGGGATTAAATATATCAAAAAAAGATATTTTTTACAGAGGTAGTGTATTGTAAAACCCTAAAAGAGGGTATTTTGATTCACAATAATAATATGGACTAGGGGTAGAGAGCGTCTGAGATATAAAACATTTCGCTACCACTGATTTTGATAAATGTTATTATCAATAAAGTTCGTATTTTTTATTCTTATACTTGTGGTACAACTGCAAGTTTTCAGCGTTTTGATTAGACGGCTGCTGCTTTTCTTGTACCGGTTTTACTCTTTGGCTTATTCTGTGTCCGGAAGAATACCGAAGTTATCTCCATGACTTTGTGAAAAAGGAATCAAGCAGTGAGATAGGCTGCGCCGAGTGCATTAGCATTCTACACTCGAAGTAACACGAAATATTTCGCATTCTAAACCAGAAGACCTCAAAAGAGGTTTGACGTTTGAATTTTGCTATAGTTGCTATCAAAATCCTTGTCATCACAAACAAATCAAATCGGAATTTTCAAATCAACAAACATAAACTGAACTTGGAGAAACGATAGGAAGTAAGCTTGCGCTCTTCAAAGAATTAAGCTTCTCTAAACAAAAATCACAATTCTCTGAAAGAACCATCAGGACAACATTTGTGCGAAAAGACCGAAGTAATGGTACCCATATGGTATCACACCTTGGAGCGATAAAGGTGTGGGTTATAATAATTAATGTGAAAACATTAGTCTTGTGAATATTATAGCGGAACACTTAGAACTGAAGTATTATTCTAAGTTCTACATGAACATTCTTTTCCATTTTGTAACTTGCACATTTATTTAACAAAATTTTTTGATGATCATGATAGTATTAAATCTTCAAAGCCATAAGCGACGCCAAAAAGCTTTCTAATTAAAAACAAAAGTATATCTTTTAAGTAGTATAACTTTTTTAATTAGCTTGTTCCTTATATAATTGCGAAATGCTTAGAAATCTATATTGCAATGTGTTGGAAAGTTCACCGGATGTCCAAAATTTAGTGTCAAAAATATTTGCAAAATCTCGCAAACGATTGGTTTCAAAAGTCTTGTGTCTCGTCTCGGTCTCGACGTTTAAGTCTCGGTCTCGTCTCGAGTTTTTGCTCAAAGTGTCGGTGTCGTCTCGGTCTCGCAACGTCAATGTCTCGTCTCGGTCTCGAAGATTTTGGCCGAGACTCCAGCTCTGGTAAAGATGTTATGAAGTGATTTCAAGTAAATTCTGCGCGGCGTGATTTTGAAATCTCGAAGTCTTTCTATTGTTGTTCTTTTTAAATTAATTGTTGTTCTTGAATATAATAACAAAAACTTGGAACAATTAATACTTCATGACTTCTTGAGATAGTGAGGTGGAAGAAGACCTAGCGCTTTTGGCAGTAATGCAAAGGTAGTCAACCATATGTCGATTGAAAAGTTTGTTTATTTTGCTCGAATACTTTCAGAAATACTTGTACTTGAGTACTTTTAAAATGACTACTTTTTAAACTTTTACTCAAGTAGGCCTTCTTGTTTTTGGTCGGTACTTTGTACAATACTTCTTGTACTTTTTATTGTCAATAACGAAACTTTTACTTGATTAGCGCAGCTGAGATTTACGGAATCATTTATTTCACCATTACCTTTCCACAACCAAGTTTTCAAAATGAAATTTATTGCAAAATAATCAGATACCGTACGTCATTTCCGTTGAACTGGATATGATTCGCAGCACAGTCTCCGTACATTTGCAAGAGTCTCATTGGAGTCTCCGTCAATTTGATGGCAAATGCACTGCGAACCTTTTTTTTTTTTAAATTTTGAATGGTCTTTGCTGTTTTTTTTTCTTATTGCTTTAGTTTTTGCCTTTTTTTTTTAACATTAAGCGAGATATGCATGTAAACTAAGATTATTCTTCTGCAAGCGTGTATTATTTTACTCCTTAAAATATTATTAACATAACTATTTTCAGATGCGTCGCTGGTCTCTTGAAGTAGTTTACTCTGAATTGTACATAAACACCATTCTTTTTTTTCATTTTTTTTGCATCTGTTTTATGTGTTTTTCTGCTTTGCTTAATGTGTATTCGAGTCTTAATCAATGTCTGATGTGTGTTTATATGGTGAAGCAGCCATGCAGACATCCTGCATGTCTTAACGTATATCGTTTTGCTGCTTCTTCCTTTTTCTTGACCCCTGTTTTTATATGTGATGTTTTCAATGCACCCGAGGTCATGAAATAAAACCACTGAACTGAACTCGAGGAGACTCCAGTGCGACTACACGGAGACAGCGCTGCAAATTGCAAATTTTCAAATCAAATCAAATCAACTTTTATTCGGAATGATTCAAAGCTTACACTTCAACACATTTTGAATAGCATTAAGCATGCACAAAAAGGATGAAAACTGTGAAAGCAAAAAAAACAAACCAGGAGACAGCGAAAATGACCATACGGTCTTCGAGTCAGTTGCCCCCTCGAAGCTGATATCAAATGAAAACAAACAGTAAAAACAACACACATGACGGTATATACAAAGTTAGGCAAGTTGAAAAATTTAATTGCCCAGTCCCTTCAGTGAAAAAAAAACAACTTTAACCTGAAAGAGGATTTCTGTTGGCAAATTTTACACAAATGTTACCATTAATGTTGGAAAATTTTTACACAGAAAATGTGTAGAATCAAAATAGGGTTTTAGTGCAGAAGAACCATAGGAAAAATAAGAAAAGAAAAAATATATGCAGTATCATATGAAGTTGACCATAACATGATCCTAAACATAGCAATTATCCTTCATTTTTTTGTAACTAAAAGCTTTGTTAATTATTAGTTATCGGTATCATTTAAATATTTTGATAGCATGTGATTTTTTAGTTTCTTAGCAAATAAGTTGGTTGGAGCTTGTTTTAGTTCATATGGTACTTGGGCCCAGATTTTTGGTCCAAGTATGTGCATGGTCCGTCTACCTATTCTTAAGTTGGTGGGCTTTATGTAATAGTTTGATTTGGAGCTGTATCTTGTGTTATGGTCATGAAGTGATGAGACTTGTGAATACAAAGACTGCTGGGAAAACTTATCTTGATTTGATGACAGAAAATGCATATATTTTGCAACTTCAACAAAAAATATATCTTCCAGGTTTAGTACTTGTAATTGGAGAAAAAGTGGTTTTGAGTGAGCCTGATAATCAGCACCACTGATAATGCGAATAATCCGTTTTTGTAATGATACCAAAGGGGTTAAATTACTACGGCAACAAGAGCCCCATGCAGTGATGCAATATTGCAAGTACGGAAATATCATGCTATAATACACTGTTAGAAGTGTTTTTTGGTTAATATATCTTTTTAATCTTGTCAGTGCCCAAGAACCCCTAGCAATTTTGGTGCTGATAGCTGCTATGTGTGGTTTCCAGGTTAAATTTTTGTCGATAAACACACCCAGATATTTGACAGAGTCAGCTTCTGTCAAGCATATATTGTTGATTTTGATTTCAAACTTATGCTTTAATTTTTTATTTGTTATAATCATATATTCAGATTTTGTGTAATTGATAGTCAACTTGTTCGCTTCCATCCATTTTTCAATATGTTTGATTGCTGAATTTACATTTTCTTGCATTTTGACTGCGTTATTGTGTTTCATAATTAATGCAGTGTCATCAGCATATAATTTAACAGTAAATTTTGTATGTTCTGGTAAATCATTTATGTATAATAAGAATAATAATGGGCCCAGTGTGGAGCCCTGGGGAACACCACATGTGACTAAGCGCATATCAGAACAGATTCCATTTACAATCATACACTGCTTTCGATTAGTTAAAAAGCTTTGAATGAGCTGAAAAGAGACACCTCTTATGCCATAGCAGTTGAGTTTTTGTAACAGTATTTTATGATCAACAGTGTCAAATGCCTTGGCTAGGTCAAGAAAAATGCAACTGACGTTTAATTTTTCATCTAGTCCAGAAAGAATTTCGTTGTGCAAATCAGAAATTGCATGAGATGTTGATAGCCCTGTTCTGAAACCATATTGAGAATTGGTAATTAGTTGATGGTCTATTAAATATGAGTATAAACGAGTATGAATACATTTTTCAAAAATCTTGCTAAAAGAGGATAATAATGAAATTGGACGATAATTGCTGCATGAGTTTTTGCTACCTTTTTTATACACAGGTGTTATGTGTGCTGTTTTTAGTATATTAGGAAATATTCCTTCTAATAAGCATTTATTATATAAAGAAGTTAAAATTGGTGTGATAACACCTGCAGTAAGCTTAATGAATTTTATCGGAATGCCCTTGATTGGTGTACTTTTGTTTTGATTTAAAGCACCTATTTGTATTGATATTTCTTGCTCAGTGATTGGTTTTAAAAACAAAGAATAAGTCTAACTTATATGATGAACATATAAAGAAAATTTTTTTAAACAAGGTGAAAATTTTTGCTCGTTTGCGACTCCACTGCGAATGCGCTGATACTGCTCTGAGTGCAGACTGCTCGGAGACTCAGAAAACTAAAAAATGCATAATTTATTGTGGAGTCTCAGTCAAAAGTCGCCAAAGTGTGAGATGGTGTGAGAGCGGCATAAATTATTGTTGCAGCAGCTACAAGTAAGCCACATATTAAAAAAAAAGTACAAGAAAAATGAAATGCATCAGAAAAAAGCAAGAGAACATTACGCTTGAGTGCCATTGTTTGCTTGAATTTTATTGGTTAGCTTCTCGCAAAATTTCGGAGTAGAGCGGAGTGTAAAAATTAGCCACTACGCTCAGCTCTATAACTTATCAATGGTGGCAACTCATGCAGCGTTGGATTGTCACGCTGAATGGCTTTGGTGCTGCTCTTGTACAGTACTGTTCGAATTAATTGCATCACTGTAATTTTTTACGATATTTTGACAATACTTTTGGAAGGATCAATCTGAAAAACGTTTAATGTTGTATTTTTTTAGCAAGTTGATGTAGATTGATATGACATCAAAAAATGATGACATCATATCAATTGTGACATCATTACTTTATACTTACGTTTTTCGTCCTTAAGAGGATCCATATTGGAATTTTTATTAAGATGTTGGTAGTATTCTGCCTGAAATGTTGTTCAAATTGGTTTAAATGACTATCACTTGAGGTCAGGTTGGTGTAAATGAAATGAAGATGCCAGCTGCTAAGTAATAGATTGCCTATAAAAGAGAAATCACAAGCTAGTAGGCTAGATGTTGCATTTTTTATTTATTTCACCAAAAAAGCACTGCATAAAACAGCCCAAAATTAACAAACATTTTTGAATTAGTATTTGATGTGACCTGGAGCTTTCAGTAGGTCATTAGCTTGATTTATTATTGGTTCCACTCCTCCATATTTTTGCGGTACCGTACTCCGCTATATCCCAGCGTAGTATCAGTACCACACCTCAATTATTGTCTCCGCAAGTCTCCTGATGGTGTTGCAGTCCAGTTTCCTTGACCTAAACTTGATTATTCTCCAAAGATTTTCAATTGGAATTTAAAGCAGGGGAGTCTTCTAACCATTCCAATACATTACAATACAATACCTGAACTCTATTTTTAACCAAAACTTAAGTGTTTTGTTGGAGGAATGGCTTAGTGCCAAATCTTGTTGAAAAAGTCCATTAGCATCTGAAAACATTCTTCTTAAATGCGATTTTCCTCTTTGTCTCAGAATGTCGATATATCGATCAGTGTTTATCATTCATTCTACACGAACCAGACACCTGACAACTTTCCAAGTGAAACTCCACCAGAACATCTTCAGTGGATGTTTGACCAGTGGTGAAAGTAAGTCGGAATGGTCCGGTATGCCGTTCCGATTGAAGATTTGCTGCCGGAACGCCGTACCGGTAAAAGATTTAAAATCTAACTTTAGCCTGTAGCACATTCCACAAGTCAAATCATCAAAAAAAATTCAGAAATGGGCTTACTTTTACAGTATTTAATAAATTTTATTTTTGTATTAAATTAATTTCAAAACTTTTCATCAAAATCAAACTTCTTTAATGCAAACAGCCTTTTACTTAAAGAGCTCGTAAGATAAATCAAGGCTGTGAGAGGGGGAATAGGGGTACGGAGCATAGGGTATGTTTGAGGGTCTCGCATGCAGCTCAAAAAATTTCCTAAGTTTTGTAGGACCCGCCTAGCCTAGGCATTTTTTTACAAAAGTTTGGCCTTATTGACATGGAAATTGGTATTTTTATGAAAATAATTAGGCTTATTTGGATTATGGCAGCAGAGATGGCAAAATGTAGGCTACTCAGTTGTTAAAGCAAAGCAGCACAGTCTGTGACATCGATCACAATCTAAAATTTTCTCTTGTGCAAATGATAGCATCATTTTAATGACAAGATAACCAGTAGCCTACTAACCTGTCTAAAAGGAGTAGCCTAGCCTAAGGAGACTGTCTGTCTGCCATGCGACATATTTCGACAGCAAAAAGCAAAAGACGAGTCTTTCAATGCATATACGCACTACTTAGACTAGCTCAGACTCGACTAAATAGAAAGCGGTGTTGTGAAGATTCAATTCAATTTATTTAGGCATGCGAAAAGGCTAAGTACAGTCATCAAGGTCTGCAGCCATAACAAAACAGAGAAAAAACAGAAACAAAAAAACAAAAAGCTTCCAACTGTCAACTCAAAAAGTACACTACAAAACTTTTAAAAAAACCTAACAAATCTTTAAAAAAAAACTTAAAAAAATACCTAAAAAACAACTGTTAACAAACAAAACAACACACCAAAACTGAATACTGGTAATTCCTCGATCTAACAGGCCCAAAACAAAACATAAAAAATGGTATGTGGGGGCATGGTCAAAACTGCAACGATTCAATCTGTTCCAGCATATTGGGACAACAAATTAATTTTTAGTTCTTTCTTGAATTTAAAGAAAATATTTTCTTTAATTGGTTTTGGGATTTCATTCCATAGCTTTCTACTTTGCACCATAATAGTGTAATGATTTTTAAGCTTGAAATGTGTGCACTCGAGGCAAAAAGTAGTTTTTCTTTGTATTTTGTCTCGTGTTATGTGAATGAATCTGGTCAGTTATTGTAAACAATTTAGAAATGTGAGAACATAAATTGTTGGAAATTTTATGCATAATTTTTCCTATTTCAAATTTATACATATCTTATCATTCATCTTCAAAATTTGTCGTTTAAAAAACAGTTTAGTAGTGAGTCTTCCTCTGACAGAGGTTGTTTTAGAGTTTTTGGATTTCAAGTTATCGATTTTTGTTAAAGGAATATAAAGTAACCGATAAAAAGTAGCGAGTATTACAATTTAAAAGTTTGATTTTTAGGAATATTTCTAGCCTAAACAATATACGTTTATGAAATGCAAAGAAAAAGTAATCATTATTGAAAGAGAAAAGAGACCAGTGATGAGACTTTGAGTTCAGTAGCAACTAAAGTTCAAAGAACGAAGAGCAATGTTACTGCCCAAAGTCATGCAATCAGCAATCCTCTACCTGTGAATCAAGATAAGGAAAAATGTTCCACGGTTTATCCGTTAATATGGAGTGAACAACAATATGAGGAATTTGAGCAAAAAAAACAGTTGGATGTACGCTAGTGATGGTAAAGTAGGATGTACTCCGTGTCGTGAAGTCAATAATTGGAGTAAGAGCATCTCGTGGTGTTAATATTTCCACTCAATGGGCAGATGGCAATGTTAGTTCTTATGGTACCACAAGAACGGTTCAACTTTCATCACTTCGAAAAAAGATCTGTGAGCACAGAAACTCAAAAGCGCACCAAGAAGCTATTAATATTCTTGAGACTGCAAAGAAAGATGTACTCCTTAATTTAAATGCACAAAGTGAGCAAACTGCGTTTCAATTTACAGCTCGAGTGTTCAGGACAGCTTATTATGTGGCAAAAAATTGCAAACCTTTTACACACTTTGAAAAATTGATTAGCCTTCAGCAAGCTAATTCGATAGACATCGGACGTGTTTTACACAGTAAAACTGTAGCGTTTGATCTAATTGAACATATATCTTCACATATGAAGAAAAAACTTTTAACCAAAATTATAGAGAGCAGAAGTAAGATAAATGTTCTAGCAGATGAATCAACTCGCGTGGGTGAGAAATCAACTTTAATCATGCTTCTCATAGCTAGTGTTGATGGCAAAGTGGTGCCTATTAACTTTCCACTAGATTTATAGAATTGGAAACTCTGTACCCTTCTCATATTGCTGACAAAATTGTGGACTGTTTGCTCAAAAATGGCTACACCATCGAGTTACTCCAAGAATTATTCATTGGATTTTGCAGTGATGGAGCTAGCGTGATGCTGGGGACAAAGTCAGGAGTCAGGAGTTGCTTAAAGACAAATTTCCTGATAAAATATTGTGGCATTGTCTTAATCACAGACTTGAGCTTGCTGTAGGAAATGCACTAGAAAGTATCAGTGGTACAAAGGACTTTCAGTCATTTCTTGAACATTTATATTCGCTGTACAGCCAGTCACCGAAGAACAAGCGTGAACTTGACCAATGTTTCCATGATTTGCAAATGACCGTCAAAAGAATCGGAAAGGTGTATACTATTCGCTGGGTCGCTTAATCCTTTAGGGCAGTATCAGCAGTCTGGCATTCTTTCCCAGCTTTGGCACAACATTTTCACAAAGCTTCAAATGACGAAACGAGAAAAAGTACAGAAAAGGCCAGATTTCAAGAAATGTTATCTAAATTTTGTTAAAAATTTAGCGCTGAAGGCAGATGTCTGGAACAAATTAGCAAATTTATCAGAAACACTGCCAAGCCGAAGTACCATGCTACCAAAAACTTGCACTTTACTCAATGTGAATACAAAACGTATAAAAAGTCTTATTGCTTCCCCGGGGAAACATTCCATCTTGGCTCAATAAGCAGAAAAAGTAATGTCATTCCAACAAGTAAAACTGAGAGAAGGAAAAAGCCCAGTAATAAATTAGGCTCAGTTTATTCGAGCTGTAGCTGACAATATGGAAGAAAGGCTCTTCACGACGGCATCAAGCAGAGCACAGCGTAGCGTTCATGCAACTCAAAGAGAGAACTACAAAACCCTTGTTGGTCAAATTGACGTGATTGATCCAGAAAAGATTGATCATGAAAATCCTCCTTTTGGAGAAGATGAAGTGAAAAGTTTATGTGGCACCCTTCGTCTCAACAAGCAACAAACTTATCTTGCTTATATTGAATTTAAGGCAAGTGGAGGAAGAAGCATTCCTGACTGACTAAATAAGTTGATGGTGGCCATTGACACCCTTTCACCAAGTAATCCCGAGTGTGAGCGCGAGTTCAGCGCTATGAACAACATTATCACTGATAGCAGAAATGCAATCACTACGAACAATGCCGAGAAGCAGCTCTTTGTCAGTACTGTGGGACCACCATGCCAGAAATGGAATCCAGAGCCATACGTAAGAACTTGGCTTGGAAACTGTGTTCCCTCTAACTTTATGGCTAATCGGCGAGTGCCCAAATTTTCTTTAAACAATTGTGCCCAAAGCTCGAAAAAGACGTTCATGTGCCCGAAATTTTGTACTAATCTAGTATTAAAGTATGCCAAATGTCATATTTCCACAAATTTGTGAAATTTTTTAAAGGAATGTTTACTATATTGCCAAAAATTATTTGCCCTTGCTCTAACAAATCGCCGATTCGCTAAAAAAAATCAGCGTATTGGAAACACTGCTTGGAAAGGGAAGAAGAGCAGCTCATTCTACAAGTGGCATGGCTCAACAAAACTTGAAAAAGGATAACCACTATGAACCTTTTTGAAAAGTTTTTGAATAATTGAGTGTTTGATTTGGATTATGTGGTTATGTACTTGGTTGAAAATGTGTCGTTATGTTTGTGGTTACAAACTTACAATAATGAGCCAAAAGTAGATTTTGGGAATCTTTTGTACTTATCCCCTAAATAGCTATTTCAAGTTTCGTGTCAATACAGTTCTGTAGCAAACCTTTTACTCTTCAATTTGCAGGCAACAGTACTACAGGACATTGTTTCGAGTCTCAGATTAGCGATTCATTCTAATCCAGAGACTAATTAGTTATTTGCATTTTAGCCATTCTCGGATTATCTCATATTTTATAGTTCGTTAAAATTTAGGGTGTTAGGTATAATTAAGGCGTTTAGGGTTTTGTGACTGGATAAGTTTTGTGACCTAAGACTCATTCGCCTTTTTTGATCAGCAACTAGGAAAAAATTATTTGCTCTTCTGGCACAGTACTGGTAAAAAAAATTTTCTACTTTCACCACTGTGTTTGACTGATTGGTTGATGTGAAAAACTGACAATCTTCCTCTAGCACTCTTTTGAACAACATGACTGTGTTGGCCTCTCACAAAAAAGTGACTTTCGTTTGTAAACATGATGTTCTTTTGATCTGTAGTCCAGCGTTTGTTATTTTTGGCCCATTTATATCTTTTTCCATCTTGTCTGTCAAGAGCTGTTTTTTGAGTGGCCTAAAGGCTTTCCTCCCTCTCACAATAAGACGCTTTTTCACTGCACTTGCACTAATCTCAGTCCCAGTAAAGGCTAAATCTCTTGGGAGATTGAAGCTGGTTTTTTTGAGGTCCAACTTGCCCTGCCTCATTACAAAAGCATCATCTCTCGGGGTTGTTTTGCACTATCTTCTGCATTTTCCTCTCCTATGTGGTTTTGCTGACCCAGTTTTGGTAGCTTGTTTTAGTAGACAGTGGATTGGTTTACATCTAAACACCTGGCAATTTCTGTTTGCTAAAGCTCAGCGTGCTTCCATAAACTAAAAATAGATATTCGCTTTCTTGAAGTTGTATCTGACATCGTTAAAGATTAAGACATAATTAAAAGTACCAGGTGTAAACATCAGCCTGTTCCAATGCCAAAAGATTTTTTATCAAGATTATCAAAAAATAATGAGAACTACGACATCATTTATGGTATGACATCACTAAGTTATTGACGTGATATCATCTAGAAAAGAATTACCGATAACATCACACCAAAACATTTAAATTCTTCCAGAATGTTATTTGAGAAAGAAAAGTAAAAATTTGCTCAAAAACTGCAGTGATGCAATTAACTCAAACAAATAGCCTACTTGTACTGTAATTCATTCAAAATTGGGAGTTTCTTGTAGTTCTTGTTGTTCATTCAAAATTGGTACCAGTAGGTAGGCGTCTTGTTTAGTGGACCAGTTGTTTTAGAAGTCAGGTTGCACCCCAACCTTTTTACATAAGGATTTGTAATGGTGTTGATGAAAATGCTCAAAATCATTTTGTCATAAATATTGGTTAGGCTATTGTATCAAGTAAATTAAAAAATGCACGAATGAATGTGGAATATTCTTCAATTTGATTTTATTCTTTTTAAATTTAACTTATTTGGTGAATTACAGTATTGTAAAATGGAAGGCTTTATTTCAGCGGAAATTTTTATCTACTTTTTTATTAATTCTGACTCAAATCTAACCCAAACTCAAATGCTTTCTCTAAACCTATTCCTAAATCGAACCCTAACTCAAACCCTAACCTAAACTATAATCTTAACTCCTGAAATAACAAATGAAAAAAGCGCGAATGAATATTTCTCATTTTCGTTTTATTCTCTATAACTTGAAAATTTTTGGTGAAATAGTCACTATCTTGTAAAATGCCTAAATTTGAGACAACACGGTCTAAATTTAGACAGCTTCCCTAGTGATTGGCTTTGAGTCTTATCGTGGTTTTTTTTTTTTGGATGGGTTTTGGAATCTCATTTAACTCTTCTACACCAAAAAAAATTGCAAAATTTAAAACCAGCCTCTAGGAAGGCTTTCCAAAGTTAGAACTAACTGTCTTGAATTCAGAATTACCAGGAGTAGTTTTTTTTTCAGAATTTGGAAAAGGAAAAAGAAGAAATATGGTCTGAGTTAGCAGTGCTGATCTGTGCAATTTTTTTCAAGTCTGCAATTTCCAATAATGCAACTGTTTTTGATATTGTTAAGTTCGCACCACAATTTCGCATTTATATCTCATATACATTTCTGCAATTTGCAATTGCACTTAGCTCAAGTTTTATGTAAGTTGGCAATGCAATTTTGCAATTGCTGAAGTTTTAAGTTTTCAACCCAATTTGCAGTAACTGAATTCGCTCAATCTGTTTAGCAATTTCCCAATTGTTTCTTTTTTAGTTAAAAACACAACCTTTTGACATTGTGTTATCTCATTTATTTGGTATATAACCAAAAAATTACATATTTGACAGTTTGAGAAGGCCGACAAAGCTCACTAGGAAAGCATCTAACCTTGCTGAATTCAAACAGTGCTAGTTCCACTAATTTATTCTGTTGTTTTAAATTAAATTATCCAATTCATTTTAATTCACATCACAATAGAATCAAAATAATCTAAAGTACTGCACAATGATAGATACTGAAATGCTTGCTTAAAAACCTGAGAAATTTTCAGTGACGGTAGTACTAAAAAGCCCAAATTGCATTTTATTACATGTGAATGCCTGCACTTCACACAAAAAAAAGAGTTTTCCCATAATACATCCAAAAGTCGTGTAGCAGATAAAATCTCAACTCTTTTTAAACAGATCTAGTAGATTTGTTACTGCTTCTGTCTGATGCTGGGAAGAAATTAGTAAAACCTTTATTATTCTTGCAGATACATACCCAGTTGGTATTAACAATTAAGTGTCATACAGGTACAATACAAATTGATTGGGCTGTACTGATCAAAGCATTATACCTACTGTAGTCTGAGAAGTTAGTCTCGGTACTGTATCTGCAGAGTATAGAAAATCATTGATGGCTGAAGTTTTGGACAATGATGCTAATGATGTATTTACATCAGGAAATGCATCTGGCGATGCTGGAGATTCTGCACTTTTAGATCAATCAAATGGTACAAATGAAGAACCAGATCCAGTTAGTAGCAACTAGAAATGAATTAGTAATTGTTGTAACCTACAAAACTTTTTGATAAACAAATTCTTTAGTTGTGATCTTTTGATGTTTGCTGGCCAGAGCTTTTAATATTTTATTGTTTGCTTGCTATCTGGCCTAAAGGCTACCAGTGCAGAAGCCTTGGGAAGAGTCACCAGAATGACAACTACTTAAAAACATACAATGCGAAGAAGTTGTCTTTCTGCAGGAATCGAACTAATCCAAAGGTGGCCGGTTCAATTTATGTGGGAAGACAACTATTTCATATTGCTTGTTTTTAAGTAGTTGCTGTTTTGGTGACGTTTCTCAAAGCTTCTGCACTGGTAGCCTTTAGGCCAGATAGCACGCAAACAATAAAAGAACAACAACAAATCCTTATTAGAACATTTGTAATGGTTAGCAATTTTTTTTCCATAGCAATTCATTGTCATTGTAACAATACATTTTTCGTACATTTCATGCATATAGTCATGATAACGTAACAATATTTTTTTAAGGTGTTTTAAGATTAATGCTCTGTATTTAGTTATATATTGCATTAGCCTATTCAGAGATTAGATGGTATCATTTCCTAAGAAAGCTCTAGCTTTGCTAGTTAGTTCTAAACCATTTCAAAGGTCTAGCTTCGCTAGTTAGTTCTTACTAAGCTGATTTTGTCAGCAGCAGTGTTCCCTTTAACTTTTATAGCAAATTAGCAAGTGCCCAAGTTTTTTCAAAACAATTGTTACCCAAGCTATAAAAATATGCTTATGTACTCTAATTATTGCTAAAAAACTATTTGCCATTGATTTAACCAAATGCTGATTCGCTGACAAAAATTAGCTTAGTGGGAACACTGGTCAGCCGTTTGTTGACTCAAGGGCAAATTAGTTTTAGCAATGTGTCAAACAAACCATTCCGATTTGATACAAGAATTTTTATCTGGACTTCCTTTTACTGTGTCATATAGCCACAGCCAATCTTGAGAATGATGCTATCAGTAATGAATTGTATGATGCTGTGTTCCCTCTAACTTTATGGCTAATCGGCGAGTGCCCAAATTTTCTTTGAACAATTGCGCCCAAAGCCCTAAAAAGATGTTTATGTGCCCTAACTTTCATACCAACCAGTATTAAGGTATACCAAATGTCATATTTCCACAAATTTGTCAAGTTTTTTACAGCTATGTTTACTGTATTGCCAAAAAAATTCGCTCTTGCTTCAACAAATCGCCGATTCGCTGAAAAAAATCGGCTTAGTGGGAACACTGGTATGATGTTGCTTTTGATAATTGGACTGAACAAATTGGTACCTACCATTATACTGATTATCATTATTTTTCTCAATTACCCAATTCTTGTGATAGCTTGTCCATTTTTTACCTTAACATTCGATCCCTTCACACAAGTTTTGATAAATTAGAAAACTTTCTTACATCTATTTGTTTGCAACCGGATATGATTGGGCTCTCTGAAACTCGCATTAAAGTTAAACCACTCATAAACGTAGACTTACCGGGCTACCGATTTGGTCATGTTGACTCATTCAGTAATGCTGGTGAAGTAGCAGCTTACGTTTCCAATTACAAGTTAAAAGTTAAATTATGTAAATATTGACTTCAAATTTTTAACTCCGAAACTCTATGGCTTAGCGTCAATAAGGGCAAACACATTTATACTATTGGCATTGTTATCATCTCCCATCCAAAACTGACATACCAAACTTTTTAGATGATCTTGAACATTGTATCAGTATATAACTTAACCACTAACAACCCTCGTTTCTGTATAATCAGTGATCTCAATATTAGCATAAATTTCTGCAAAGAATCTCTCAAAAAATGAAGCAAATTTTGTCAATCTTTTACGTAGTTACTGCTCTTTTCCTTTAATTATCATTCTAACTAGAACCACTCTAACCTCAGCTACCATAATTGATCACATCTACTAAACCAATGGTACTGCTAGCCATAATCACAGATCACTATCATATAATTTGCTGTATCAATGATTTTCGTTTTACCAACCTACAAAAACAAAATAAACAGCAAACATTCTTTCGTAATAAATCTAAATTCTACCGAAACGAGTTTAGCAATGGCTTAATATCCACCTCAAATAACTTCATGGGTTACTCCTCAACCTTAAGCCCTGACAACTTTAATGAAACTTTTAATCAGTTTTCCAATATAGTGCTATCCTTCATCAACCAGCATGCACCATTGAAATCTTTATCTCATAAACATAGACGTCGATTTTGGAGGGCCAATAGGCAGCGCCCCCTCGGGTCTAACACTAAAGGGGGCAAAATATGCCTGACCCCTTGGTTTTCTGGCAAGTAATACCCACTTGGCAATAAGAAATTTGAAATTCCCTACTGAGATAGATCCAGAATGCGGTGAAGACCTTTTTTTTGGTATTCACCTGAATTTGGGAGCAAAATTTTGGACTGAAATGGAATTATTGAGTTTAACCAAATTTTGCAAAAAGATTTTGCCCCCTCGCAATTTGCTTAATCAACAAAAAATCGACGCCTATACTCGAAAACAAAAACATTTAAAAAGAAAACTGTGGATAACTAAAAGAATTCACATTTCTGTTTGAAAATGACACGTGGTCTTTAAATCGCATTTTTTGTTTGGTGAAGACTCAGAAAAATCTTACTAAATTGAAAATATTCCTACAAATTGACTGAAATCGTTGCTATGTCAAAAACTGTTACTTTAACTATCACCTATACTTGAACGTACTTCAATCTGTTTTGCTTGGGATAAAAACGAAAGCCATGAGTCAACTGATGCCTTTAAAAAAAATGATCCTAAAAAAATAGCCGACAATTTCAACAATTTTTTCTGCTTTCTTGGACAATTTCAACAAGTTTTTCTGCTTTCGACAATTTCAACAAGTTTGCCAATAAAATGTCCAGCCAAATTGATCAGCTTTTAAAAATTTTCTTGAGTAAACGCATTGCCTTATCTATTTTTTTGGAGTTGCAAACGTCAAATGAAATAATTGCTGCTATAAGATTGCTTAGCATGAACAAAGCCTTTGGTTGTTATCAAATACCTTCATATTTTCTACGTATTGCTGCTGATGTAATTGCACCATACCTGCAATATAATATTTCTTTGAGTTTTCGTTTATTTAAAGGTATTTCTTCCGAAAGCTGTACTGTTGCAAAAGTAATTGTCCTTTACAAAAAAAGTGATAAAACTAGTCTTGCTAACTATTGCCCTATTTCAATTCTTTCTTGCTTTTCCAAAATTCTTGAACGCCTAATTTATTTCAGATTCACTAATTTTTTTCTGAGCATAATGTTGTTTATAAAGCTCAATATGGGTTTCAAAAAATATTTCCACAATTCATGTTGTTCTCGATATAGTTTCCAGCACCTTCAGAAAGTAAGTGATTTAATCATTTCACTGAACTAACCCTACTCAACCTTCAAAAAGAGTTTGACACTGTTTCACTTGATATTTTACTGGATAAGTTAGAATATTATGGCATTTGTGGTCCAGCCCAATCTTTAATCCAATCTTTTTTGAATCGTCAAGAATTTATATACGTATTATTGGCACTAATTTGGCGATAGCAGCAATAACGTATGGCAGTGGTTTTCAACCTGTGGTACGCGTAGCAAAGGCTTTTCAGGTGGTATGTGTGCCACTTGCATTATTTTTATACAAAAGTCTGGATTTCCTGCTTTCATGTATTTTATTTTTCTGGTTTTGTTTCTGATAAATAAATTTTGTGAAAACCTGCAATTTTTATTGGTTTGTAACATTGCGATCTTCATGCACATAAGGCAGTGTCAAACTATGCGTCACAAACCAAATAATGACTTTTGCACCAAGCAAAATATTTTCTAAATGTTATTAACTTCAAATAGTTAAATTTTAAATCAACCGTGCATCATGCCCAAATGAAAGCATGATTGGCATATGTAAAATATGGTTTCATTTCAGTTTATTACTGCAGCAAAATTCTTCCGTAGTGTGTGGGTTGCATAAAAACACTCTTCAAAGCTACTATGAAGTTCCGGCACCTGCTAAAATGCCATGAAGATTTGAATCATGTTGACAAAATGAACCTAGATTAGAGGTACCCCTAGCTACTGGGCATGGACAATTGGACAACTTGCTAAATCTAGAGAAGGGTTCAGATCTTGTGAAGTCGCTACCTCTTGGCAAACAATATGCTAGCCCATACAACAGTAAAGTTTTCTCTCTATTTAACACTGCTTTTTCCCCTACTTAAGACTTTCCCTTATTTAAAATTTATTTAAGAGTGTTTTCCCCTTGTTTATGACTTATGTTTAACGATAGGCCTACTGTGATGCACAGCATCATGACTTATGTTTAAACATCATGACTTATGTTTAACGATAGGCCTACTGTGATGCACAGCATCACGATATGTGATTGCGGGACTAAAAGCTTCAAAGTTTGGATTTGCCATGCTACTTCCACTTGTAGAATTGATGTCACTGCTCAGCACCAGCAATCAATTAGATGTTTTGCAAGATATTGTATGTGTTGACAATTCGGGATGCCCAAGTGCTCTGAGGTTGTAAAAAGGTTTAGAACCACTGCCATGTTGTGTCGCTAGGGTTGTACAAAGTAGAATAATGCAGTATTCTAGAATAATTCTAGAATAGACATTTCGAATCTAGAATTTCGAATCCTATTCTAGAATAACTCATGGCAAACTGTGACAATACAGTTTTATTGCTAAAATTAAAAAAACACAATCCTGACTCCTGACTAAGTTAGACAACTGCCATTTGAGTGTGTGCCCTCTTGTTTGAGTGCGATGCGTCAATAAAATGCGACTAGACAGTTAGGTTGCTTAAAATTGTGTAATACGCACCACTCTTTGCAGTTTGGCAGCCCTTTAATAATTTTTTTTCGAATCCAATTACCCGATAAAAAATGCTTTTTGAGATTCGTTTCTCCATAGATTCAAATCTCAAGGATTCGAAATTCTACTTTGTACAACCCTAGGTGTCGCACAAGGGTTTACATTAGGACCTTTGGTATTTCTGATATACATAAATGATCTTCCTAATGCTATCATTGGTACACCAAGATTGTTCATCGATGATACGTGCCTTATAGGTGAATCCTTTTGTAACCATTAAGCTGCATTCACCCAGGTGACTTTTAGCTGCGAGAATCGGCATTTTGCCGTTTTGGGTCCACGACAACTGACCGCGAACAAACTGACCGCTGAACAAACTCACCTCCAAACCAACTAACCGCCGAAGGTGCTAATAGCGCTTGTTGCGCTAAGAACAATAGGAGTTATAGCGCTAATCTCTGAGGGCAAAAGATCATTAAAAAATATGTCAAGCTTCCGAAAAAGTAAAATAAGTACTCCATTAAATTAATTATTGTTGCTTTTTTTTCTTTTGGGTTGCTTACGGCAAGTGTAGAAAAACAGTAAATACAAAATATGGAAATTGTAATTAGCCTTGGAATTAAAATAATTGTTTGTTATTTACGATTTACGTTTTTTTTTGTTAATTTTCCGTGGCAAACGGCAAGTATGGAAAATACAAAATATGGAAATCATAAGTTGCTTCAAAATCGTTGTTTTTTTTCCTTGCGTACGGCAAGTACAGAAAATTAATCAGTACAAACAAAATACGGAAATCATAACTCGTCTCGGAATTTAAAAAATTGTTTGTTTTTTATCTTTTAGGCAGCTTTTACCGATCATGCATATTTGTACATGCAGCAGAAATACATTTATTATTGGATTACTTGCACTTTTCCTTTTTTTCTGCATTTGCATTGAAAAACTTATCAGGCGTATTTCTGCAGATAAATATGCGTGATCGGTAAAAGCTGCCAAACGCTGTTTTTTTTTTGTTGCGCACGGAAAGTATAGAAAAGTAATTAATACAAAATATGGAAATTATAACTCGCCTTGGAATTAAAATGATTGTTTGTTTTTTTACGTTTTCCGCTGTTTTTTTTTTTGCATTTGATGCAGCAAGTATGGATGTATTTGAAACACATTTACAAAATTGTATCAAACCAAAATTTTGTCAGAGTGTGTTTTAAGTTGAAAAATATCAACCTCCACGTAGAACCTCATCAACCTCCACGTAGAACTCACGAAAACGGACGATGGAAGATGTATTTAATAGTCTCAAAGTTAAGTTTGATGTTTTTTTGGTGTTGCAATTTTTTGATATAGCAATTTTTGTGGGACAAGTAAAATGACTTTTTTAGTAGAACAATTAAGGTAATTAAGAATTTTGCAAAAATTGAGTTTAAAGCTAGGAGCAATTTTTCCGTTTCGATTCAAACCATAATATTTGTCAGAAAAGCATTGTAAACTTTCCAAATTGCACCGACAATGTTACTTTGATGCATGCCGTTGTCAGTAATTCTTACAATTACCAATAGATTGACTTTTGATGATGATTCCTAGTGGGTAATTGGGTATTAACGTGCAACGCGTGTCACAGCGGGGGCAAAACGTTGTAGATTTAAGTTTTTTGCTCAAATCAAAAAGCGCATAAACAAAATTAATTGACCTGATTAGTTACCACCTGGATAATAAATGCTTTGCATCTTTTCCATCAGCTGTCGCAACGCCAAAACTTTCTTATTTTGTAGGAAAAGCATCGAAAACTTTCATAAGGAAAATTTCCAAAATTTTCTCTAGCACAAGGTTGCTTTTTCTTATTAATTATTCAAATTTAAAACGATACAAGTCGCACCAAATTGACCGAACCATTGCTTGAACGCTTTTTTTATGACTTTTGATGATTTTCAATCCACAAAGTTTTTGGGCCATAATTATTTTGTAAGGTTTCATTCTTCTCCACGAAACTGTGACATTGCGAGTTCTGTTGCATGTGACTCAACCGATCAATAACTAATATTGCATGTTTTTAATAATTTTTTTCAGCCATTAAATAGCTCTTAACAATGGTTGATTCATGGATTTTTTTTGTTTAAAAACGTCAACAAAAACATTTTAACA
Source organism: Trididemnum nubilum (assembly GCA_963965965.1). NCBI lineage: Eukaryota > Metazoa > Chordata > Ascidiacea > Aplousobranchia > Didemnidae > Trididemnum > Trididemnum nubilum. The sequence goes on along the minus strand of OZ014473.1, from coordinate 43,995,060 downwards.
GAAGGATAAAAAGATATGCCTGAATTGGATATGACCATTTAAATGTGATGCTTCGTAAAATGAAACAATAAGAAAGAGTAATCACATCAAATCAGCGTAGCCATAACACAGAGATCAAAAATAAACTTGTCATTCAATTTTAAAAACAAAGTTGAAGTGCATTGTACAGTACAATATTCACTTTAAACTTTTTCAAAGGTGGACAGCAGTCTTTGCCAGTATTCTCGTCTTGTATAACCTCCACAAACCATGCTTTTTCACATCAAGGCAAATGCAGTAAAATCTATTGTGTGAACGCTACTGATAAGTATAAGTTTAAATGTGCAATTCAAATACCTTTAGCTAGTAAGTTGCTCCTAATGTAATAACAGCATCAATACTTGCAACGTAAATAATGCTTTTTTGTCGAATACTGAGTCCATCAACACAATAATCACAAAATTTGCTTGATTATTTATTTCACTATGGTAGTTAATGTCTAAAAGTATGCAACCTGTTGGTTGCATTTGACAAATAGAATTTGATTACTGCCGTAACAAATCATTTCAATTTCGACACAAGGTAAAATTTCCGTATTTTATTTAAATTAATTTTTCATATTTGCCAGACGCAAGGGAAAAAAAAAACAAAGAAAGCGGCGTTAATCGTAAAAAACGAACAATTATTTTAATTCCGAGGCGAGTTATGATTTCCGTAGTTTGTATTAATCAGTTTTCTGTACTTGCCCTACAAGAGAAAACAGCGTGAATCGTAATTACGAAAGAAAACACTGCGAATCATAAAAAACAAACAATTAGTTTAATTGAATGGCGTACTTATCTTCTATTGTACTTAGCATGACAACCATCTATTGCTCTGAGCAGGATTAGCATGAGAACCTTCTATTCTTCTTAGCTCAACAAGCGCTATTAGCACCTTCGGCGGTCAGTTGGTTCTGCGGTCAGTTGGTCTGGAGGTGAGTTAGTTCAGATGTCAGTTGGTTCGCGGTCAGTTTGCAGCGGTCAGTTGTCCTGGTTCGGCCGTTTTTCCCAAATCAAGAAGAAACAAGAGCAATTGAGAAAGAAAAAAGGCAAACTGCCAATTATTGCACCTAAAAGTCACCCATGTGAATGCAGCTTTAGGCCAATTTTTATCAGTAAGTCATCATTTTTATTGGGCATATGGTGACTCATTTAAAAATTTTTTATAGTTTGCTTGCAGAAAATCCCCGATTTTTTGGCCACTCGCCAACTCACCAAAACCTAAGATGAAACACTGATCAATCCTAAAGTCTTATAGCACAAAATGTCACTGGAGCTTGCGTCAGTCCAAAACTGGAGCATTGCATATAAATTAAGCCTTAATTTTAATAAATCATACTTCTTGATTGTTCCACCTAAATTGAATATGCAGCAACCTTTTATAATACTAAATCTGGATCTGAATAGTATTCCTCGATCTCCTTATAACGGTGCTAAATATTTTAGGTATTTGTATCAATGAACAATTAAACTTTAAGTGTCACATTTAATTCATTAAAATATTCTGCGCAGTCGACATTCTTGCTAAACTAAATTCGTTTTATATGAATTGGTTCTTCTAAAATTATATTACGCTGACATACACTCTCATTTACAATATGGTTTAGCCATTTGGGGTTTTACATTTCCCTCATACCTGAGCAAACTGGCTTCACTGCAAAACAAAGCAGTCAAACTTGTTGCTGGTGGCAAATATCGAGAGAGCGTGACTCTTTTTTGCTTTCAATTAAATGTACTCAAACTAGCGGACATCGTAAAACATGAAACCGCCAAAATTGCTCCCACCTTCATTCTCATCTTCCTCCACTACTATCGCCTCTGTTTATAAAGTCTTGTCCAATACCCACATGAATCACCATAGCATTCAACTCCTCATTCGGCTATACTCTTCATATACCTAGATATTCTAGTAATCAATTGCAAAGATATAAAATGTATTAGAGAGTCAAAATCTGGAATTGTATTCTTTACAACTTTTTTACACGTCTTTGTAGTGCTTTTATGTTTTGACTTACTTCTACGACTTCATAGTAGTTTTTCTATTCTGAGTTATGTAGTTGAATAAATTGTGTTGATTGATTGACAAATTTGTATGAAACATGACTTTAGGATACTTTGATGGCAGTACTGGATTGGTGCAAAATTTAGGGCTCATAAAGATGTTTTTACTGCTTTAGGCACAATTTATTCTGAGAAAATTTAGTCATTAGCTGGTTAGCCAAAAAGTTAAAGGAAACACTGTTCTAAGTGCTTTTTAGTATGGAGTTACAGATCAAATGGAATGTACAACATTGTGTGTCAACCATCTTACGCACTCGTCACTCATACAGATTGAGCATCTCAACTGGAGTCTGATTGTTCAAAACTCAGGGCAGCCAGTCAAGCGATCTGCTGTACAATGAGGCTATCTCAAACTTATATATCATTCAAGAAAATAGAAGACATAAAATCATAATCCCATTTGTAGTCATTTTTTTGACAACCAAGGTTGATCCAGTTTATGACTATTTTTTAGTATTTAAGTTGCACTTAATCCATTTCGTGTTTATTACTTCAGGCAAAAATTATAAAATAACAATGGTATCTGTTTGTTTCAATAGGAATTGGAGGCAATAAAAGCTCGAGTACGCGAAATGGAAGCAGAAGCTGAAAAACTTAAAGAAATGCAAAATGACGTTGAAAAGCAAATGGCATTAAGTCCTCCTGCAGGTATGTGGCAGATAGTGGGTAAACATATTGTTGATTGCTTGCAGAGAAAAACTATTTTACTTTTAATAGTCTATAAACTGGACAAAGGACATTTTGCTGTATCATCTTGAACTGTTGTGTAATGTATTTGATCACATCAGTAATGATGTCATCTATTCCAGTCTACGCAATAAAGTTTTTTAAAACTTGATGGAGTTGAAATTTTATTATTGATGGAATGCCCTGGAATTTGTCTTAGCTTCTTGGATGTGCAACGTATTTTAACTGTCTAGAGGCCCACTTAGAAGCTGCATTGATATAGTTTGTTTTTAGTCTTCATTGTTCAACCAGCATTTTATATTTAATTGCCAGAAATGCCCAGCAATGTACCAGTGTACTATTATGCTGTGTTGAAACTTATCTCCAGTCCATTGCTATTCAATCATTCAAAAATATATGACGCTTTACAATTTTACAAATGTCATTGGCACATGTCACATTTAAATGAAAAGATATTTAAAAAGCTTGTTTGTATATACAAAATTTAGTTTAGCTGTAATTAACTAGTGTTCTATCTTTTTATAATGCTTAATATTACTTCTAGTTCACGAAATGTTTTAACATGCGGTAAAGAAACTTTTAGAAATTGCGTGTTACATAAAAATGCAAGAGTTTACACCTACTGTGGTTCAGTTACCCATTGCAGTTGCTACAAGCTTATTAAAACTAACAGTATCACATTTTTTGGTCTAGAAGGTGTAGTATCAATAAATGACTAGTATTACTTTCATTTGCTTATATAAGGCACATCACAGTCTAAAGTGTACTAAATGAAATGCAACTTACAAAGCTTTAAAAACTGTAATATAGCTTGAAATTTCTTCAAATTAAATTGTGAAGAGAAAGAGAGTACAACTTGATTCATATATAAAATGCATGCACCTTCAGTTTCTTTAAAAAATTTTGAGTATTTTAAACGAGGACCAAATGCAAAATAATTGGGGTATTTAAAGTTCAGCCAATTGCATAAGACTAGATTGGTGTTGACTCCACCTTTCTTGACCCAGCCGTTCTAGAGTTATTTTAGTTCAAACAGGATATATATGTCTCTAATGTGAGAAATTTTAATAATTTTTATTGGCAACCCTGACATTTATTGCCTTAGTTTCCAGTTCTAACCTAAAGCAACGTCGCTATTAGGCCACTGCATTAAGTTGTTTCGCTGCTGCACAAATCAGTTTGATCTTGTCAGCACAACAGATTCCAGCTGGAAAAAAGAGTGAACTATACAGTAGCCTAGGTGACAAACATCTAAGAACAAGCGAAAATAAAACTAGTAGAGTTATTAAAGTAGTAGGCCATTGTTTGCAACGTAGTTGTAAAAGTTTATTCTAGGCAGTGCTGGGCATTTGTGCAAATTGGTTCGCAAATTGCTGACTCAAAGTTTTAATTTGCAAACCTATTTCTTGCTGCAAGTATTAGCGGTAAAAAAATTGAAATCTACTGCAAGTCTGCAAAGCAACAACATTGCTGGGATCATTTGTTAGCAATTTTCAAAAAAGGATGTCCTCACAGTTAAATGTATTGACAGATTTGAGTCAATCTATTTATAAAATACTACACTTCTTTACCAAGCTCCATTGTAGTGCGACGATTATATTTCATGGGTTCTGCTATTATAGTGAAACGAGCTAGCTTAACGCCAAGAAACTTCCACCAGCTTGTTTTTCTGAAGAGAAACTTGGATTTTTTGAAGTGGCAAGTGGTTGCACAATGCACCAGACAACTTGAATGATATTTCCAGTACATTTAGTAAATAAATTGGCTGCAAGCCTACCAACATTTTCGATCTTAGTTTTTATTTGTTTTTAGCTTCGTTAATCGTGTTTTTGGAATGCATACTTTAGACTACATGTGTTGCTGCACAAGAAATTTCCAAGATTTTTGGAAATTGATATTACTGCTTGCGTTGGAATCCCGAAAAAAAAATCTGTATCCTGGATAATCTTGTGATATTTGATGTGTATACATAATACAACTTACTACGCGTTTTTGATTTTCTAAAGTGTTTGTGTTTGCCAATGGTATGTCCGCTTGGCCTATTTTTTGTTCAAGAAATGGCATAAATTTCTGAACAATTTACATCATCACTCCGAATTTTTTTTCAATATTCAAAAGCTAAGTTAGTCATATTGACAAACTTTTTGGCATGTAAATTACTACTGCACATTGATCTTGTAGATTTTTGGCACGATCAGCAAACTGGCCATTGTCGAAACAAATTTCTAATTTAACAGTGACCAATTGACCATTGATTGAACCTGCAAGGCGTTACACACCGATAAGCAAGACCCAAGTTTTCTATTTTTGCAATTAACTTTTGCTGCTGACTGCTCAGCGCCAAACAGAAACATATAATTTAAAATAAGAGTGATATACTAATAACTGATATACTAATATACTAATAGAGTGATATTAATAACTGCATCGTAATTACAGTATATTGTGTGCAATTTGAAAGCTTTAGAAGGACCTCTCTTATCTAAAGCTCGATCAGAAGTTCAAGCATTAGAATTTTATGTGACCATTAGTCAGGATTTTATTGCAACTAAAATAAAATGTACCAAGAAGGCAAACTTTTGGCTCGTTTTTCCTGCACCTAGCACATTTTCGTCTTCGCAAAAGTTTGCCTCTATGAACATTTTTCAAAACAATTTAAAAAGTTTTTGCAACAGCACAGTTGTAGCAAAAAAAAAAACAATGTTAACTGCAATTATCGTGTTTGAATTAAGTTATTTTATTTGTTATCTGCAAATTGCCATGCATGATGAAGAAGCAGGTAGGGACATCGATAGTAACCCCTCCCCCCATTCCGTTGCTCAAGCAGTAAATAATAGGCTAAAAGCCTGTAAAGTATCATTTTCAAGAACTCAAAAATGCAACTTTATGTGACTATAGTTTTGTCGCGACTCAATGAAGGTTTGTGCATCTCTATTTATCCCATATGACAAGTACAAGTATGCAAATCAACTAAGAATTTTCAACTCAATGAACATACTGTAATCAGAAATTAGAACGTGCAATGAAAGTGACTGGCAGGTGAAGTCGCACTTTTCTAAGTCTCCACTCCAGCTGCCATCTATGGCTTATTTAAGTCAAAATTGCATCTAAGCAATAAGCAGTAACAGGCTAAAAGTTTTAGTAATCAATTGAGCCTAAACTTCTTAAACAACATGTCAAATTTTTTTTTAAATTATATATCAAGGATAATTTTTTTCTTTTTTTTTTGCAAGCTTTAGAGAAAATTATAAGGTGAAAGGTGAATGAATCTCATCCCTTTATAGTTTCGGAACAAAGTTGAATTTTGGTGTGTAAGTACTTTGAGAAAACCTCTTTCCACTCTCAAAAAAATTTTTGTTGAAAACAGTGTCCGACGGGGCCATTTTTCCACCACAAGATGGCATGTTTTTTGCAAATTTGTCGCTGGTGCATACTTTGAAGTAAAATATTTTTTTTGAAAGCAGTGTTTTCTTTCCAAATTAGTAAAATTGATGTCCAGTAGGTAGGGAGCTATCATGCTAAAAATGAGCGCAGTGCTATGCTTCATATATGAGAGATGCAGGTGTTTAAACTTGACCAAAATTTTGTTCTCGCGTGAAAATGTGAACACTTTGGCACCCTTATTTCTATCATGCTATAAGCCTGTGCCATTTTGACACTTGTAAGAAATATAGCTGAAAGTTGATCAATTCACCAAAAATCAGCTTTTCATTGTTTTTATATTTAGAGAAATGCGCTTTTGAAAATGGCCGAAAATGACCAAGCCCTCACCATCGTGAAGGGGTAGCAAATTTAAAATTGTCATATCTTCAAAAGTACAAGAGATATTGAGCTAAAATTTTCAGTGTGAAGGCCAATCATGTCATACAACATTATGACATGTTTTGAACAAATTTGAAGAGGGTCAAGTTGGAGGGTCTAGGACAGTTGGCATGGAATGGCCCTTCTGTATTGTTAACAGGTTCTGGCCCATGTACATTGAGCACTTAGGAAACTGGGACAGCAGTGCACAAGTTAATACTGTTACTGTATGTGTGTATATCATAGTTGAGTCACACAACAGTGCTTTTTTTTTCAAAGATTTCTGCCAATTTTCAAAGTAATACAATCATTAGTACTGCAGACTTGTTAGTTCCTGAACTATCCAAACAAAAACCTTTTTCAGTTCAAATGCCAATAAAAAGTAAGTAAAAAACTATTATATTAAAAAAACACTATGAGCAATGTCGATACAAATGAAAAAAAATTTTTGTTGCACGCCTGCACCCTGAAATTTGTTGTCAAAATTTAAATTCAAGTTATCACCATGAAACGATCATATTTTTGCAATTTTGATATCAAAAATTAATTGCTTGACCCCAAAAACTCTCATGCAGCAATTTTCAAGCATCAAATTGGTCCAGAAATAAAATTACAACACTATTATCAAAACTTGGGAGTAAAATCTCTCTCTAGTGGCCGAAAATTCAAGCTGCGATACTTTAAAACCACTTGAGGTAGTCGAAAAAAATTGTTCTATTCATTATCATTTTTTTACAACTTAAGCCTAAAGCACCAACTTGTTGACAACTTATACCAAAAACATGGTTACAAAAACTTTTTTGAATTAAGTATGGAATGATCCCTTAGTTAAAAATAAAGATAGCTTAATGGTTGCATTCCTTCTCTTTACTCGATGCTCTTAATTGGGTAAAACTAATGAGTATTCGTGAAAATAAATTACAGGATAGTTTGACGTATTGTGAAGATATAGCTTATTATGGCTATCGCAATCGTTGATACTTGACTGGAGTACAACCTTTAATCTCTAGAATGGTCGACTAAAACTAGAGAACGACTAAAAGATGTTAATTGACAAATCAAAAATGGCAGTTGATAGTTCCTTTAGCGTCTTGAATCTCAGAAAGCAGCACACCAATCTTAAATGAAAACTTCTGTTTAAAATTGAAACACAAAACCACTCTCACTGAGCAAAATTGCTCCACTAACACTTCTCACTCAACGGCTATACGAGCCAACCACAGATACACAAACTCGGCAAAACTGCCTATGAAACTAATATCTAAAATCACCCACTCTTAGAATATTAGAACAATAGAATGCAATACGACCCGCCTATTTATACTACGGCAAAAGCTATCGAATATCCCAGAAAAATCCATAATACGTCACAATAGAAAAAAATACTCAAGCTTAGGATAACAAATTGCGACATAGTTATGACGTCACAAGCTTCAAGTCTAAATATAGCAATTAAGCATGGTAAACAACCAAAATATTCCAGTAACTAATAGAAGACAGTAGAATATACTGGAAAGGAATTATCTCAAATATTCCAAGTCAGAAAAGTGGCAAAACTAAAGAAGCAGTCACGTGCACGTTAAAGCACAGTAAATAATTATAACTCAGGCATTCAAAATCATTCTTCGTGACATACGTCCCACCTTAAGAGTATTATTGCAAATGATATTTAAAAACATCACAAATAATAATTGTAGAATGAATGCAACCCCAATCTATGCTTCTATCCCATTTATGATCGTCATTTTAAGAAAAATCGCATTTGTAAAATTCAGTCGTACTTCAGAGCAATCAAATCACCCTTTAAGAAATCGTAGCCATGCGACACAGGTAAAAGCACACAACATTATATACAACATCACATCTCATCCATTTATTCGACTTAAGTAGTCAGCAACAACATTGTCTTTGCCTGGAATACTCTCAACCTTATAATCATATCCTTGTAATGCCAGGGCCCACCTCATAATTCGATCGTTTTGGAATTTGGTCTGATTTAAATACGATAATGGTTTATGGTCTGTTTGCAGTATAAAAGGCTTTCCTGCGAGATACAATCGAAATTTGGTCATTCCCCACACAATTGCCAGGCATTCCCGTTCTAAAGTTGAGTACTTGCACTCAGCTGAAGACAGTTTTTTGCTGGCATAAGCCACAGGGTACAGTTTATCATTTTGCTCTTACATAAGCGATGCTCCGAGTCTGCAATTTGAAGTGTCTAACCGCAAGAAAAAAGGTTTTTGATGATCTGGAAGTTTCAAGATGGGCTTTTTCAGCAGGCGTTCTTGCCAAGTCAAAAAAGCTCTTTCTTGTGCTTCGCCCCATTGAACTTTGTTCAGTTGCCCTTGCCGAGTAAGGTCGCTCAGTGGTGTTGAAATGGCAGCTAACGATGGAATATGAGCGCAGTAGTAATTCACAAGTCCTAAAAATGATCTGACCTCTTTCTTTGTTGTCGATCACTGTGCCATCCCAATTTTCTCAAGATTATCGTTGTTGACTGTAATCCAATCAAAGCCAACTTGATGGCCAAGAAATTCAACTGATTTGGCCCCGAACACACACTTAGTCGGACGAGTGGTCAGATTTGCTTGCTGGAGTCGATTCATCAGTTCAACCAACTCTCGAATGTGGGTATCCCAGTCCTCGATATAAACAATCAGGTCGTCAATGTAACTATCCATGTTCTCAAGGTCGGAAATTAGCATTTTCAGTCCCTGCACTAAGGTTGCTCCTGAATTCTTCATTCTGAATGGCATTCGTATAAACTCGTAATTCCCGTCAGGAGTAACAAAAGCCGCCTTCTCCACGTCCTTTTCCGCCACAGGGATCTGCCAATATTCTTTGCTCAAATCAATCTTAGAGAAGTAGTTGCTCTTCCCCAAACGTTGGAACAGGTCCCCGGGAGTCTTCATTGGCTCCGGGTCGGCAACAGTTACTTTATTCAACTTGCGGTAATCAACACAAATTCGGTTTGATCGCTCTTTCTTCTTTACGATGACAATTGGAGAAGCGTACGGTGAAGTAGAAGTTCAAATTATTCCAAGATCAAGTATTTTTTGAATTCCAGTCTTCAGGTTCTCTTTGATAGCATAGGGCAAAGGATAGGGTTTAGATCGAATTGGAGTGCTATTAGTCAATGTGATTTGGTGCTGAATGACATTGGACTTCCCCGGCATGTCAGTGAACACACTGTCGTAGGCTCCCAGAACTTGCCAGACATTCTCTTCCTGAGATTGGGTCAACCCGAGACCTAGCTTCACATCCCTTAACGTCTCCTTTTGGCCATGGCTCCCCAACTCTAACAGCTCTTCCTCATCAACGCTGGATTTATTATCGTAGCTGTCAGATTCATGTGCCTTAGAATTGCTCCCTTCATGGTTCCCAGCAAATCCAACGTTGGCTTGGATGGTTTTGGTTTCTTCCAGTTCATGGTGATATCCCCAAAAGATTCAACATCGGACTTCCTTTCAAAATATGGCTTGAGCAATAATGAGCATATTTACGTGATAAGTCTTTATCCTTTTATTAACCTCTACCCCATAATTGTTTCCATTTCCACATTTCTCAACGACAAATGGACCGCGCCACTGCAGCAGCAACTTATTGTTGTCAGTGGGTAGTATAATCAACTTGAAACGCTCTTCTTTTGGCCCCCCGATCAAACAGTCTTTTATTCTTCGACTGACTTCTCCTCAGTTTTTCTGGAACAATTTTCATGGTATTATCCAGCCTCTCTCTAAGCTCAAGCACATATTGGTAGCTGGTCTTTACTTCCGGGGCAACAGTTTCCTTAGTCCACAATTCTTTCAGATTCTGGACTGGCCCCCTCACTGTTCTTCCGTAGAGCAGTTCAAATGGAGAAAATCCAGTGGCTTCCTGAGGAGCCTCTATAAGCAAACAAAAGTGGGTTTATGAAACGATGCCATTGTCGAGGCTGTTCTCTGCAGAGTCTTTGTAGCATCTTCTTTAGAGTTCCATTAAACCTTTTGACTAATCCATTGCAAATAGGATGGTATGGTGTCGTGGTCAATCGATTGATGGACTGCAGTCGTAACACTTCCTGCATACAACTTGACACAAATTGAGTTTCTTGATCGTTTAGGACCTCTTTTGGAATTCCGAGGTGACTATACATGTCTAGCAAAGCTTCAGCATCAGTTTCAGTGTTGATATTTTTGAGAGGCACAGCTTCGGGATACCTCATTGCATAATCCACCAATGTATGGATATATCTATGCTTCCTTTCGCTTGCTGGTGTTATCGGACCAACTAAATCCATGGCAACTCGTTTAAACGGTGTATCAATCAACGGCATTTCGCCGAGAGGAGCTCTGGCAACAATTCCCTTGTCAACGGTCTTTTGACATACATCGCAGGATTGACAAATTCCTTGACGTCATTAAGCATTCTGGGCCAGTAGAAGTTAGTCTGAATTCTGTCTTTAGTTTTCTTTACCCCCAAATGTCCGCCAAATATTGAGTCATGGGTGACTTCCATAACTCAAACGCGAAGGCTTTTAGGAACCATGATTTGCTTCCAGGTATCTCCTAATCCATCAATTCTGTGGCAAATCTGGTTAAGTATCCCTTGACATTTCTCAAATTTCATTTCAAACTCCCCACGCTTTGTAACACCCTTTTTTTTCGGAAAAAGCCTTTAACTCATCGTCTTCGCTTTGCAGCTTACATATTTCCTCCCTTGACACAAAAAATCGAGAAGATATTTCTTTCACATTCAGTGCCTATACATCATCTCCTTGGTGAGCTCGCGCCCATGTGATTGCTGCAGCAACAAGTTCCCATTCCGGGTTCGGATTGTCTGCCTCTCTGGCTCCTGTAATGTTGCCGACAATCAAGTCAGCAACTGGTTCCTGGACGTACAATGCTTCTACTTCTCCCACGTACTACGGAATGTCCAACTGAATTTTGGTGATCTGTGCTCTTATTAGCAAGGTTTTGTCAAAGGTTGTAACATAAACCTTTTCGCCAGTTACCTTTTTTTGATTCACCAAATCTCGTTTGATTAGTATTCCTGTACAGCCGGTATCACAAAGTACCTCGACACACCTTTCGCCTACCCTTCCATTGACTATCGTATTTATTCGAGTATAAGTTGCATGCGTGTATAAGTCGCACACCCATATTTGACATGAAAAACAGAACAAAATTTTTTTAAACATTCATTCATTGCAATCACATTACAAAAAATTAAAAACCATCGAAGACATCACTGCTGTCACTGTCCTCAAATAGTCCCAGTTTACCTCTAAAACATCTTTATCAGCATCCCTACAGGGTGGCAAGTGTTGCAACGTAATGTGACTCGCATGGATAGGCGATTAGTAACGTGATCGTATGAAAGGTGACAGCATAGAAAACGATAGCATGGAAATATCTCAGAAAAATTTTGTTATGCTTACTATGCACTTCATGTATTCGTATATAAGTCGCCCCTGACTTTTGGGGCGATATTTTGGTTCAAAAAAATGCGACTTATACTTGAAGAACTACGAATTGCAGCTTGTCTTTCACATCAACATCCAAACACACTCCAGACAAACACACTCCAAACTTCCATTTGCCCTCCAGGTTTGAACTCAAATAACTGAATCTCTTTTTCTGAATTCATTCGAGGCAACTCTTGAATCTCAACCACATGATGCACCGATGGTGGAGGCTTGGCTTCGTTTGGTCCGGAACGCTGTGCATGATGATTGCGTGGCATAGAACGACAATCTCTGGCTTCATGCCCGTAACTCCCACACTTCTGGCATGAAAATCTCCTTTCATATCTCTCTCCCTCTCTGCGACGTCCATCTGGCATCCAGGATATGCACTCTGTGGCATGATGTCCTTCGCCACCACATCAAAAACACTGCACCGCGCTGCGGGGTCTTTCCGAGTTTCCCTCTCTGCTTCCATTCTTCACATCTTCTCGTCTTAATTGCGCACCAGGGAGCTTTTTATTATGAGCCATTAAATACTGCTTTGCCCCTGTCACTAATTCATCTAAAGTTTTCGCACTCCTCTCATTCAAATACACTGAAAGCTCCTTTGGACATGCGTTATTAAATTGTTTTAATATGTCCTTCTGGCTTTGCATCACGAAATCTTCTAAGGTATCCGAACTCTGTAAAGTCGTACCTTTTCAACAATGCCAGTTTCAGACGTTCATAATCCATCACTTCTTCTTGTGACCACCTCGAATATACTTCCAACGCACGGCCTGATAACAATGGGCTAAGCTGGGTAGCCCACGCCTCCTTTTTCCAGCCTGCAACTGTAGCATATCTCTCAAATCGCAAGATATAATTATCTAAATCATCTCTGCCATCAACAAAGGCAGGTAACTCGGTGATCGTGCAATCCTAGCACTTCGCCGTACCACTTTTTTGGCAATCCCCGCGGGTCGAGCTGCAGTTTCCAGCCTCTTGGCTTCTAACTCCAGTTTCAGCCGTTCCAATTTCATGGTGGCTTTTCTTTCTTCTGCTTCACGTTCAGCCCTCCTTTCTTCTGCCTCTCGCTCGGCCCTCTTTTCTTCCGCCGCAGCCTCCCGCTTGGCTTGCAGCCTCCTTTTGCCGCAGCTTCTCGCTCAGCTTGCAACCTCTTTTCTTCCTCCGCAGCCTCTCGCTTGGCCCTCTTTTCTTCTGCCTCTGCTTTGCGCATTTTGCGCCATTCTTCCATCAGGAATTTGCTCTTGGACTTCTCATCTAAACCCAAAGACTCCACTTGCTTCTTTAATTCTTCGAAAGCTTCTAAAACAAACGTCGCCCTGATGATAGTCAATCAACAAAAGTATTCCCAGATGAGCCCCCAGATGTCGCGATTGTTGATACTTGGCTAGAGTACAACCTTTAATCTCTAGAATCATCGACTAAAACTAGAGAACGACTAAGATGTCAATTGACCAATCAAAAATGGCAGTTGATAGTTCCTTTAGCTTCTTGATTCTCAGAAAGCAGCACACCAATCTTAAATGAAAACTTTTGTTTAAAATTGAAACACAAAACCACTCTCACTGAGCAAAATTGCTCCACTAACACTTCTCACTCAACGGCTATACGAGCCAACCACAAATACACAAACTCGGCTTAACTGCCTACGAAACTAATATCTAAAATCACCTACTCTTAGAATATTAGAATAATAGAATGCAATACGACCCGCCTATTTATACTACGGCAAAAGCTATCGAATATCCCAGAAAAATCCATGATATATCACAATAGAAAAAAATACTCAAGCTTAGGATAACAAATTTCACATAGTTATGACGTCACAAGCTTCAAGTCTAAATATAGCAATTAAGCATGGTAAACAACCAAAATATTCCAGTAACTAAAAGAAGACAGTAGAATATACTAGAAAGGAATTATCTCGAATATTCCAAGTTAGAAAAGCGGCAAAACTAAAGAAGCAGTCACGTACACGTTAAAGCACAGCAAATAATTATAACTCAGGCATTCAAAATTATTATACGTGACAATGCCATTGGTGTTTTAACTCATTTCATTTTTATGATAACTTTTAACTTACATCTAACCACCCTCCCTTTACCCTGGTTCTGTAGGATGGTATTTAAAGTGCTCTCTTGCATCGCCTTGATTTACTTCAAACAGCAACCTGTTGAATTTTTAGTGTTGAAGTAGATTCGTTTCTGTAAATCACCAGTTTCCGCAAGTAATTTATTTGACTTGTTTAAATTAAACAATGCTTGAAAATTGTCCGAAATAATACTTCTCTGAGATTTTCCGGTGAATTATTTGTCAAAACCAGGTGCTACAAATTATGTTAAAACGCTGAGAACTTGTCATGTGGAATGTAGATTTTGCCATAGTCTGTAAAAAAAAGAAAAGATACAAGTCAGGATGAATTGTGGTAATGTCAGCTGCCCCAATGGCTTTAAAACGTAACATTTTGCTGTCGTTCACTGAAAATTTGGGTCGTTAACAATTAAATGACCAAAAAAATCTAGTTGTTAGACAAGCAGTAGATGAGTTCATTTATATAAAGAATGTTTAACGAAGTGAAGCTTCCAGCAAAGTTTTCTACAAAAAATAATCTAAAACATATCTCCACCAAATTACAGGTTTCTACGGCTCATTGTTCTTCAGTATTTCAAAGTTGGAGGATATCTCCCAAACAGCGTCGCCAGTTAAAATTTCATCTGTTTTAAAATAATGTTTAAGGTGTCTTTTACAACTGGTTTGAAAGCACTTCAATGCAAGGCTTCAGCAATGAATTAGTGTTACAACAAAAATACTTACACAAGTGAAGATACTTCAATTCGTAGGAAATTTGATTTTAACCGGCAACATGGTTAGAGAGAGCTCTTAACTTTGAAATAAAATATCTCAGGAACGATTGGTCGTAGAAGGCTGAAATTTGGTGACGATATGGTTTAGACGATTTGTTATCTTTTGCGCATTCTATCTGGATGCTTCGTCCCGTTTAACTCTTATCTGTTACGTTTGAATAATAAACATCCCGCAGCAAATACAACATCTTACAAAAAATACCAATGAACTGCGGGTGGCGCGGCGGTAGGGGCTTATTGGTCTCAGACTCACGGCATTGAGACTCCAATCTCCTGCCTCTGCAAATTCCGTAAGTGCGTGTAATACAGGCGTTAAAAGCTGTCTTATGTTTCTTTCCAGTTCATGTTTGTTTTGAGCGTTTTAAGCAATTTTTACGGCAACACCCATAAACCACTGACCTTTTAATGCATGAGAATGGATCCACCTTACGTTTCCAACAATTTGGCTAATCAAAGGTGCTACGATTTTCAGAGCGGAATTTTGAAAAAATGGACCATATTAGTCGGAGAACGTCCCAATGACAGCTGCTTATAGAGTCCTAAACTCCCAGGAAAGCACAATAATAATCTTTATGGAATAACGTCAATTGCCATCACAAGCTTACCTTTTTTTAGTGTTGTTGTTTTTTTTTAGTTCGAATTTGATGATTTGAATCTTCAGAGATGTGTGAAATTGCCGTCTTGATGCTATGTATTTATACTTGAAAAATTGAGTTCGATTTCCACCTTAAACGTGATTGCAACCAATTAACCTTGTCTTTGCGCCTGTCTGGCGTGTTTTTTCGTGAGAAAGTTTTTTTTTACAAGCTTTTAGAAGTTTTACGACGAATTTCCTTAATTCTATTCTTTTTTAGTTGGAGGATTTACATTCCCTACTTTAGAAGAAAAAGTGGAAGCTGATTCAAGATCAGTATTTGTTGGAAACGTAAGTGTTTGAATTTAAAAATGTTTCATTTGCAGGAATGGGTTGGCTATACTCAATATTTTCTCTAAAATTCATTATTTGTAAAAAAAAAATTTTGCGTTTAAGGGAACGTTTTTGAGTTAAGAAATGGCTATGTTTTACTAGAAAAAAGTTGAAATGTAATTTGTAATTACATTTCATTTACCAAGTTGCCTAGGTCAAAAGACAGTGAAAGAAATCTTTTGGTCTTCGAATCAAGCTGCCACTTGCCTACCCGTTTACCACACTCGGTGGAGGCTTCACGCAGTCTTTTTTAATATTGCCAAATATTATGCGGGAAGGCTGTGAATACCAATTTTTATATAGGTTTTGGTTTGAATTGACCGGTAATCGAACACAGGCCTCCTGTTTCAACAGCAGACGCTTTGTCCACTTGAACACTGATCGGTGGAAAGGTTAGAAACATCCGCACTTTACCGTCTTTATCTTGCCTTTAATTCCATCTCATCCAAGATGGCTGCAGATTCGTAAGCCCCCTTTACAGTCATCTGGTTACTACCTAATCGTTCTTTATTATTTTTGCGTCTTGCTTCTTCATATGTTTGCAGTTATTAATATACGAAATTTAAGTGTAGATTTTGTTAAGTTGGAATTAAAATTGAAATTAATCAAACTAAATTTAAATTCTACAATGTAAATGGACTTACGATTTTTTGTTCGAATTGTAGGTGGATTACGGCGCGACAGCTGAGGAACTTGAGCAGCATTTTCATGGAGCTGGGTCGGTTAACAGGGTCACTATATTATGCGATAAATACAGTGGCCACCCTAAAGGGTAAGAAGTTGTTATTTCTATGTTAACACTAAACTATATAACGAACATAATGCGTAAAGTCAGCTGATTCAAAAAAGTGCTCGTCAGCTGCATTGGCAAGAGCGAATATCGTAACATAGTAGACGTTACGTGTAAAACTTGAAAGTTTTAAACACTACAGAATGTTTCATCCATAAACGCTATCATCAGGGATGCTTCAGTCAGATATCATCAGGGATCTATTTAAATGAGAAACCCCTGATGATCCCGATTGCGGGTGAAACAGTTTGTATGATTTTAATTTTTTTGCATGTGACGTGTAAACGCGATGCACTTTCATTGATTTCATGGACGAAGAAGTACCAGCGATTTCGTGTATTTTTTGTCTTTTCCGACCAACTACGGTTGCTGTTTGATCTGGCTGCATCGAGATGCCCAAGCCATTGGAAAACCGCTGTATGAGAAAAAGGGTTTTGGAAACTCCATTATCACGAATTAAGTATAGTTTTAAACTTCTTCTGACAATGTTGCCAACAGTTCGTCACCGCCAAGAGTTTGTGGCGTTCTTCATTGAATAAAACAAAGACTTGATTTTTTTCCGATCACTTTTGGTATTGTGTGAACATTTTTTCCTTGATATCACCGATTGCGGTTCAAGTTATTGCGATTAAAATCACCAAAACTGCATACTTTAAATAATAGGCATTGTGAGTAATTTTGTTGTTAGATTGCCCTTTTAACACGTCGTCGCGATCTGAGTTTGGTTTAGGTTGCCACAAACTTGCACATCATATGGCGGTTTCATTCATTTACTGTGTGGCCACCAGCCTTCCACCATCGACAGGGAAGGTGGCTGCTGGACTCGGAGACTGAAACCACTTCGTTGTCTTCTAGCCAAGGTAACTTGGTTGGATCGGCTCTTGTCGTATGAATGAGGCGTGGTAATTCGTAATTGTAATTACATCTTGGTTCACCATTCATCAAGTTGTACTGGGCAGGAGGCAACGAAGGAGTCTTTCAGTCTTGAAGTCAAACTGCCACTTGCCAATTTGTCTATCACATACGGTGGAATATTCACACTGTCCCTTTTAAACTGTGAGAGAAAGTGACTATACTACACCACTCAAATAGGGGCACTCCAACACCACACGGGCGGCCACCAATAATGGTACCAGTGGTTGCCTCTTACAACCCACTAAATGATGGCTTCAACATTTTGTTCCGAATCAAGCACAAACGAGTCGAGGTAGCTTCGTTGAGGAAGATGAAATGGCTATTGTAATGACATTAGTAAGAGTTAAATTTTTCATTTCGCTTGCATGCATTGTGTAGATTCGCATACATTGAATTTGCTGACAAAGAGTCGGTCGATACTGCGAGTGCTTTAGACGGGACTCTTTTTAGAGGAAGACAATTACAGGTTTGTGACGTTACATTACTTGCAACGATTTTGCGGTCTACTGTAGTATAAGAAATGATAAATGATTTTATGTTAACGACACAGGGCTGCGAGGCCATTGGAAAAGGGCATTGCACCAGCTTTGGAGCTCTCGTTCTTAACACCTACGGCTCCAGCTCCGGAGCTGCAATTTTTGAAAGTATGGCTCCAGCTCCACGTCATTTTCGCAATAAAGTCAGAAAGTTTTGTTCCGCTAATCTTTCTAGTCTTTGAAGTCAACTTACCGTTGATAGGCGCGCAACCAGGATTTTGCTTAGCTTGAACCCAAGGCCAACAATTGTCTGAGTTTCATAAATGGGAGTTCAGGGGTAAAGCCCCTAGCAGCTGATCGACTTTTATGTTTCGTAAAAAATTGCTATTTGAACGCCATCTGGATTGTATTTCGCACGTTTGTGGAGACATTTGAAGAAAAAATAAACTAATTGTCTAGATTTGGAAGCCCTTTGACAGTTAAGTCTCTTAGCCTCATCAGCTCCACCCTTCTGCATCGGTGAAGTCCAAAATGCGATTAAGAGGATAGTTGGTTCAAATGTTTAAAGCAACTTGACTGAAAGGGGCGGGGGTCTTCAGCTTGTTTACCCCTTCGCCCCTGGTTTCGCCATTGACTGTTGACTATATACTAGACCTGTTCATATTTTAACTTTTTTTGATTTCGATGTGGCTTTGCAGTGTTTTTGAGGCAGATTTTCATACTGATCCCAAAACTAAAAAAAATTTTTTGGTTTGGCTGAACGGTTTCCATGTTACGCGATAATTTCCGACCTCCACTTTAAAAAAATGAGTTTTTTACACTAGAGGACGCTTTTTCTGAAATACACTTAAAACAGTAATTTAGCTAAATGCCCCTCTGCATTTTACACCTTTTAAAAAAATTAAGCCAATTGGACTTCTGATTCAGTTGTTATGACCATTTTAGTGATATTATTTGCAAACCTCCCTTTTGCGGCCAAAATGTAATTTGTTTAATTTTTAATAATTTTTTCAAAAACTTGTGTCTGTTTAGTGAAAGAGGCTTCGATTTTGAGGTTAGGATTTGCTGCAGTGCCACGAGAGGGAGTAATTTGCTATTTATTTCAGAATTGCGCACTAATTACAGTTATACACGCCACTTAAGTTAACGCCACTGCAAAATTTGAATAAATTATGACACGGCATAATTTTTTATAGTTTGTTTTTGAATATCGACCTAGATCATGTGACAAAGCTTGCATTTAATGCAAAAATGCAGCAACAACACATACAGTTTGCAGCACAAATACAATTACGGTATTACTGTACACTTCTACAGTACTCTAATATTTTAGCTTAATTCACAATGACCGCTCCAGCAATTTCAATAAAGTTGAAAAGCTCCTTTCATTAACAAAGAATACAATTCAAACCAGTATTTGCAGATTATTATATTAGAACAAAACAGAGTTACCAAACTTCAGGAAGTTTCAAAAGTTCCTAAACTAATTAAAAGCAAAAAAAATCAGATACTTTTTGAAAAGGTTTGTTTGTGCTAGTAAAAGTCCTGGGTGTATGTTATGCAAGCTGAAAAAATTTCATTTGTTGTTAAAATTTCATTATGGTCACTGTCAAATTGAACTGAACGCTCAGCATCATCATTGATAACTTCCAATCTTGAAACAATCTGGCTGATTTGTTGAAAAGAAGAATCCTACTTAACCCGTGCTTAAAAAGATAACTGCTTGAAATCGGTTTTATTGAAGAAATGAGAACTACTTGAGATAACAAAGAGGTGCCCAAATCTTTTTCCACGATTCGCCTTATTTGCAAAAGACGTTTTCATCCGTTTGACTCTGTACCATTGGCAACCCAGCATTTTGCAATTTTTAGACGTCACGAAAAGCCGAGTGTAGATCAGTACTGGTAGCCTTGGTCTACTTGTTTTACGAGTAGTAGCCAAGTTTTCAGATTTGGTTATGGGCTGCTTACTGCTACCAGTTGGCAATCGCGTTTCTTAGTTTTCGCAAAATTATGCCGTTTGTAATGTCACAAAATTGCAAAATGCAGGGTTACCAATGGTGCGGAGTCAAATGGATTGTGTTTTCGTGAATAAAGGAAATGGTAAAAAAAAGTTTGGGACACCTATTTATTAGCTCAAGAAGTTTTTAATTCTTCAATAAAACCGATTTCGAGCAGTATCTCTTTAATGTTCGTTCGATTTCAATTAGATCAAAAAGTTATATATTTTCGAATCATTATTTATTGATGAACCCATTCAGAGAACTGTCTTTATATACTTTTGTTAGTCCTGGCTTATCTACATCTGTTTTAGGACATTTCAATCAGTTAGTAGCAATTGCTTTCTTGATTTCATCACTAATTAAATTTAAAGATAGTGCAAGTGGTATGTGCTTTGGTGATTGATGCATGATAATGGTTTGCATCACCGGTTGCTGCAGATGCTCCTTATTTGACACTAATGCTTTGGAAAATTGTAACTGAGTGGTCGGTGAGAGATAAAGCTCTATGTTCAGCTTGCAATTGCAAAGTCGACTTGCATACTTGGTATCTGCCACCAACGTACATACCACTTGCACTATTTTCAAATTTAGTTGGTGATAAAACCAAGAAAACCAGCGCTACTACCATATTGAAATATCCCAAAACAGATTTCCGAATGTGTAAGCCAGAACTACAAAAGGATATGAAGACAGCACTCTGCAAGGACTCTTGAATAATAAATGGGGGTTATTTTTTGATCAACCAGTAATTGGAGTTGAACCAACGTTTTCAAGAATGGATTCAGCAGTATACTGGAAAGAAGATTCTTCTTTTCAACAAATCAGCCAGATTGTTTCAAGATTGGAAGTTATCAATGATGCTGCTGAGCGTTCAGTTCAATTTGACAGTGACCATAATGAAATTTTAACAACAAATGAAATTTTTTCAGCTTGCATAACATACACCCAGGACTATTACTAGCACAAACAAACCTTTTCAAAAAGTATCTGATTTTTTTTGCTTTTAATTAGTTTAGGAACTTTTGAAACTTCCTGAAGTTTGGTAACTCTGTTTTGTTCTAATATAATAATCTGCAAATACTGGTTTGAATTGTATTCTTTGTTAATGAAAGGAGCTTTTCAACTTTATTGAAATTGCTGGAGCGGTCATTGTGAATTAAGCTAAAATATTAGAGTACTGTAGAAGTGTACAGTAATACCGTAATTGTATTTGTGCTGCAAACTGTATGTGTTGTTGCTGCATTTTTGCATTAAATGCAAGCTTTGTCACATGATCTAGGTCGATATTCAAAAACAAACTATAAAAAATTATGCCGTGTCATAATTTATTCAAATTTTGCAGTGGCGTTAACTTAAGTGGCGTGTATAACTGTAATCAGTGCGCAATTTTGAAATAAATAGCAAATTACTCCCTCTAGTGGCACTGCTGCAAATCCTAACCTCAAAATCGAAGCCTCTTTCACTAAATAGACACAAGTTTTTGAAAACATTATTAAAAAACAAAGAAATTATATTTTGGCAACTAGAGGGAGGTTTACAAATAATATCCAGGGTTGCCACATTCTAGAAAAGTCTTTGAATTTTGTTTATAAGTCCTGGAAAATATTTGGAACGTTTTCCCGTGACTTATCAGGACAGAATGTGAAGTTGCTTTTTTTTTATATTAACTGGTACCTTGTAATTGTGCAAAACTATTAAAATAATTTGCATTGTTAAGGTCTTTGAAAAGCTTTATTGTATTGTTAGAAGACAGAGCTTTTTTGTACACTGGCGTTCAAATAAAAAATCGCTATCGTAGCCCCAACCCAACCCTAAATAATCTTACCCAAACTGTAACCCCAGCTGTAACCCTAACGTTCATCCTTACTCAAACTGAAAATTTGTCCTAACGCTAACGATAATTTAAAAAATAAAAGAGAGTAAATGAGCTCCCATTCTTCTGCTCTTTGCTCTCTTGTTCTTTTTAAGCAGTTATTATTTGTACGCTAGAGTGCAAATAAGCGTTTCCTTGTTAAAATGCCAAAATTTGCTCTTTGCAGTACAGTATGTATAAATATATTGAATATTATTAAGAAGAGTAAATTCATGGACAGTAATTTATTGCAATGTGATACTCTTGTAGCAGTATTACTGCAAGTAACAGTAGCGTAGCGGGCCACAGACCCCCATTGGCCCATTGACCAAAGTGCACCATAAGAAAAATGCGACATTTTTTGCGCTTTACTTCTGAGGCAGTTTTTTGCAGTAATATAGACTTTAAAGTAATTTAAAGCCACTTTTGAAACATTATTTAGAGGAGGAGCTAATATTGGTCAAAAATAAAGTCATTTATAACTAACTGAAAATGGATAAAAATAAACACTTCGATCACTTGATGCAAAATACTTAACGTAGGCTTAGTAAAAAATTTATAGGGGGTCTATTTAGTATTTAATTTTGTTGACTACCAATCACCTCTTTTAAATCGCGTTTCATTAGCCCCTCTTTATAAATTATCTTTATCTGACGTTATAAAATACAGACGATTTGGATTCATATCTGTGAGTTTTTTTAAAGGAAGTGCCTATTTGCACTTTAGCATGCAAATGAGCTCTGCTTATAAAAAATAAGAGAGCTAGAGTGGGTGCTCATTAACTTATTTTTTTTATTTATTATCGTCAGTGTTAGTGTTTAGATTTTGAGTTTGGGTTAGGATTAACGTTACGGTTAGAGCTAGGGTTACAGTTTGGGTTCAGTTTAAGGTTAGGGCTAGGATAGCGTTTTTTCGTTTGCACGCTGGCGTGCAAATAAGCTCTATCTTTTTCAAATGATAGGATTTTATGGTTTACTGGATGGAAATAAAGCAAGGGCTGAAGTTCTGCCATTAGCCATCATTAGAGCTCGACTGATATATCGGTCAGTTGATATATAAATATCGGCTTAGTGCTATCACCTTAAACTGTTTTTTTTTTTTTTTGTCGAGTAAGCTCGAGCGCTCTTGTCTTGTATTTGCTTAGTATGACTTGTGTTTGCAATAGTCTTTCCTTTGAGGAGGATTATTTGTGAAGTTTTTAGTGTCAAGTTAATTAAAAAATAGTGACAAAATGTTCGTAGTTAATAAGTTAATATATTCGTTATCGGTATCGGCCTGAAAAAGTCATATCAGTCGAGCTCTAGCCATTACCCATATATTGTAGCCCATTTATGCAACCAGTTTGATCATGTTTTTGCAGAGCTAATTTCTATGCTACGTTTCAAAAGCAATAATCTTTACCAAACTAAGCCTAAAATTAAGTTGGTATTGCAAAAAAAATGCAAAATCTTCAAGTGCTTGGGGCTTCACCCCCAGACCCCCAATGGCTTCCGACAGCTGGGGCTCCACCCCCATGCGCCCTAGCACAACCCTCCCATTCCAAATTTTAGGTTTTAAACCTGGCTAGTACTCAGTACTAGAAATATGAAATGCGTTACATCAAAATTTTTCGTCAATCACAAGTGCAAAAAAGTACTCGTAGATGCAGGAAAAATTAATAGTGCAAATTGAATTTTAAGTACTGTAAAAAAAACTTTAAAAGTCTTGGAAATAACCTAAAAAAGTCTTTGAATTTGATTTTGCAGTTTCTGTGGCAACCCTGAATATCACTAAAATGGTCATAACTACTGAATCAGAAGTCCAATTGGCTTAATTTTTTTTTTAAGATGTAAAATGCAGAGGAGCATTTAGCTAAATTGCTGTTTTAAGTATATTTTTAAAACAGCATCCTCTAGTGTAAAAAAACTCATTTTTTTAGAAGTGGGGGTCGGAAATTATCGCGTAACATGGAAACCGTTCAACCAAACCAAAATTTTTTTTTAGTTTTGGGATCAGTATGAAAATCTGCTTCAAAAACACTGCAAAGCCATATCAAAATCAAAAAAAGTTAAAATATGAACAGGTCTGCTATTATACATATCCTTGTAGTGATCTGCATTCAGAAATCATATGGATTACTAACGGACTGAAACACTTTAAGTTAAAATTCTAGGCTTTAAATAGTTGTAGTGGCGTTTGCTTGGCTTTGGCAAGGTTTTTTGTTTCAGGAAAGTCGGAGAAGGAGCTTATAGATGTTTTGTGGCTCCAGCAGGGCTTCGGCTTCGCAGCCCTGGCTTTGGAAAATGAGTAATTTAAATGTGCTGAAATACAGTGCATATAGTAAATGCATGTTAGAAAGTCGAGTTGGATTTGCGTCATGTTGCGAATGGGGTTAAGTGGGACCAGTTTAGAAATCCCTGAGTGGAACGAAAAAAAAATTAAGGAAAGATAACTGCCTCGCATGTTTATTTTTGTTGTGAACGACTTTTGTAGATAGAAGACGTTTTCATGTGGCTTTCTGCCAAAGGTGAAGGGGGAAATTATTTTGCACATTGTTCACAAAGAATCAACCAGTATGTAATGAGTTTGAGCGTTGTATCGCTAGAGTTAACTCTAGTTTGGCAGGAATGAAAGTTTGATGTGCTAACTACAATTTCAAGCAATGTTCTATTCCGGCTTATCGTTTAGAACTAATTTCATTTCTTGTATCCGAATTTCTAAGAGTTGTAAATATGTTTTGAGATTCATGAGGATGTTGTGCTTAAATGCCTGCATTTGAGATTCTTTCTCTGGTAAGATGGTTTAGATATAACTAGATGCTCGAAATCAGAAGAGTCGACACTTAAAAAAGACTTTAAAACTTTCGAAATACGGCCTCAAAATATTATTTTCGAGTGCTCGCTCAGAGCCAGAAGCTTTTTTGTAAGGAACTCACATATCCCTGTGCAGTAGAGGTTGCACTGACGTCATGCTTTTGTTTCAGGTAAATCCGAAACGCACAAATAAGCATGGAATATCATCTACCGATAGAGGGCGCCCGAGGTTTCGAGGAAGAGGTCGAAGAGGAGCGTTTTATTCTCCTTACAGACCCCGACGACCGTACAGGTAATTGACTTCTAATTTCTGTTACAGCATTTAAATCAATGCAATGTAGCGTCACACTTCAACGTAACCACAAGTAAACGTTTTATCGGATCAATTGATTACTAACTCAAGCTGAAACTAGGTCGTAGTTTGTTCAACCAAGCCGGTTGATCGCATTCCAACGCGACATTTTGACCTGGGCGTTACGTTTTGAATTTAGCTGCAATTTTCTACTTGGAATGCCATTTTAGGTGAAGGTGTGACTTGTTTTGCCCTCGCTGAAAGGCTGGTTTGTATGACTGGTTTGCATAAGCATCACGCTGTCACACTCTGGTCTGCACGTGAACTCTAGTCGGCTTACAATCTGCAATTATGTACAGTAGCATTGATTACGAAGATTGAAATTGCTATAAATAGGGGAGTGGAAGTTAATCGCTACTTAACCGGTTAGCTCGCTTTTGTAGGGGCAGGTAATGGAGGTCTGGAATTCAATTTTCTGGTCAGCCAGTTTGAGTCAAATAAGCACGCAATGTTCATTTGCTAATTGGTCCACACCCTTGCAACTTATCATAGTGTGGTGCAGAAGAAGATTTGGTTTCATTTTTTAATAATGTACTTTATAAATAAATTCTTTCTTTAAATGTGCAGAAGACCTTGGAGATCGTATGGTCAATATTGATGGGAGGGGAATCTAGCATCTCGAAATTGGACGAAAGTAGCGGCCCGGAGATCCGAGCAAAAACATCATCTGCTGCGTTGTGCTGTATTTTAACTGTTTCTCCTTTTTGAGTAATGTGAAATAGAGTTGTATTTGATGAGCCGCTGACTGCCGTTTTTTATCAACCTTTTATACAAAAAAAAATTAAAAAAAAACAACTAAAAAAAAATCAAAAAATAAACTTCAAAATTAAATAAAAACACAATTTTCTATGTTTTGTGTGGTGTATTGCAGAATCTGAAGCCTCTTCTGGTGAGTTGTAGGTTCTACAGCTCGTAGATTGTTTTAAGGCACCGCACTTTGATTTATTGAATATTTTAACCTAATTTAGCGTGCAAGCGCAATTTGCAGCTGTAGTATTGGAGTTTGCATGAAATGTTTTTAAGGATGAATAGTGTTAAAGTAAAGCCATTGAATTCAAAGTTGCATGCAATATTAGGTCTTGGTAACTGCGCGTAATTAATTTTAAAACACTGTCAAAAATTTTAAACTAGTTTGTTTAGGCATTTGAATGTTGCCCACTATCAGGCACAAATCTTACCTCAATTGAGTTTTACATTATTTGTCAATTCAACATTTTATAAGTTCAAGTTTTGCAATCTGCTAGTAGGGCAAACACAAACGAGTTTTTAAAACAATTTCAGCGTTGTTTTAGTGTTATTTTATGAGCGAAGAAGTTGAGTACTTTCACATGAACGAGAAGTTCTAAGCTCAATATTATCGACTTGAAGTTTGCGCAAGTAAGGTTTCATTGGCTCCATTAACAAGATAATATGCATATAGGAAGAACTTGATGGTTACTTCGTAAGTTTCTCAGATTCATTATTTCGACTAAGTATACAATTTCAAGTTTAATGAGCAAGTTCGGGCTAATTCGATTCGTTTCAAAACTTGATAGCCATCTTGCCGTTTTTCTAGCTATTTAGCCGGCGGCTTAAGCCCAGGGCTGGGAACTCGATTGATTTTTATTCCAATTCGACGTTTTAACAAGTTCGAGTTCACTTGTTTTATTTTTTGGAGTTCAAGTTCGGCAAAAATATTAAGTTTTTGGAGTTCAGGCTGACCAAAGAATAGTAGATTCGTTTTTCGACTTAATTTCTCTTTTTTGTACGCACTCATGCTGTTTTCCTACGTCGCTAGTCACTACAGCATCAACAAGTGAGCGACAACCTCAATTTCCACAGCATGATCAATATTAAATATTTCTTTTCGACATCTTTTTAATCTTCAAACTTCTCTCTGATGAACTCGAGCAGTTTTTTTCGAGTAAGCAGGCCTAGTGGCGGATTTAGGGGGGGATGCATCCCCCCCAACATTCTAAACATAACGTGCATATGAATAATACTTTAACTTAATTAAAAAAAGCAATCAGTGAATAGTCGTTAGCCCGTGTGACTGATATAACTTCAAAAGCCAAGGGGAGGGGGGTGCAAGAAAATAGTATTTGTGCAGCGAAGTTTTTACAAAACAGAAATTAGTCTTTTACAGGTCCGATTGAGTTGAAGGCGCCAAATCTGCAAAACTCACAGCTTGCACTTTTCAGCGATAAAGGCATAGGAGCACAACCAGTGGCGGAGTTATGGGGGGGATACATCCCCCATCAGCGTAAACATAACGTGCATATGGATATTAAACTTATTTGAAAAAAAGCAATCAGTGAATTTTTGATAGGCCGTGTGGCTGTGATATAATTTCTAAAGCCCTGTGAGGGGAGGGACCAAAAAATGTAATTTTTACAGCGAAGTTTTTACAAAACAGAAATTAGTCTTTACGATTTGAAAGCGCCGAATTAGCAAAATTTACAACTTGCACTTTTCAGCGATAAAACCTACACAATGCAAATCATTTCTTAAGTCACATATAAGGCTTATAAAAAGTGAGCATTAAGTGAGGTCAAGAACATTAATCCTAAGCAGTAGTGTAGCCAGGGGGAGGGCTATAGTTCCTCCAGTGGCCTGTCAACCAAAATGCAAGATAAAAAATATCACGTTTTTAGCACTTCTGAGACTGTTTTTTGCACTGAAATAGACCAAAAAGTGATTTAAAGCATTTATTGAAACATATGCTTAAAGGGGGCTAATTTTTCAAAAATAAAACTCACAAATCAAAAAGAAAACTTTAAAAAATGACCAAAACTAAGCAATAAAATTTGATCGCTATTGTAAAAAACTTTAACACGGGTTTCATCAGCAAATAGCCTATATTATAGGCCTAAACTCAGAAATGGGGTGTAGAGGCTATTCAGTATTGGTTAATTAGCAATCACTTGTCTCAATCCTCTTTCCATTAGACCCTATCCAATTATTTTTCTCTATAAAATATAGAAGAAACAAATTACTCCGGGTGAGTTTTATTGAACTATAAGATTTTATGCTTATGATTTACCAGCATCCAAATAAGAGAACTAAAGTTTTACCATTAACCACCTCTCACATAGGCCATTTATGCAACCAGTTGAATCATGTTTGCACTGCCAATTTCTATGCCGCATTTTAAAAGCGTTATTTTATCAAACTAGCTCTGAAATTAAATTATTTTTGCAAAAAAAATGCAAAATTTTTGAGCGCTGGGGGCTCCGCCCCCAGACCCCTAAAACAGCCGCTCCATTGTGAATTTCTGGCTACGCGCCTGATTACTACACATCCGAATTTTTGAGGTTTTGTGCTTAAAATTTTTATCATCTCCCCACACCAAAATTTTCTGGATCCGCCACTGAGCAGGCCCAGTCAAGTCCATTCACAATGTGAAAACTGCAGATTTTACTTGAATATTTCCATATCTACGTCTTTTTAGTGAAAGCATTTTGAATTTTGACAAAAATAAATCAAAACGGTTAAGGTTTGTACGACAGTTTTCTTCATCTCTATCTATTATACTAAATGATGATTTTCTAGTAGTATCTAGCGATATAGAAGCACCAATGTTTCAACTATTTCCGCATTACACTTTTTTCTAAGAATCATTTTGATAACCATAAAAACTTGGGCTCATTTTGACTAAAAATTTGAAAACCAAACAAGAAATGCTGGTGTAGTGACTCGTGCTGTTGTGAACTTATGTCACTAATTTATTCGGAGTTTGTTTCAGCGCGCTGCCAATGTCGTTCAGCGACTTGCTCCTTTACCTATTTATTCAAGCTATTTGACAATTGCAAGGTTAGTTACGCTGGGGGGAGGGGCAAAAATGACCCCCCCACTTAACTTTTTAACCGGAGATCATGGTAACTCCAACTTTGGCAGGTGGGTTGGTGTTCAAAATCTGTTAGAAGGAGAGGTTTTCATCCGATGATGTCATCATGGTAATGTCACCTTCGATTTTAAACAAAAATCTTAAACCGCTGTCTGAGGTTCATTAAAAAAGATCTAACCGTTCTCGAGTTAAAGCAAAAGTCCGAAACTTTGCGTTTTTGCAATCGCTATTGTAAGAGCAAAGAACGACAACCGTTCAAACTTGTAAAAAGAAAGAAACATGCGAGCGTTGGTCGTTCCAGCGACAGACTTGAGGCATTTCGGGTCGCGTCCGCCTAAATCAACTCTTGTGCCCCTCTCCAAACGAGAATTGTGCCCCCAAAGAAAGTAACAGACTCACTGCCACTGGAGTGCAGTTCGAGGCCTGAGACCGCCAAAATTATACTGGTCATCATCCCAGAATTCGTGTGCAAGAACCGTATTTTTGCAGATTTTGCCATAAAGACCTTTTTTTCTGGTCTTCATCCCAGAATTCGTGGAATTTCGCACATATTTCGCGATGTTGATCTTTTTTTTTTGGTATTCACTCTCGAATTTGAGAAAAAAAAAATTTTAAGCCCCCAAAACATTGTTTATGCCCCCCAGCACGCAACTCTGGCGCCGGACATATCCAGCAAGGAACTGTTTTTATAGAATGTTGTGGTGCTAGCCTATATTGTTAAAGAAGATGAATTCAATAGTAATTGTAGGTGGAAATGGATTGGAGTGCCTGTACAAATTTCAACTTTGGTACCAGTTGTGTTTGGTCGAAGTGAAAGGGGCTGGGCACGCGAAGAAAATTTTGAAAAACAAGGAAAATTTTCGGTAGAGTGAAATGACACAACCCAAGGCGGAAGAGAAAAAAAGGCAAAATAAAGATAAGCAACATGAAAAATCTCCATACCAGCCGCAGCTGCAAAAATTATTGCAAATGAGAAATAATGCATTTGCAATTAAACAGAAATTGGTTTTGTTTGAGGTTATGAAAATTATGAACAATACTAAATGTCTTTGTGTCACTTGTCTGTCAGATACGTGCACTTGCGCTGCTAATATTTCACTTGCGATAGCGCTAGTGCCTCAATTATTTTTTAACGATTGCGCTGACGCTTCCGAGGCAAGTATTTCAGCGATTTTAAGCGCTAGCGCAATTCAATTACGATTAAGAATAATTGTTTTTCCACAACTGATGATTAAAGTTTAGAACAAACATTGACGAGAAAGATTCATAAAAACCTCGTCATGGGAAATTGCATTCGTCTACTGCTTGCAAAACTTGTTGTAGAATTTACAGCAGGAGTTTTTCGTTCAAATTATTTTCTGAAGTATTTAGCCGATTTTTCAAAATTTGAAATTTTTCAATTGCGTATTTCAAAAAATGGTTTTAAAATCAAATTTTAAAGGTAAAAACTATTTTTATAATTGTCTTTCCAGAAATACGCTACACGTTTGTATAAAATATTAAAATATTGCTTCGGCGAAAATTTAACGCGTTGCTTGCAAATTGTTTTAAGTCTTACAGAAACACCTAAAACTAGTAATTGCAATTTGGCTGCTAGTCTGGAAAACTTGAAAGATATTGCTAAGCGAAGTGACAGCATTGGTATATAGCTATTAATTAATATAGCGTACTTAGATGGTTGAATTTCTTTAACCAAAACATGATGATTTTTGTAGCATGCTCTAGTCGTCAGAGAGTGATGCTGATTGCTCCAGTAGCATAAATGCACAAATGCATCGGTAACTCTTAAGAAAATAAGGGACCTAAAGTCACCTTCTAGATCAGCGTCTGGTTGTCAGAAAAAATGACTACGAATGGGATTTGAACGCATGCCCGCAACAACCAGAGACTTACACCGGTTTTGAAGTCGCGGCAGTCCTTCAACGCAGGACAGGCGTTATACAACTCTGCCAGGGTTCACTGAGATTTGAACGGTCACACTCTGGTTCAGATGCTCGCGCTGAGCGGGTAACGAGTTTGTAAGATTGTTGATCAACATTCTTCTCGTCGGCATAGCTCTAGCTGATTCAATTCCTTTATACAAAATACATGATAATTTTTTTAGCATGCTTCATTCGTCAGAGCAGAGTTACGCTAATTGCCCCAGAAGCACAAATGTATCGAAGCTAGAAATCAATTTCCTTGACAAGCCATTAGAAAAAAAACAGTTACTCCGAAGTCGTTTGCTTGCCCCCACATGAAGACTTTATTGAAAATTAACACCCCCAATTCCTTTAAGTGCGAGTGTTGCGCGTTATTTTTTATTGTTCTTCACCCGAAGTGATTGCGAAGTTAAGCGATGTACATTTTTAAATGCTTACGTTTTTGAACGGAAATCAATATTTTGTTTTTGTTTAGTATTTGGTAGAGTGCATAATTTGTTTTGAATATTCGTTTCGTACCGTATCCTGTAGCAGAGGCGTAGCCAGGATATTTGATTGGGGGGGGCCCAAACCACAAATCACATGCAATGACGTCATCAGAAATTTTAAAAGAAGAAAGTTTTGGTGGGACAAAGATATCATAGAATGGAAGATCTGAAGCTGTAGTCTGTTGGCTCTTAACCAGGATTTTGATAAAGGGAGAGGGCGAAAACTAATCGTTAGAAAATGCAAACGCATAACTTAGAAAACGTGTTGAGTATGCTAGTGTACTCAAACGCCACAGACGGGGGTCTGGGGGCGGAACCCCCAGCCGCCGGTGGCTATGGGGGTCTGGGGGCAAAGCCCCCAGCCGCTGGGCGAGTTTTGTAAGTTTTATTGGAAAAAAAGCTATTTTAATCCCATTGGATCACATTTCGCACGTGTTCACAGCCATTTGAAAGAACTAGATTTTTAACATTCGAAAGCCAATCGAAAATTTTTATTGTTCAATCCTCCTTTTACTTGCAATTAAATTCCAAAACACGCTTAAAATCATGCATTACAGTGTAAAATTTTAATTGTGGATGATTTGGTCCATGTAGGGGCAAGTAAGGCACATTGCCTCCTGCAATATTTTAGCAGTGAATAATAATTCACTTGAAGATTTTCCTTAGAAATTTTTGTTTTGTCATGAAGTTAACCAGTTACAGGATTACATGCACAGCCAGGGGGCCCAGGACCCCTCAAATTCAATTTCAATAATTTGTTCAATGAGCATTTTCCCTAGCTATTTTTTTAAAAGTATTTTGTGCGTAAAAACTGGCGAGATGAATCGTTGGTAAAATAGATAGTTACGCTTACTAAACATGTTATTCCCGGGCCGGATTTACATTGCGCGGGGCCCCTGGCACTTTGGAGATTTTTGCAACATCTTCCTGGAAAATATAAGTGAAGACCAAAAAAAGTCTTACCATCTGAGGGCCGGGCCCTGGCACTTAGCCATATGGCAAATACGGCGCTGGTTATTGCATTACGTTCATAAAAAGTTAAGATGAGGGCCTGAGATAGCAACTTTTGGACAAAAATCCTAGATTTCACCACGTTATACGTTTAAATTGGTTGGAAAAAATTGAATTAAGGGGGTACGCCGGGCCCCCTGGTCGTCAGTATTATTTATTGTTAATTACTGTTGTACGCGTGTACTGTTGTACGCAAAGATGCTAAAAGAAACAGAAAATGAAGAAACAAGGTTTTTTTGTCAAATTTTTGTCATTGGCGGCATTTCAATTGAGGGGTCCCGGGCCCCAATAGGCCACCCCCCTGGGCCACTCCTCTTGCTACGTCTATGATTTTGAGATAAGATCGCGCCCTTAAGTTCTTTCATAAAAAAAAGAACATTTAAAGCAAAATTGAAATAATTTTTTTTTCAAAACGTGGAGAACTCGAGTCAAGTCACTTGACAGTTTTTTGAAACCTCCAGGAATTACATGACATTATTATGACGTGGACAGGTGGTCGTCATTATTATTACTTGCTTTTGCACGCGTATATCCTAAATTAAAGAAATTGCAATTTCGGACAAGGACAACATACTGGCTATGCTCTCATTATATGTATTATTGGTAGTATTTCAGTTGGGGTTTTGCCTTACCGCCTGTGTCATAGCATTAAGTTCATAATAACGTTAAACGAGCGCTTGGGGTTGCAACTTTTAGCACAAAACTTTTCGATTTTTCACAGGTTTTGCGTATGTATTGTTAAAAATTTGAATTGTGGGGCCCCTGGCCCGGGACCCTTGGTTATCAGTTAGGGGCCCCGGGCCCCCTTGGTTGTTAGTTAGGGGCCCCGGGGGTCTCTGGTTGTCAATTAGGGGCCACAGGGCCTCCTGTTTGTCAGTTAGAAGCCCCGGGGCATCCGTTTGTCAGTTAGGGGCCCCCTGATTGTCGGTTAGGGGCCCTGGGGCCCCCTGGTTGTTAGTTAGGGGCCCCCTGGTTGTTGGTTAGGGCCCAGGGGCCCCCCAGTTGTTTGTTATGGGCCCTGGGCCCCCTGGTCGTTAGTTAGGGGCCCCCTAGTTGTTGGTTAGAGGACCCTGAACCTCAGTTAGGGGCCCTGGGGCCCCCTGGTTTTTAGTTGGGGGCTCTGGGGGCTCCGTTTTTCACTTTGGGGCCCTGGGGGGCCCCCTGGTTGTTGGTTAGGGGCCCCCTGGTCGTTAGTTAGGGGCCCCAGGGCTCCTTGGTTGTCGGTTAAGGCCCCCCTGGTTATTACTTAGAGGCCCCATGGATGTTAGTCAGGGGCCCCTGGGCTCTTTCGTCGTCCGTAACTGCAACTAAACATCGCTAGGCTATGTTATCATAATTTTATATCATTGGTGGTATTTCAATTGGGGGAAGGGCCGGGCCCCCTGGCCCCCCCCCCTGGCTACGCCTATGTCCTGTAGTGCAGTTTGAGCAGTGAGTCAATCAGAATTATACTTTTTAAAAAGTCACACGTGCGCTTGCGGTTGCGCTTGCGACGAGATCATCTTTTTGGGATTAGAAAAACGCTTGCGCCGCAAGAGTTTTGGAGTAGTTGCGCGTGCGCTTGCAGCGCAACTACGGATTGTGATTTGCGCTGCCCACCCCAGCTTTTCTATGACGTGATATCGAAGATTGATGCAAGGAACCACGGCGAAAAGCTGACATCGTCTCAACGTTCATAAATTCAAGAAGAGAAACGAAACTTTGTACCGATTCGAAACGATGATATTTTAGTGATTTTTCAGTATTTGTAAGCAAAAAAATAGCTACAGTTAGTCTATTTAGAGATAGTAGGTATAAGAGTGTTGCAAGTTGCGCTCAGCTGCGCTGAATAATAAGAAAAAATTTTGGCAGTCGTTTAAGTTGAAAACAAAAACGAATGAGCCTGAAAATTCGCAAAAAAACTAGATAGACAAGAAATGATAACTTCTTGAGGTAATAAAGAGGTGCCCCAAATCTTTTTCCACCATTTCCCTTTATTTGCAAAAGTACGATTTAATCCGTTTGACTCCGTACCATTGGCAATCGTGCATTTCACAATTTTGTAAAAAATTCTCCCAGGCTAAGAAACGCGATTACCAACCGGCAGCAGTGAGTAGCCTATATCGCTATTTGAATTAGTTTATTTTATTGTAAGAACTCAAAACTAGAACTGAAAACTGAGCTTCTTATCGATAAGCTATGATCACAAAACTAAGGAAAGACCAACTGTATTCTATTAACTGAAAACCAGCTTTTTAAGTGGCAAATCAAATTGTAAACCAAACTTTGCATTAAACGTTCAAAAGTAAAGGAAACGGAGACTGAGCTCGTAATCACCGCAAGTCCCGCGGCAAGCAAGATGTGCCGCGCACATCACGTCTCACCAACGCGAGCGCTTGTAGAGACCACGTGTTCGAAACTCAACCTAAGAATTGTAAGCAAAATGAAAATGAAGCACAGGATAGCCACACATCCCCCTCAACAAAAAATATTTTGGGCCGAAAAGTTTTGCTATTGTTCATATTGTCCAACATAGAGTGAGAGGTCAGATGGAACAGTAATCAGTCGTTCGTTCTGCGTTTCTATAGAGTCCGAATAAATTCATTTAGTCTTGCGCCAATTAATAATTCATGCAGTTCAGTTGAATAGACGCTGTGTATTCTTTCGTATGACGGACATCTTAAATTATGATGATTCATGTATTGTTGATTAGGTCCATTTCCTTTTGATCAGATGCTTGAAATTCGAGCTAGACACCCGTAAATCGAAAATCACTCGCTGTTGTATTCAAAGTCCAAAATCTTGATTTATCTGCAATGCAGTAACCAGCAAGTGCGTCCATATGAAAAGGGCTGAACGCTGAGCGAATTAACGTTTCACATTAAATTGTCTGATGAAATCTGTAATGCTGATAGTATCGTGTACTTCGTTCATTAATGGCGCTAAGTCCCAATCGAATGAATTCAAAAGTTCATTATGTTGCTCATAAAATTCGAGACTTGCATTAATTGGTGCTTAATTTTTTGCCGTAACTGTTCTAGAGATGAAAAAAAAAGCGATGGGATGGGGCAATAGCAAAAAATATATATGTATATACAACACAAAATAAAGAAAAGTAACAAAAGATCATACGAATTTTTTTACGTCACAAAACCGTAAACATGGTTCCATTGCAACTATCCAACATTCTCTCAAAAAGGAGGAATGTCAAAATTTATTGAGAGAAAAAACTATGCATAAAACAATACATATGCCGGTTTCGAAATAAAAAAATTAAAAACGATCTGACTTCGCCGAGAAGAAAAAAATCTGGCGAACCAAAAAAAAAAATCCAGCAAAAATGTTTAAGAATAGAACCGACCAACAGGTATACTGTACGTATTTTTGAAAATCATGCCTTCTAAAACATTCCACTTCAATCTATCATGCAGAAGAAAATGCAAGCGTTCAGAATATCACATCACTCGTGCTGCTTCGCAAGTGTGCATCCTTGTGAAAACAATCGAAAAGTAAAACACGTAGCAGACGTCTAAATTTATCAAGTTACAATAGTGCGGTACCGGTACCTAACAATATTACACGCCGCCGTTATAATGCAGTAATTCACAGTTCACAAATCGGTCTTTTGTTTGGCTTCAGTAATCGTCCTCTGGAAGACTAAGGAAACAAAGGTTGTGCTTCCAGATTCAACAGTGAAAAAATGCTTTGTTGGAATCGGCCTAAGTATCTATCGTCGACGTCTCATTTGACTCCTGACTTGCCCGAAGGTCGTCACCATCAGCGCTATCGCAATCATTGATGCGTCGTTCCAAGAACCGCTTCAACCGATCAATGTTTACGAAATCGGGTATTGTCTTCTGTAGTTTGTCATTTCTCCCAAAATTTTTGACAAAGTTTATTTGACACTGTAGTTGCATGTTGACCAATGACTTACCTATGACCTACCTATGACCAATGACACCTATGACCTACAGTAGACTCAACTATTGCTGTTTCGGTCTAGGCATATTCTTGAAAACGGGGTCACCACTGTCGCTAATGGACTTAGATAATTTTCAGAACTTTTAACTTAAACTAAAAACTGTACTTCAGTAACTCATGATCACAAAACTAAGGAAAGACCTACTGTTTTTTATGAACTGAAAACCAACTTTTTAAGTGGCAAATCAAATTGTAAACCAAACTTTGCACTAAACGTTCAAAAATAAAGGAAACGGAGACTGAGCTCGTAATCACTGCAAGTCCCGCGGCATGCAAGACGTGCCGCGCACATCACGTCTCACCAACCCGAGCGCTTATAGAGACAACGAGTTCGACAATTGTAAGCAAAATGAGAATGAAGCACAGGATAGCCACACCTACAGCCAAATCTGAAAATTTGGCTACTGCTGCTGCTAATACCTAGCTACCGCTACTGTTCTACCGTAAGCCTTTTGTGACGTCGCAAACTTGCCAATGGTACGGAGTCAAACGAATTAAAACGTAGGTCTATTTGCGAGAATAAGGGGAGTTGTGAAGAAAAGTTTGGGGCACCTTGTTATTGCGACAAGTAGTTCTTATTTGTTCTTTAAAACCGATTTTAAGCGGAATCACTTTAAGCATAGCTAGCCAGAGGATTGGAAAGATCGATTAGTAATTGATAACGCTGCGTCACAAAAAGTGTGACTTATTAGTTACTAAGTTTTCACTATCTGTTCTAGGTGGAATTTGGGATGCCGATTCCAAGTCTGAAGTCGGTTTTGCTCTATCACGCCAGAATTTTGGGTTATTTGCATTTTTCAACATATGCGTAAAATGTCGTATTTGTTGAAAAACAGCATTTGATCAATTTAACAAATATACGTTTGATAAATCAAAACTTGTTTGCTATTGAATATATCATTGCTTTAATGATATTATGCCTTACTACGTAACTTTTTAAAATTGTATAATCAATAAAATTTTAAATTCCACTGATGTAAAACTGTAGTGCCACAAGCACAATCGCTTGTGTGCACTGCAAAACATTACTAAGGCTGTTACAAGCCCATGTATCTTGTTGCGGATTCAAGTCTTACGTTTAAAACTAGTATCGGGGTTCTAATCCAGAGGGAGCCTAAGGATTTTTACTCTCTTGCTGTCCTTGAACACTCAATTTTCAATCCAAAAAGTATATTGTTGTTCTTGATAATTTAACTAAAATCGATCGGGTCTCGGATAAAATAAATCAACCAAGAAAGAAAGTAACAGAAGGAACGTAGCATAACAGTAGCAAAACGGTACCAGAACAGTAACAAAACAGTAAATTAACTTTTGTTGACTCCGATATCTTAACTCAATAAACGAAAAACTTATCAAAAATTTAAATGGCCCTCTTGCAGCTACGCCGAGAAAAACTAAGAATGACCAACCAAAAAATGTAGCTAGGTGTGGTGAGTATAGTCACGTGATTAAATTCTATGCAAATTAAAAGCAGAAAGCGCTCAAAAGCTTGTTGTAGAAGAGCAAATTTAACAAAATTGCAGCAATTCAAAAACTGCACAAAACCGGTTGCCGTAGGCCAATTATCATGTTGGAACATAGCTGAATGAAATTACAACATTTCCAAGGGTTTTAGCAACACTTATAACAAATCTAACAAACAAAGTAACAAACACTTTACCGGTGATTCAATAGTTTTGTTTAGAGTTAATCAAACATTCAA
Organism: Trididemnum nubilum; assembly: GCA_963965965.1. Lineage (NCBI taxonomy): Eukaryota > Metazoa > Chordata > Ascidiacea > Aplousobranchia > Didemnidae > Trididemnum > Trididemnum nubilum. The sequence continues at coordinate 43,957,120 of OZ014473.1, read as the reverse complement.
AAGCACATGTTTAAAAACGTTGAGATCATCTTCGGTTTCACGAAGGTCTTCGTCATTGCCTCTCTGAAGAGACTAACAAAAATCGGCCATCATGGCAGGATCAAAGTTTCCTTGGTAGTTGGTACCTTTCTTCAAAGAGTTTAAAATCCTGGTGGAATCTTTCTCCATGCTCATGGCTGACATCTCCATCAATTTCAGGAACAAATTCTAAATGAGAATGCAAGAAGGGCATTGTTAATGAAATTCGAGCACCCATTTCTTTGTAGGATGCAGCATTTGGTCAACATTTTCTTTGTATTTGGTTGCTTTGTGTTTTCCTAGGAAGTTTTGAACCACCAACACAATGGCATTTAAAGCATCAAGTTCATTGGGACATAATTTTGTTTTGAAGTCTTCATCCTACGCGAGTCTTTAAGTATTCTTCCTTTTCATAGATTCAAATCAAAGACAGCTTATAAACTGGCTTTAATTGAATCTATGAAAAGCCTCCAGTCACTAGCTTGGTATTGCTAGATCATCAATACCAAGCTAGTTACTGGAGGCTTTTCATAGATTCAAATAGAACCAGCTTAATAGCTGTCTTGCTTCAGAATGCAAACCCGAAACATTCTATTCGTATTGTATAGAGCACTAGGACGAATGAAACCTAGGAAAGAATGAAGGAGCTTTTAATTAGTATACATTATGAGAGGCATAAATGGCATATTTGTGGAGACCTTAAAGTCATTGGACTATAGCTTGGTTTGCAGTTGGGTGACACTAAATATATGTTTTTTTTTATGTTAGCGGAACGGTCGAGCACTTAGACAACACGCCGCACTGTAGAATGACCTACTCATGAAAATTTCAATCCAGGAAAGTTTAATGCTTAGTGGTTGAATGGGTTGTTTATCGTATCGAAACAGGCCCGGCGCCAGGATAGCGTGACTGGGGGGGGGCAGAAATAAATTTTGGGGGGGTACGAGAAGTTTAATGCTCCTCTGGTTGAAGCAGCAAAAGTTTTTCCTCCTCTTTACGTAAAGCTTGGGTTGGTTAAAAACTTTGTCAAGTCATGGATCATGAAGATGAAGGCTTCAAACATATAGGCGAGTTAGTTCCCTACAAGATTGAAGCAAAGATATACTACGGTATATTCATAGCATCAAAAATTAGAAAACTACTGAAGGATGAAGACTTTAAACTAAATTAAGTCCCAATGAACTTGATGCTTTGAATGCCTTTGCCTTGGAGGTTCAAAACTTCCTAGGAAAACACAAAACAACCAAATACAAAGAAAATGCTGACCAAATGCTGCAGTCCTACAAAGAAATGGGTGCTCGAATTTCATTAACAATGTCCTTCTTGCATTTTCATAGTAGAATTTTTTCCTGAAAATAATGGTGATGTCAGCGACGAGCAAAGATGGAGTCGAAGAGACAATCTTTGAGCCTAAGGACTCAAACAATCCGCGGCCAAGGACCGACTTTTTGAGGACAGACCCTCTCGAGGCCAAATACAAGAATGGCCAAGACCAAGGACCTTGGACACAATTTTTCTAAACTACGTTCGGCAAATTTTCCATTATTTTTAAGTGCGAAAGTCTTTAAGATTCGTATTGCATTTTGTCAAGTTTTTGATGCTAATTTGAAAACAGTAGTTTCTGAAAATAACGAATGTCGTTTTAATGTTTCACACGTTAGCAGCTATGTTGATTACATTCCGCAGCGGTATTGTGGTAATAAAGCAATTTCCGCCTTAACTCGTGTATTAGAAATGGAATAACTACAGTAATAACTATAAATTCTTTGCGTGGAAATGGTTAATTTTAAGGCCTCAATTTCATCAGTTAGGGCCTTGTTGCAAATGTCTACTGATTCTGGATTCCCAATTTTTCAGTAGTTTTTCAAACACAAACCTTATTTCTTGGTAAAACGTTTTCATTTTACAAAAATTTTTAAATTAATTGTCATTAGGGCAAGTTTTTGCTACTTTTTGTACAGCTTCGGACAGCTTTCTTATTACTAAGAATTTATGTCGTGCAATGCTTTAAGTTGTTTTTAGAAATTTTAGATTGCAACTTTTTTTCTTTTTTGCATCCAACTTTTGCTGCTATTAAGTATGGCGCAAAGTGTAAGTGTGATTTAAAAATCATGCTATAAAACTAAGTCATTACAGTTTTATTGTCTTTGATTTGCATAAAAAGAGCTACGTGACGGATTACCTACGTCTCAATGTTATCTAGAACGCAACAGTTGGCTAACAAGTTCGTGCACTGTGGAGCCAAGTTTTAGCATGCTAGGCAAACTGTTGGTGAAAGATCGCCATTTCTCTTCAAATAATGTTTGCAAATATTTGGCATTATTTGTAAATAAATCGCTGGAGCAAATCACTGCCGTTTAAAATGCTAGCGCATAAATGCAGCTTTTTGCAACTTTCGTTGAAAATAAATGCATTTTTTAAAATTTTTTAGTGCAACAAAAACTTGCCCAAATTATCATAGTTTTTAAATATTGCGTAGCGACTTTGACGTTTTTATCCAAAACTATTTTAAAATGCTGTAAAGTTACATTTTTGAAAAAAAGAAGGTACTGTACTTGCAAGCTCAATTTCTTGGAAAAAACTGGGTTCTGGGGGCGAGGGCCAAGTCTCCATGCCTCCATTGAATAATTTTAGTAATTTTTTTTTCAAAAAAATTGCAATTTTTGTGACTTTAAAATAGGGATGGGCATTTCAGAATAGCTGGCTATTCCAGAATTATTCCGAATAGCTAAAACCGAATCCAGAATACCAAATCCTATTCTGGTTCAAATTAACTTGACCCTACATCTACCGGGCTATTTTCACACCCTGTTTGTTCCGGGGGGAGGGCAAATTCGCCTCCCCTATCTGAAAATTGTTTGGTTAGTGATCAAAGCAAGATTTTTTGCTTGTTGAAGCTATTTTTTGTTGAATTCTTAAAATAATATTTTGAGGTTGTGAAGTCACGAAAACACTGATGACGTCACCAAAACCAGTGTAAATCCTTATAAAATGTTGCAAAATATTATTTTCAGTTTGGACTATTGTTTTTTCAAAGACATCTCTGATAAAGTCACCGCAAATGATGACGTCACATGCATGATGACGTCACTTACTTGATGACGTCATCTTTAATACTATGTTGCGTTGATCATAATTTGTAGGTTTTCGTGACTGAGATATAGTATCATTCACAAAATTTTAGAATATTGCAGTATTTTTTTTATTGTATCATTCAACAGTTGATGGCAATGAATATTTTTTTATGCAAACGCAATTTATTTCGAGACACAGCAGAAAAAGCAATAGTTTTAAACAACGACGTCACCAATGACGTAATAATGATGCAATACATTTATTATTAAATAAAATATTTTATTCCAGCTAAAGATAAGCATCAATAATGAAAACGCAGTAGAATGAATTAGAATAAGAACGTTGAAGAGCATGCATTGTGCTCAAACTGTATTAAACTTCTTAGGTGCTTCAGAAAAAGGCAAAAATGACGTCACTTCCGGTTATCCAACTGACCCCAAAGTTCCTGAAAATGTGTGTTATTGAATTTTATTCGAAGTCAGGGTGCATCAAAGCAAAACTTTTTTAGTTTAGGGGCTACATTAAAATAACTCAGAGGTATGCAAATTTGCCCCTCCCCGGTACAAATAGGATTAATTTGCTGAAAAAGTCAACCACCACCGATAATCACAAAAATTTATTCAACGATTTGCTTAATTAAACTAGCACTTTATTGCAGTGCATGACATTGAGTGCTTCTAAATGTTCACCAGTTAGTTGCATTCTTAATTCGCTCACAGTCAAGCCTGCACAGGAAAAACACCTTTTGGAAGAAGTTGATGTCGCAGGATTGCAAGGGCATTTTGAAGCAAGTTGTTTCAAATGGGGAAGTTGAGAATTTGTCAACCACCATGTCAAGTATCCAGCTTAAAAGGTTAAAAAGTTTGAATTTCGGAGGGCCCCGTTTGGGGAGAACTTTTTTTCATATTTGCCTATCCTGATAATTTTATCTGTCTAGCGTGAGTAGTTAAAGTTTGAATTTAGGCGGTCCCATTTAAGGCGACCCTCCAGTTTGGTATACCTCCAAAGTTTATCAAATTTTATTTTTCCTTTGTATTTACTTATCTACTTTAAAAATTTCTTGTGTCCGGCTTAAAAGCTTAAAAAGTTAATTTTGCAGGGTCCGATTGTGGCAAAATCCCATTGTGGCAACCCCAATTTTTGCTAGGTTTAGTTTATTTTTAATATCTACCCATTTCGCAAATTTGATCCATCTAGCTCTAACGGTTTAAAAGTTCAAAATTTTGGACGACCCAATTGAGGGGGATCCCCAACATGAAACCCTCATTTCTGTCGCACAAAAGTCTTCCCTGATATCTCAATCGCTCAAACATTTAATGCAGTGCATCTAGCGGTTTAAAAGTAGATAGTGGCAGAAGAAAAAGAAAAAAAAAAACGTAAAAAAAAGGTTCTAAACAAGAAAAACTGTTTTCCAAGTTCGGATAAACGAACATAACCAAAAGAAAGGTGGTTGATAGTGTACTCAAAAACCACAAATCCTTTTTCATCAATATCGGTAACTACCGAGATATGTATATCGGTTCAAAATCGTCAACTTTTTGCCCATTTTCGGCCTGTAAAATTTTGTTCACGTAACCTGGCACCCCCCAAACTCGGTTTGCGTAAAGCATTTATAAGCTGTGTGAATTGTGTTCAAATTTCAGCTTTGAACGTCAAGTGGTTGTTGAGTTATAAGCGAATTAATAAATTTTCGTCCCAAAAATTGTCGTTTTTTATGTTTTTTTGGTGTCTCAATTCACAATCACGAGACCTAAGATCTCCATAATTGCCACACATGATGCTTTCATTAATTCTTATGCTGAGTCCAAATTTCAACTTTCAACCAAAACTCGCGAACAAAAACAAAGGTACTACGCACTCACGCGAAGTCCCACTCACGAAGCAAATGGCTCACTACAGGAATTAGCTGCAAACGATTTTTACCAACGTAATTGCGTTGATTTAAAGCCGGTTCCAATTATCCAATTTATATTTCAATTTGGGTTCCGGATAGTTTGGGATTCGGATCCTTCTGGATTCGGTATTCTGAAATGCCCATTCCTACTATGAAAGAAAACCGCACGATTAGACTTTAAAATGCAATTTCAAAAAGAAAATATCGTGAAAATTACATGAGAAAAACTTCAGTTTTTCCAAACTTTTCCAATCTTTATTTTAGGCCACTCTTCTCTTTACGTTTCAGTGCATGTGATGTTTCTCCATAGTCTTGCATCTATAATGCCTACTAATGAATGAGCGCATATACGTTTCGGTTGCCAAAGGATACTTCATAAAATTTAACATTTTAAGTTATTTTACTACAAAAAATAACCCGACAACCCCAGCAGGGCCGTATTAAGAAGGAAAGCATTGGAGGCATTCTCCCCGGGGTCCTCCTTCCCTCCTTCAAAAGGTCCACAAATTGTACAAACAAAAAAATTATAAATCATTATTTTTTGCTAAAAATGTCCAAATTTTTTGTCGGAGTTTTTCCTGATCTCAATGACGTCGAGTGAAAAATCGATTCAGTGCAGCGCGCATTTTTCCAGGCAGCTGAACAATTGCAGTTGTTGTACTTATGTTTAATATCACACTCGTTTTTTTTGAAACATTAGTCATTATTTGGAATTCCTAGCGGCAATTTTCAGCACAAAAATCTTTCAGCGGATGTGGCTTATTTTCCAGACCGCTTTCCAGTAATTAGATAGTTGTTCTTTCTTATCTAAAAATAAATTATTCGCAATATTTGCTCGCATATTTTCAGAACAATAGCTGTCGTTCTCAAGTAACGTTTTGTTAGGTGTATCAAGGTTGTACTATATGTATTATATTTGATATTTCGTTTATCATAAGCCATCACTGATAACTGTATTGCATTTCATTATCACGCACATACTTTCTTCTGAATCCTCATTCACATAGACACGATCATGTATTAGTATTAGCAACTCAAAAATCGGATCCCTTGCTACGGCCTTGAATGGTTTTTGTGTTTTGCTGTTTGTACTATTCGCACCGGAAGTATTAGCTAACATAAAAAGAACTATCTATACATTGCATTTGCACCCTCATTTTCCAAATGCAGCTTTCATAATGCCATTCAAAATAGGGTTTACTATGATTTGGCTATCACATATTATTTTTCAAATAAGGAAAGGAAATGAATTGACAAGCACTGTGAAGTCAAAACGGTAGTGAAGGGGGAGGAGGGCAGCGCCATCCCAAGTGAAATACCACCAATGATAAAAATGATGACAACAAAGCTTATTGTTTGTTCAGTTTCAGTTTCTTTTAGGATTTTCACGAACATCAGTAATAAATGCGATTACGAAGATGCCAATCCCAAACGATGTTTCGGGAGTTAAGAGATTATGTGGTATGGCACAATATTTCGCAAAATTCATACCCCATTTAGAAACTGACCTGGAGCCATTAAGAAACTTACCCCGCAAAAATGTGCGTTGGGTTTGATCGAAAAACTGTGACAATGCTATTTTGACCATTAAGAGAAAGATTTCTACCCCTTCTCTGTTAGTTTGTTTCGACGAGACAAAGCCCTTGATGCTTCAGGCGGACAGTAGTAAGAGTGGCTTTGAAGCGGTGTTGCTACCAGATGAAAAGCCTGTAGAATATGCGCCCAGAGCGCTTACTCATGCTGAGCAGAACGGGGCGCAGATTAAGAAAGAGACTCTGTCAATGATATATGAATTGGAAAGATTGGATCAGTGTACGTGCGGAGGAAAAGTAGTCATTTGCAACGACCACAAACCAATGGACGTGATTTTAAGATAACCATTAAGTCAAGCTCCTATAAGACTTCAAACGCTGACATTGCGCTTAAACCGCTACGATATCGAGCTTCAGGATGTTTCCGGAGCTAAATCGGTGTTAGCAGATTTCTAAAGCAGGCAGTCCCAGACCAGGATTTTCCTTTCTAGCACACACGAGTTATGCAGCTCGATACGTTTGAAATGATTGTCGATGAAAGACAGAAACAAATCAAAGAAGCCACTGCAATTGACACTGAACGGCAAAGCTTTCTGCATGTCATTTGAAACGGGTGTGGCCAGACGACAAAATCAGTTGCCTGAAAACCTTTAAACCTTACTTTGCTCTACGAGATACACTAAGTTGTGAAGCAGGCATTGTACTAAAAGGGGAACGAGTAGTTATTCCCCAATCTTAACAAAACACTATTTTGCGACAATTCCATGCGGCTCATTTACGTGCTGAGAGTGTGATGTTCAAGCGCGAGCCACTGTTTTCTCGTTGGGCCTAAACAAAGATCTCAAGCAGACGACGAATAATTGTCATATTTGCCAAGAGCATATAAAGCCCAGTAACCAACGAGAACCACTTACAATTAGAACTACTTACAAATTGGTACGGAGTCAAACGGAGTAAATTGTATTTTTGCGAACAAGGTAATTGGTGAGAAATATTCGGGGTACCTCTTTATTACCTCAAGTTGTTCTCGTTTCTTCAATAAAACCGATTTCGAGCGGTAACTCTTTCAGCAACTTTATACTGAAATGTATCTGATAGCTTGATTTTTACTGAGATCGCTAGATTACCAAACAGTCTATTCTTTTTTCAGCTCGGATCTGTTGTGCTGACAAGATCAAAATGATTAGATCAGGCGTGTAGCCAAGATTTCGAAAAAGGGGGGGGGCTTTTTTGAAAGAGTGAGACAACTGTAAGCGACCTTGACCCGAATTTTCATTGCTCTTGATTCAGATTCAAACGGTTTATCCGAAATTGAGACGGCTTTTTCGGCCGAAATCGGAAACTCAAACGGTTTTTCCGCCCAAAAACAGGTAATCTTCAAAAAAAAAAAAATAGGGTCTTCACCGATATTGAGACAGATTTTTCGGCCGAAATCGGAAATTCACACGGTTCTTCCGGCCGAATCACGGCAACTCCTTCACAACTTCGGCACCCAAATCCCTTCGGGGGGGGGGCTGTTTTCATTTTTTGAGCAAAAATCGGCCTCAAAAGCACCAAAAACGTGCGATTTTGCATACTTTTCAGGCCAATGGGGGATCGAGCCCCCCCACCCCCTTGGCTACGTTACTGCCCTGAATTGGTCTTTGGATCGAATTCGAGACTAATTCGTTTTTCTGTACTTACCCAGGTAGCAAACGTCGGCGGGCCGCCATCGGCATCAAAGCGGTAGCCGCCAACATCAGCGGCAGCGGTCGCCGACAGCAGTAATTCCGGGACTACCGCCAATAGTATTTGCTCTTTTTTAGGTTGGTTTGCCACTGTTCAGCCACCGCCGGCCCGATGATTATAATCGTGCAAATATTTTTCTATATTTACTGCTCTTCTTGATCGGTTTTCTGGCCAGCCGACGACGGCCGGACAGCTATAATCTAGCTACAATTTTGTTAATTTGTTCTCTTCTTGATCGGTTTGCCACTAACCAGCCGCCGCCGGCCCGACGACTACCAGCCGCTGGCTTACCGCTCGTTTCCTATTTTCAAACGCAGATCATGTGGTCACGTGTGGAATGATGTTTTATACAGCCACGAGGTTTCATTAATTCTTTGATTTGCTGCGACTGTTGCTGAACTCTATGTGCAGGGTGTTTGTGACAAGTCAGTAAGCTGGCAACGCTGCGCTAAATTAAAGTTAGTAACGAGTTAAATAGTACGGCAAAAGATTTAAGTTGTTAAGCTTACTTATGGTGCCTCAGTCTAAGAATAGGTCTTGCAGTCTCCACTTACAAGTCGAAGTTTAGCTTACCGGATGGTGCCTGAGTATAGGCCTAATTAAAATGTCTTACATTCTCAGTTTTTTTAAGGGTAAGAATTAAGACAAAAAATTTAAGTTGTTTAGCTTGTAGTACCTGAGTTTAAGAATAGGCCTATGTCTTCCAGTCTTAACTTATAAGTCTATCTAAGTTTAGCTTAAGGAATGGTGCCTGAGTACAATTAATACGGTATGCCTTACATTTCCAGATTTCTTTAAGCCAATTTCAAGTACTGGAAACTACTTTTAACTAAATGTCTTCCAGGCTTGGAAAGATTATAATTGTAATTGACAAAATTAATTAGCCTACCCAATTTTGCTGTAATTGTAATTAAAGGTTTTCAAAACTCGATAATTGTAATAGTAACTGAAAATGTTTGTGCTATTTTTCAATTACAATTACTCTATTATTCTCTAAGATAGATGATAGCAAAATGTGTTTGAACAATATCAACTTCCCTCTGGTTGCAAATTAATATCAATATTTTCTACCAGTTGCAATCACATCTTACGTCACAAACCGAACATCGAAGTAGGTTAGGGATAGTTAGAGTTAGTTTTAGAGACAGAATTAATCATGTTCATAACCTAAACTTAGCAACTACTCTAATCATAACTAGAACTAACTCTTAAGCCAAAAAATAGCGTAACATAGAATTAGCCGATGACATCAGATGTGACTCTAACCGGTGGTAACAACCATAGTTATTTCAATGCTATTTGTGATATTGAGATTTTGTGTGCTTTACTTGTTTGCCCATGTGTGTATGTCAAAGTGACACTAATGGTTCTGTATTGTACGATCATGCTAAATACTGTATGTGCTATTATTGGTAAAAGTTAAAATAGTGTTAAATACAGAGGTGGAGTCTTTGATGACGTCTTTGGCCTCGAGAACACATTTTGAAGTCCTTGGCCTCTAAGCTCAAGTCCTTGGCCTCTAAAACTCCCAAGTCCTTGAAAATATCATGTCCTTGGCTCGAGAACAGCATTACCGTATTTCTTGACTGCATGAAAAGGAAAATAATCAGACAAAAAATAATCTAAACTTCCAGCCTGTTAATTTGTTGCATTTCTTAATTAAAAAAATGATATAATGTGATAGCCAAGTCGTAGTAAATTTTATCTTAAATGGCCTTGTGTGAAAGCTCTAATCGGAGAATAAGGTGGCAAAGGCAGTGTAGGATTGCTTTTTTTTATTTCTCCAAGGCAGGTCGTACAAACAGCAAAGCACCAAAACCGTCAAGGGTCAAAACAAGAGATCCATGGGTCCAGACACCAGCATTTCTGAGTTGTTGAAGTGAAAACATTTTCGTGCCTCTCTGAGTGCAGACTCAGAAGAAAGTATGTACGCCATAAGGAAATGCAATACAGCAACCTCTTATTCTAAATACGGTAATTTATCCCCGATATAACTAACAAAATGTATCTTAAGAACCCTTGATTTGAAATTGCGTGAGCGAATATTGTAAAGAATTTAATTTGGGATGAAGAGCAAATCTATAACCACCGACCAGCGGTCTGAGGGTAACGTGTATTGTGGCGGGTGAAACGTGCTCACTCATTAATATGGCAATAGGTGTTAGAAGCGAGAATATAGAAAGACATCACGTGCACTGAGGTGTAAAGAAAAAATTGGCTTACAATGGTTTAAAGTTTTTTAAAAATAAGAAAAATGGACGGAAACTTAATTTTTTTCGAATTTAACTTTTACAGTGTTTTCTTTTTTCAAATTGCTTTCAAATTGTAATTGAGTAAATTATTTTAAAAGTCACTAAAATTACTATTTTCGAAAAACAAATCACTTAAATTTTCAAAGTAGGCATGGGGACTTTGCCCTCTTCCCCAGAACCCTGCCACTTTTTTTGAAGGACTTGAGCTTGCAAATGCCGGCTACAGTATCTTAATTCATCTTAAAACATAAATTTACAATATTTTGCAATATTATTAGATAATAATATCATATCAACTACTCACTGACTAATGTTTAAAAACTATGACAACATTTTAAAAAATTACTGTAAAAAGAAGCCATTCAACCAAGCAATAAGGTTTGTGTAAGAGAAACTACAAAAAAGTGGAACCTATAACCAGCAATCAGTAGATGTTTGCTCTGGGGTCCTAATTGATGAAGTTGAGGTCTTAAAATTGACCAATTAGACGTTTAGATTTTAGTTATTTCCATTCACGGTTTACGGCCTTAATTTTTCATTGTCATGATACAGCTATGGAAGATAATCAACATTGCTGCTAATGTGTTAACCTTCAAAATAACATTCATTATTTTTAGAAACTACTATTTTTGAATTATCATCAAAAACTTAACGAAATGCAATTATCGCTAATACTTTTCAGCAAAAAAATAATGAAAAATTTGCCGACCATAATTTAAAATATTGAGTCCTAGGTCCTTGGCCTCGACCAATTACGTTCTTGGCCTCGAGAGAGTCTGTCCTCAAAAAGTCGGTCCTTGGCCTTGGATTTTTTAAAAAGTTTTTTAAAAGATTTTGGCAAATTCTGCATTACCTTCTAACGCTGTTAATCGTGATTATGCAAACAAGCTGTTACGTTATTTTGTAACTGAATTTGAGACTATATATGGCCAGAATATGTTAGTGTATAATGTGCACAATTTGATTCATTTAGCTGCAGACGTTGAACAATTTGACCCACTGGAAAATTTTGCAGCTTTTTCATTTGAATCATTTTTAGGTGGTATTAAAAAAATGGTGCGATCACCACATAGACCTTTGCAACAAATAATTAGAAGACTTTCTGAAATGCGATCTAACTATATTAGATTTGAAAAAGATTCTTTCCAGGTGTTGCTGATTGAAGCCTCTGCCCATGAAGATGGGCCCATTTTGCAGAAACACGCAAATAATCATGGCCAGTATGAAGCATTGCTGTTGAAAGGCATTTTTTTATCAAAATCTTTTCCAACTAACTGCATAAACTGTGGAAATGTAAAAGGTTTGATTCGAAATTTTATTGTTATTGGTGATAACGTTAAATGTATTTATGAACCTTTCAAAAGGAAGGAAAGTTTTTTTACTTACCGGTACCCTTGGCAGTCTTCCCAATTGGATGTGTTTTACGTTTCACAGTTAAGCAATGAATTGTGTGATGTGTCTGTTAGTGCCATAAGCTGTAAATTTGTTATGCTCCCATACAGTATAGGATATGTTGTGATTCCTTTAATAATGTAAGTGTAAACCATCAGTCTAAGACTTCAAATGCAGATGTTTAGTTGCAGCCTTTTAGTCAGTGGTTTGCTTAGGTGCTAATATCATAAATATTGTTTTCAAAACCATATTTTTTGCACGATATTGTTTGTAGTACTGTTCATTTGCATGTTACGTTTAAAGCAAGTTAAAAATTATTTAATATTGGCTCTGAAACCAGTAGCGTAGCCAGGGGGGGGGCGGGGGGGGCTATAGCCCCCCCCATTGGCCTGCCGACCAAAATGCAGAATAAGGAAAATACCACGTTTTTAGCACTTCTAAGACTCTCTTTTGCACTGGATTAGACTAAAAAATGCTTTAAAGCATAGTTTGAAACGTTTATTTGGGGGGGGGGGGCTAATGGACTGCCGACCAAAATGCAGAATAAGGAAAATACCACGTTTTTAGCACTTCTAAGACTCTCTTTTGCACTGGATTAGACTATTTTGAAACGTTTATTAAGGGGGGGGGGGCTAATGAACTGCCGACCAAAATGCAGAATAAGAAAATATCACGTTTTTAGCATTTTTAAGACTGTCTTTTGCACTGGATTAGACTAAAAAATGCTATAAAGCATAGTTTCAAACGTTTATTTAGGGGGGGGGGGCTAATAGACTGCCGATCAAAATGCAAAATAAGGAAAATACCACGTTTTTAGCCAGTAGCGTAGCCGGGGGGGGGGGGGGGCGGGGCTATAGCCTGGCCCCCCCCCGTTGACAGGTCGACCAAAATGTAGAATGGGAAAAACATTACATTTTTAACACTTTTGAGATTGTTTTATGCACTGGAGTGGACTAAATAGTGATTTAAAACATTTTTTGAAACATATGTTCAGGGGGGGGCTAATTTGTCAAAAATAAAACCAACAAATAAATAAAAACTTAGAAAAATGATAAGAAATAAGCAATCAAATTTGATCGTAAGTGTAAAAATGCTGAACATAGGTGTCATCAACAAATATACTATAAACTAAGGAATAGGGGGGGGGGGGGCTATTCAGTATTTGTTATTTACCAATCATTTCTCTCAAATCTCTTTTCATTAGCCCCCCCCAATTATTTTTCTCTATAAACTGTATACGAAATAGATTACTCCGTGTGAGTTTTTTTGAACTATTCGATTTTATAATTTGCCAGCATCTAAACAAGAGAACTAACATTTTATTATTAGCCACCTCCCAAATAACCCATTTATGCCACCAGTTTAATCTTGTTTGCACTGCCAATTTCTAAGCCACGTTTTAAAAGCATTATTTTTTAATCAAAATAGCCCTAAAATGAAGTTATTTTTGCAAAAAAAATGCAAAATTTTTAAAGCGCTGGGGGCTCCGCCCCCACACCCCCGTGCCTCCAGCGGCTGGGGGCTTCGCCCCCAGACCCCCAAAACAGCCCCCCCCATTGCGAATTTCTGGCTACGCGCCTGTCTGAAACCCAATCATTTTATCATATAATTCCTGTCATGCATTAACATTTTCAGTGCTAATATCTTAGTTCGGCAACTAATAGTCTTGGTCTGTTGAACCATTATTATACGTTCTTTTTTTCGAATGAGCATACTGATTTTCGATTTTCACATAAATTGAACTGAAGCTCATTATGTTGGCCTGATTAAAAAATTTGATGTGATATTTTCTAATGCATATTAAACAGATAAGGCAAAATTTTGATAATAATAGATATCAGGTAATAACTGATCATAGACTTAAGTTTGATTTCTGGTAGAATTAAACCAAAGACTACAATTATGGTATTTACAGCTTTCCTGCTTGATGTTCAGCAACAAAAATTATACATAATAAAGTATATGGTATGAAGCTCTCCCAATGTGTGGTAGACTGTTAGCAGCTTGACTGCAAGACTATAAAGGTCCCATTTGCTGTCTCTAGGTTAAAACAGTTTGATAAATAAAGATAAAATTACAACTTTACTGTATGGTAAAAGATGGGCATACCAAATTGTACAAATGGTGTCCCAAGAAAACATAATTTTGAAAGAAGTTACCGCTATAGAAAGAATTAGGCTAATGTTATTAAATCTTAAGAATTTTTGGTTCAGGTACCCCTATCATTTTGTTCTTTTTACCTGGTCAAAAGTTTAGATAAAACACGGCTGATATACACAAAGCATGTTCATTGATTAGTTGTGCTTCTAGCTTGTGATTGCTATTTTACCCATATAATTCTGATTCATATTGGCACAAATATTCTGGCAGAGTAAATTGCATCATTTCTTTTGCTGAAGTATTACAAAGAAAAGCAATGTTTTTGATATGGGTGTGTCATTTCCTTTTTGTATTTGCAGCTTCGAGGTATAGTATAAAGCTACTTCTGTACTGTACTCATTAGATTGCAAGAAAAATGTTTATGGTTGTTGAATTTACAAAAGAACTGGCTTTGGCCATCATTCATGAAAGTTGGCTGGTCAAGTCTGAAGGAATGGCTTGGTGGCCACCTTTTAACCAATCAATGGCGACAAAGAACTGCGTTCAACCTGTCCTTAGCAAGTGGAAAAATATCCTATCAGGATATTAGCAACAAGTGGTGAGTTATTGTCACAACCTAATATTTGATCTCGGTAGTCTTAATGATAGAGTTTACGTTATATGGTAAAGTGATTTTTGGTCAGTATGTAATAATAGGACTTACACAAGTGTATAAATGTATAAAACTTTTTAAAATAATCTTTCAGATACATTCAAAGAAGTAGGTTAAAGTTAAGTAGTTAACTGAAAAACAAAAGTATCGCAAGCTAAAGTTAATTGGTTAATTTTTTTTTTTTTTAATTCAATATTAACCTGCAGTTGATGCCCAATTAAATGATTCCATTCCCATATTACTCATTCTGATTTCTGTTGCCTTAAGGTACCGTATTTACTATTCTAAGAAAAATCGACACTGTGGAAGCCTTTTTTTATTTTATTTTAATTTCAATAGAAATTTAACAGATTAACGTAAACATTAAGATAGTTCAAAAGTTTGGATAATAAGTTGACTCAGAAAAGCTTTTTAACTTGTTAATGAAGAACTTAACTTCGCTATTAAGGAAGTTAATGCCCAACACTGAGTTGTAACGATATTGTTTCGCTTTATGTCATTATTTACGCGTTTTTGTCAGTGGTTTATTTTTCGAAATTGTTTCACAATTTTTTTTAATTGGTTGATTTTAATTGAACGTATTTAACTAAATGCCCTTTAAGAAAGGGCTAAAATTTTACTATTCTGCTTTAGTCACGTTTTGGTAGTGTAGTCAACTAATGAAAACCCACCGTCTTTTGGCAAAAAAAAAAAGGTTGTCTTGACAACTGGCCTGCAACAATAAGGTGGTTCATTATTTCACAAGTTTTGTATTTCAAGTTGCCTGTGGTTCCCATTGGTGGAATTTTGGTTTCAAAATTTTACACTTTAAACATTTTGTGATTATGACGTCATATTGAGTTGGTCCTCGGCGTTTGAAATGTCGGGGGTCCGAATCTCCTTTGTTTGGCCGTATCTCCGAAACTACTTAACGTAGGTTGACCAATTCGGTGCCGAAATGCTCAGAAGATCCGATCAACAGAACATTCAAGTCAATCAAGTTTAAAACAAAAGTTGCCTTAAAAACTGAAGTCTCAGCTCAAAATTTACTGGTTCTAATAAATGTTTTGTTGATCGATTTTGAATGTTTTGTTGAATGTCAAATGAACCCCCCAAAAATGAATTTTTCAACCTACCTCGACCCAAAATTTACTGGTTATAAAAAAAAAGTGTACCTAAGCCACTACAAAAATCATCAGAAAACGATACAAGTATTGTGGTACAATCATATAATGGCATTTTCGGGACCAAACTTAACCACTCAGTTTTTTTAACAGCGTACACTAACTTCGAGTCCGTGTAACTATAGTGCATCACATTACTTTCGCAAGATATTACCCTCAATGAGTTAAAACATGCGAATGGTAAAGTATGAATACAAGAAGAAACACATTTAAACGTCATTGGCGTTTTTGTTACTGCCGCAACCAATAGATTATGTTTCCGTATTTTTCCAATATCAAAGTTTCCATCTTCCAACGGCCGCACAGAGTATTCAAATGCTTTTAAATTTTAATGCCTACAAATGAGATAGCCACTTAAGCTTTAAAAAAGTTAGCTGCCTCTTAAATATTTGTATTTATTTTTATTTTTTGTTCCTTTCAAACCTCACTGGAGGTGAGACAATTTGTCGAAACTTTAAACAGATAGGATAGTAACGCTGGGATAAATGGTTAGAAAACTAACAAAAATTTTAAATAACGTTTAAAATCTCGGACAAAACTTATATATTGAGTCATTTAGGGTAATAAGCACTAAATGCAAATTAATTTGCTTATGTAGTTGTAGGCCTATAGGGACTCAAAATTAGGATGCTGTCAGAAAAGCATGTTGCTGTTAGTATGCTGTCAGAAAAAAAACGAAAAAAAAACGGAGTGATAGTATGGTCCAAAAAATGTTATGTAAAATTGTACAAGAGTACAATGACATTTTTAACGTTTTCTGACGATTTTTTGCCGTAGCTCAGGCTGTGGAATTGAAGATACGAGCTGTCCGTTCGTGGCATGTCTACTAAATTTTCAAACCAGACAGACGAGAACTGATTGTAATTCAAGCCATTAAGCTAGGAATAGTTGGCAGCTAGATAAAAAAAACTTTGCGTTTAAAGACATCGTCATTCGATTGGCAAAAACCAAGTGTAAAAAAAAACGCTTAATATGAGCGCAAAAACCCAATTTTCCTTAAAATGTCAAATTTCAGTTTTTTAATTAACTTCTTGAAAAGCCGATAGATACTAATGATCTCTTGGTCTCGACATCTAGCTTGATCGACAATTGACAACTATTTTGGGATCTACGGCCAAATAGTGGAATTTCTGACCCAAAAATTTTAAACGCCGTGAACCATTTTAATGTGACAACATAATCGAAAAATATTACTGGTGTAAACTTTGTACCCCAAGTACCACCTGTGGGAACCCCATGCATTTTGAAATTTAAAAGTGGAAAAGAAATAAACTCACCGTATGTCACGTGTTTGTTACAGTTGGAGATCTTGACTGCTTCATTCCTTAGCCTTTCTTGAACAAGGGATTGTTTAATTCATATTAATTGACGAGATTACTTAATTACCAAAATGTGCTTAAGAGTGATCATTGCATGCATTGCAATCAAATCTCTTGACGAGGGATGGTCGCTTTTAAAAGTATAATTCCATTGCAGCAGTCTTTTTCTTTTTGTTTTTTGCATTTCTTTGTTTAATAAGCGTTCAGTTTCTGTTTCCTGTGTATAAACATGCAGACCACTTTTCCTGAATCCAACTTAGTTCAATTTACTCACAAAAAGTTGAATCTGAAGGTTTGCATTGTATAACATTTTGTTTAATTGCTTTGCAGAAATGGAAACTAACTGCGATCGGTGGGATTTGCTGCACTGACCACATTTGGAGGGCGCTACGGATATTATTGGACGATAATTTAGCAAAGTCAATGAACTGGACTGGAAAAAACAAAAAAATTGCTTTTTCGACTTTAAAGATGAAAGAAATCCTCTTTGGTAATTTTTACATTTTTAATCTATTCTATTTGGCGATTGCGTGATGGGATTATTGTGGCCAAATTGGGGTATTTGCTGGACTACTGAATAAAAACAGTCTGAATTGGTTGTAGTTATTTTTTTTAATAAGCAGCACTGTGAGGATTTAAAGGAATTAGTCCTAATTTATTGCGACCAGGTAAATGACGACTACACGTTAAGCCAAGATCTGAAAATTTAAGGCAACTAAATATTGAAAATTGGTAGAAGGGCCAACTTATCGGGCTGCAGCTCAACGGGATGCTTCTGCTTAGCGCTTTACAGTGTTAGACAAATATACCTTAAGGCTCTATAATTAAGAACCATTAATTATGATACTTTATTATGTAAGATACATTTTATACGTGCGGTTAAGTAATTGGTTGTAATTATTGGGTTTTTGAAAATGCGAGTAATGCAGCCGAATGTCTTGCAACTTTGATGTATGCTGGCAGGATATCATCACAGCATAGTGCATAGGCGACCAATGGTAATAGTGGGTCGGTGTGACGACTAGACCACTTCATCAATTCTCAATAAGATCCAGCAATCAGCTGTGATTCTTTAATATCTTCGCTCTAGTTCAGTCGTTGGTGTACAGCCTGTCTGTTGAGTCTTCGTGGATTTTCTCCTCACCTTCATCCTCGCTGTGTAGCAATCCATTGGGTAGGTGGCTTCTCTGTTTCGTTTAGAAACAGCTTGTTGTTGTCACGTTTTCCTTCCAAGAGCGTTGCCAACAAGAGCGGCACGAGAAGACGTACGCGTACAATAAGCATTCGGGCCAGAACATTTTCAACTGGTGGTTGTGGTACTACCCGACCCCTTCCGAGGGATGGGGGCGCGGAGGAACTCCGCGGAGACCCAACAGTCGGGGCACACCCCAAGGTCTGGACCATAGATCGAGAATAGACAGAGAGGAGCCAAAGATAGATTTGCGAAGGGGTTCAGAAGCAGGACAGTCGAGGAGGAGATGATTGAGGTTCTGTAGAGGGTGTCCACAGGCACTACAATCAGAATTCTCCTTCCGACTGATCCTGTGAAGATAAGAAGATAGAAGAAGACTGTGACCATGGCAGCGAAGACGAGAGAGCTCACTGCGTATGGAGCGAGAAAGAAGAAGTTCCTCCGAAGAGACTTCGGGGACTTGGAAGTTCAGATGGGAGTGAGAGATGTGACGTCTCCAATTGCGGTATTGGGAATAACGGACTTTGGCAATAACTGGGGGGAGAGGGCTTGGGATCGCATCAGTGGGCAGAGAGGCACCAGTTTTGGCAAGTAAATCAGCTTTTTCATTTCCGGGGAGACCTGCGTGTCCGGGGACCCATTGGAAGCTCAAAGTGGTATTGTTGGAGAGGGAGGAGGCAAGGCACCAAACATTCCATAGGGACTCAGGCAGGAGATAAGAGGGGGCTGAAGAAAGGATAGAGAGGGCTGATTGAGAGTCGGTTAGGAAAAGAACTGACTGGAATTTGCAGGTCACCAAATGGCTAGTACACCAAGCAAGACCTTGCTTGAGGGCAAAGGTTTCAGCTGTGGGGCTGGAGGCAATTGGACCGGAAGAAAAGGATAAGGAATGGGATGTGTTGCATTTGGAGCATGTTGCATACACTCCAGCGCCACCAAGACCAAAAATTAATGCAGCTTAAATTAATGAAAACTAACCAAAAATTAATGCAGCTTAATCCAAAAATTAAAGACATTTTCAACTCGCTGCATTAATCGGAGGCTGTCAGAGCCCAATATTACAACACTACTTATGTTCTTTTACTTACCGTTTACTTTTAATGGATTCATTTTTATGATTGCAGAAGTAATAAGAAAAGATCAAAAATGTTCTGACTCCAATGCGGAAGAAGCAGTGAAGCGTTGGTTGAAGGGAGCCACCGACAGAAAAGGAGGTCGAAAACGTAGAGCGAAAAATAATATGGACTAGAACTTGTTTCAGTGTTCATGTTAGACGTCATTTTTTCTGTTTATTTTGTGTTGGTGTTTTAATTATGGTTTGCCGTGTTTTGTATTGTTATTTCTGTTTATTTAAATACACATTCAACCTTCCCAAAACATGGCCTGATACGTGCCCAACTACAAGTATTAATTACGGAAGGACACTTTCATGAGTTGACTGTAGTCGATTAAGCCACGCTGATGACGTAGCAAGATACGTTAGATTAGCGTCAACTATCACAGAAAGGATTAGAGGGCCTGCCGCTTTCGGCCCGCTGTCCAGAAGCCGCTCACTTTTCGTCGGCGTGCCACCTTCGGTCCCCTGTCCAGCCGCTTACTCTTTCGTCAGCTTTCCGCTTTCGGCCCGCTGGCGAAATTTTTTTTTCTACCATGGTTTTGCAGATTTATTACGTCACATCCGCATCCTATCCATACTCCGCGCTCACTTTGGCTTTATCCGCTGTATTCACAGGCAAATTAATGCAAAAGGTAGGTTAGCTTATAGGTTGATGATCACAGGTAAATACGCCTAATGTATGTTAGCGTATCTAGTTAGCCTAGTATCTAGATAGCGTCTGACAAGTTGTTGTAAGCATCACGGTTAAGCTGTTGACTCGAGTCTGAGCAATTGTTGCTATATTAGGCCTACTAGATACTGGTATAAAATTAAAATGTTAGCCTAATATCATACCAGGGATGTCTAATGTGATGGTAGTCAGATAACGATGATGTTAGTGCAATTCAAAGTTTTAATCATGTTATGTATATTTACTTACTATTCGTAAATGGCAGATAATAGCCAAATAATTGATTTTTTGATACAGAATAGACTAGCTTACAGTAAACAGAGTCACTCTTGCATTCAGTTAATGCTAGTCAGTCGATTCATCTGTTCGATGGTCAGAGTAACTACCGTAGTAAGTAAATTAAATTTCTCCTAAGTCTAAACAAATAGCTTCTGGATTTTGGTACCTAGGTCTCAGTAAGCATAGTAGCCTAGGTGAGGTATGCATAGGTGGGCACAAGTCCTTTAATCGTTAATCCTTTAATAACGAAACTAACTTTTTCATTAACTTCTTAATTCGTTAAAAAGTTTTTTCATGTTAACGAATTAAATTAACTTCCGTTAAGTGCTGCTAACGGACTAAAGTAACTTCCGTTAAGTTTTGTTAACTTTCGTTAAGGTTTTATTCGTATCTTGCACCATTCATTCATCATACCGGTACAAACCAGTTTGCTCTGGTAACACTTGTTGCATATTAGCATGAGTTTTATAGAAGAAAGCGAAGAAAGGAGCTCTTTTTTGAGGTAATTAATAACCTGCAGCCTCAGAGGTCTATTAGTTATTGCTGTTCCCAATTTCCAAAGATTTTCAGGTGGCAGCTTCGATTGTGCATTTGAACTTGTTTTTATCGTGAAATTAGATTAGACTGTAAAATGTAACTACCAAAACACAAAAAGACCACCAGAGCAATAAATGTTTTCTTACAATCAGCTCAACAGTGTCAATACGTGTTCTAGAAGGGAGTGAATAAAAAGAAATGTAAATTACCCGCAAAATGTTAACGGATTAACGGACTTTATTAACATCTGTTAATCTAAGCTGAAAATAACGGATTAACGTTAACGGAGGTGTGATGTTTGTTAACGGACTAGTGGTTAACGAAGCTATTGTCTCGCATTAACTTGCCCACCTATGGAAGTATGATATAAGGGGTCAGATTGAGAGTTCACTGTTCAGTTCAGGGTTACCAGTTAACGTTGGCGTACTTACCGATTCTATGCTATGCCAACTACACCATCCTTGTGATATTATACTTCGCTCTCGGTTTTGGCTTGATGTGCACTGTTAACATTGAAATGTTACGAAGACCTAGGGCTATGTCAGATATATAGGGTAGGTTTATTTTGCTGTTTACATATTTTAAGGTGTTGAGCCTGAGTTAATTGTGGCAATTTCTTGATAGTGTAGACAATGGTAATGCCAAACCTACTACTGGTACCAGCTACTTCTACCGGTACATCTCAGATTAAGTAGCCTAAATCGTTTGTCTCTAACCTGCTCATAGAAAGTTTAGTACCCTAATTTTTTTACACAATAGGTATTAGATTGTTGAACTTAAGAAATGTTCACATGTTGTACTCTATGATTATTCAACATACAAAATTGTGTTGCAGGCATAAAATGTTACCCAGCCTAGTATACAAGTAGATTAATTTTTTGATATGCCCATGTTGTAGTTTATTTTATTTTTAAAACGTAGGTATGTTCTGTTGTGGTGATCTGTGGTAACCAGTCCAAACCATTTGTAATTAATACAGATTCCTGTTCTTACCATTAGTATGTGACCTATGAAGACGGAAAATTGCATTTCTTGTGTAGAGTGTGGGCAGGCAATGATATCCTGTACAATTTATTGGCAAGAAAAAAATACTGATTGTGTACATGCTTAACAGTTTACAAAGAAGCTATAAGGTTTGTTTGCCAAAGTTTCAAGAAGTATCAAGCATCCAGCATCTGTATTACATTTCAAGGATTCTTCCAATCATCTTTTGTATTTGTGCTTACTTTTCAGTCAAAGCGCACTAACAATCGAATTTGAAAAACATGACTGCTCTAACACTTTAGAGTTTTGGTTATAGCAGTTCAAAAGAAGCCTTGTATGCAATCTTAAATTGATTTTTTGGGGAGTTGTGAACATGGACTAATGAAAACTTTGGTTTTACCAACTGGATAGTGCATCAGTATACCAATACAGAGTTTGCAGCTTATGCAATAGTGATATACTGTATGGATTGGGTTTATTTGAGCTGGTAGGTAGGTGTTGTTTTTAGGTAGCAAAGTTCATATTTAGTCCTTTAATACATACCGGTATTTAACAATTTAGCGTATTATATAGGCAGAGGCTGCTGTTACGTTACGTAAGAATAATAAAATCGCTATTTTAACCCTAACCCCAACCCTAAACCTAACTTTAACCCTAGGTCTAACCCTAACGATAATTTTAACCCAAACCCTAATGATAATTTAAAAAACAAAAAAAAGTAAATGAGCTCTCACTCTTTACTCTCTTATTCTCTTTATGGGCATTACATAACGTAATACTAGCCACTTCGTATTATATATTATGTCTTAGTAACAAACAATGGGATTTAAATTGATCATGGTTTTAAAGCATTTGCAGTTTTTTACTGTTAAAATGGTCTTGAAACAGTAGTTAATTTGTTTAGGTATATGATCAATGACTGCTTATTTACATACCTAAAAGAGATTTACTTGGAAACTTTGGGGTTGATCAAATAGCAAATTACTGAATGGTTTATGATGCAAAAAGTATCAAAGTCACCCTTAATCACAAATTGCAGAAAAGGACCACAGAAAAAAATCTGGTACATAAAGTGTTTTCCAATTCAACCTAGTTTGTTTGTTTAGTGGGATTTCCCAAGCATGGCGTTCTTGTTAGAGCACTGTTGAATCAAATGCTGACATCTTGATTTGGTCTTCTTGGAAATTTTTGGTGGCCTTCCTGCTCCATGCAGTCTTCTACCCCGGCTGATATTTGATCTTCTTGCTGGAGTTGTTCCAGAAACGGGAATCTGAATTGAGGTAGATAACCTATGTTGCGTTGATGTTTATTGTGCATACTTTGGTTTTATTTTTGAAACAGTTGTAGCCAGAGATGGCTTTTGTTAAACGTGTACAATGGAGTATTAAATTGAGAATCTGCAGTGATTTTGTGAAAGTTATTAACAAATGACTGTAATGCTGGTCCATGATATTGAAGGTTTGTCTTGCACTTTTCAATTACCGGTATGGTCTGAAAGCAGTGTGAGGCATGATTGAGCAGGTCTTAATGCACGACATTAGTATCTGTCTTTGCTTGTAGATACTGAAGGAAGACTGTTAACAAGGACTTTCATCAAACTAAAAAGTTCTTAACTTTTTTGATTTTGTTATTAAACACACTTGATTGATTGTATAGTCATTGAAAAGATTATATGTATCAAAGGTGCATTTAGACCGGAAACAGCAAAATGCCTAAATTGCACTTTTGCAATGTTTGCTAGTCTTCATGGGGGACATACGCAACAATTTGTGAACGCTGATGTAAACAAACATTCACCAACTTAAATCTTTTATTTATTTGTTGTATTATGCAGAAGTGTATAATGAGTTGGCGGGCCCATCTTTGCATCATTGAGCCTGGACAATGCACCCTTCAAAGAAATGTTGCACAGATGGCAAGTGGTTGGCAACACTGTGCCAATTTCACTGACCCAAGATTTGAACCTCAGACCTCACGCTCCAGAGACGAATGCGTTAGCGTTCGATTAACTAGCATCAGCAAATAGTCCCCAAAGTAGCTTTGCATCAAGTCTAACTGCTAATTCGCTGTGCTTATTTGTATTGTAACTTTTAGTTGATCAGCTATAGATCACACATACTAAAGAGACATTCTAATTTATGTAATGGTGACAGAATTAGTGTCGAAGTAATACGTACTTACTGGTATTTGGTAATTTTTTGGCAGTTTATGCTGGTTTGAAAAGATATACTGTGGTGTGTAAAGGATTCTATGAATGATGATTTCACTGGAAATTTTTAAGTTAAAGTGAGTGAAATAAAAATTTTCATTATTCATCTTTGCATTTTTTGTTTGCCATTTTAAGATCATGAAGAAAGTAGGTCAACAAGCTCACATGGTCTTATGTCTGTCCTGTGTTGAAAAACTGCTGCGACTTTGAAGCCAGTATATGTCTGTGGTTGTTTCGGGCATGGGTTGGAATCCCTTCTGTAGGCATTTTTCTAACAATCAGAGGCTGATTCAGATTGTGACTTAATATGTCTTATTTTCGTGCTTTTTTAAGGGTTAAGATTTGGGTTAGTTTTAGAGTGAGTTTTAGAGTAAGAATTTGAGTTTGGGTTAGATCTGGATCAAAATTAATAAAAAAGTAGACAAAAATTTCCAGTGAAAGAGTCTCGTCTGAAGAATCATTATTTGACTTAGGGTTATTGATAGTGTTGTAATGCCATGCCAAACTATCCCCATCCAGTTTAAGTTTTTTTGTTTGGTTTCACATAGAACTTTAGCTGAAATGGTATCAAATTAATGCTAACTTTGGCAAGGTTTCCTGGTTTGACGCTTGAATATATATGCGTCAGTTGTTTCTTTTTCTTATTAGTTGTTTTTAGAGCTGAAGGTAAATCAGACAGCACTAATTATCTTCACCACTTTTTCAAAAAACAAACTTTAACTGCTTTTCAACCTCTAAAATTAGTGTTTGTTAGTCTTTTTCGAACTCTGTTTGCAATCCTTAACTGTTAAATGCAATGGAACATCGAAGTATACATTTTTACAACTCATTTTGTTTTTAGAGAAATCTGACCATTGGATCCAGCTTCGAAATACAACCACTATTCGAAACATTACTTCAATTGCTTGCAAGACTCTGCAAATAAACATTTAACTGTCCAAGCATCATTTTTAAGATGTACAAAAGAAGAATTGTATATGGACTATGGTGGAGCAAATATACTTGTGTTTGAACTGTCGAAAGGTGACCAACAATTGAACTTCAGCAACAATAAGGTCGTGCGGTTATCATCATAAGAATGTTAAGTCTCTTTGATTGTTAGAGTTGAAAATGGAACAGAGAAGTTTTGTGAAAATCATCTAATACGAAATCTGATCCTTGTGCAACAAGACACTCATTAGCGTTTTTGATAAAACCATCTTTATACGATAACTCTTTGTTATTATTCCTGGCAACAAAAAAGACATTAATTTTATGCCTACTTGTTTTACAATGGTGAATATTACATGTACTATTTAATCAGTTAAATTTGTTTATTTATTTAGTTTTAATAATTAATGTAATATGCTTTTCAAATTTTGCTGATTAATTTAGTTTGGTTTAGTTGTATTAGGCTAATTTATGTGCCAGTTGTGAATGTAAAGTGTCTGCTAATTGTTTCAAACAGTTATGTACGTTTTAACAGAAAATGTATGCTTTAAATTAATGTAGGATAACATCGAAGTCATAATGTTTGTTCTCACCGTTAGCCTGGCTTGTATATTTTACTGCTTTTAGTCTTAACTTAAAATATTTTGCTATTTTTTCGTAAATATGGCACTTTTTTGGTTTAAAATTACTTTGTTTAAGATTAACTAACTTTGATGTTGCTGGGTGTCAGTGCCGTCGCTACAGGGAGGCCAGGAGGCTGTGCACCCCTAATAGCTGGTTGTGCCCCCCATTTCAGTTTACTCAAAATACTGTTTTTAAATATCTCCTAACGACAAGACAATGATGGAAAAAGGAACAATAATGTTCAAACATAATTACCATTGGACGTTCACTCGATTCTTTGCGAAATAGCTGCCAACCGACTGCTATAATAATCGGTATGCAGTAACCCGTCTTATTAACACGCCTTCACGGATGTGTCGCGGAAAAAGATGTAAGCCTACAGAATCGTTTCCGGTGCTTCGTTAGTAATTATGACCTGAAACAGTACGTGAAAACGTTTTTAAGAAGACCAACTATTTTTGTTTTTTTAGCACACTCACGATCTTAAGGCAGGGCCTGCGAGAGTGGGTTCAGGGGGTACATTGTACCAGGGCCTACGCCTAGGGGGGGCCAGGCTCAAGGGGCCCGGAAGAGTTCCGGTTTCCTCCTTAAGTTTTTGTATCGCACCATACCACCGTAATCAAACTTGCTTACAGCAAAAATATTAGCCTATTCAGTACTGGTAATTGGTCGCTATTTTTGCTACACAGCCTTTAGGGCATCCAATAGTGGCCGATTTGATTAAAAAAAGAGGAAAGTGTATCAAGGGCCATACACTTGCACCAAAGTTAACGTTTTGTTACATTTCTCTTACTTGAGAGCTCTAATTCTATGGTATAACAATGTACGAGAGCGTAAATTTATAGAGATCCAAAAGCATTTCAACCTCAGAGCAGAGTCAAAGTTGACATACTCGACTACTATCATTAAGCAATTCACTCTATCTGTATGAGTTTAATAGGTATTTGGGTTTGTGAAGTCTATGATTGCAGATGACATCTTAAAACTTTTATCAGTAAAATATTTGGATTTGCATTAATAAAGTCATTATGTTGTATAATATTGTGTGCATGTCATCATCCCCCACTTCACATACTTTCTTTCATGTATATCACGTTTTCTGCTTGTCAATTTAAGCAAGTTTGGTGCTGGGATGTTTAATCAAATGCTGTATTTCACCCTCGAGAAACATAAAAAGTGCTAAAGCTTCCTGGACTCTGCCCCGAACCCCACTGGGGAGCTCAAAACGCTCCTCCAAACCCCCTAGCTGGATTTAAAGCAATTTTATGTCTAGTTGTGTTTTTCATAGGTCCTAACTGTATGGGAATATCGTTATCCCCTCACTTTTAAATAAAGATCTACAGTCTAAACCCATCCGACAAAAATTAATTTAATGGCATGGGCCCCCAATAAGGCTTGGGGGCCCGGTATCGACCTTCGTACCCCTGGAAATTTTTTTCTCTGAGGACCTGTCTTTAGGTGGTGGTGGTACTACCCGACCCCTTCCGAGGGATGGGGGCGCGGAGGAACTCTGCGGAGACCCAACAGTCGGGGCACACCCCAAGGTCTGGACCATAGATCGAGAATAGACAGAGAGGAGCCAAAGATAGATTTGCGAAGGGGTTCAGAAGCAGGACAGTCGAGGAGGAGATGATTGAGGTTCTGTAGAGGGTGTCCACAGGCACTACAATCAGAATTCTCCTTCCGACTGATCCTGTGAAGATAAGAAGATAGAAGAAGACTGTGACCATGGCAGCGAAGACGAGAGAGCTCACTGCGTATGGAGCGAGAAAGAAGAAGTTCCTCCGAAGAGACTTCGGGGACTTGGAAGTTCAGATGGGAGTGAGAGATGTGACGTCTCCAGTTGCGGTATTGGGAATAACGGACTTTGGCAATAACTGGGGGGAGAGGGCTTGGAATCGCGTCAGTGGGCAGAGAGGCACCAGTTTTGGCAAGTACATCAGCTTTTTCATTTCCGGGGAGACCAGAGTGTCCGGGGACCCATGGAAAGCTCAAAGTGGTATTGTTGGAGAGGGAGGAGGCAAGGCACCAAACATTCCATAGGGACTCAGGCAGGAGATAAGAGGGGGCTGAAGAAAGGATAGAGAGGGCTGATTGAGAGTCGGTTAGGAAAAGAACTGACTGGAATTTGCAGGTCATCAAATGGCTAGTACACCAAGCAAGACCTTGCTTGAGGGCAAAGGTTTCAGCTGTGGGGCTGGAGGCAATTGGACCAGAGGAAAAGGATAAGGAATGGGATGTGTTGCATTTGGAGCATGTTGCAAACACTCCAGCACCACCAGGACCAAAAAGGGAGGTGACAGATTCGTCAGTCCATACTTGGATATCGGAGGGGGGGAGGGAGGATAGTCTGCTTGAAGCAATTTGGAGTCGGGCTGAACTGCTGCCTGTGCAGTCGGGAATGAAGGTGGAAACAGTGAAGTGGGTTGTGGACCATGGTGGAAAAGAGGGGCACGTGATCAGAGACTCGCGTGGGGATGGAAGTGGTTTGGTGGCTGAAGAACAGAATGATCTCCAGGAGGGTTTCTTCTTTAGTCGACAGGGAACGTTTTTAATTGCCAGAGCATAAAGGCTGGAGAAATCGGGGGGAAGGCGCAGAGCACGTTTAAAGGAGTAGAGGGTCTGATGCTCTAGAGTCAGCTTTAGAGTAGGGAGTTGGGCCTCGAGAAGGAGTAGTGAGGAGGGGGTGGAAGAGAGGCAACCAGTAATGACCCTGCATGCAGCTCTGTGTAGAACTTCTAGGTGATTGGTTGCAGTGTTGCAGAGGAATGGGAACCATCCAGGAGAGGCATATGTGAGCACCGGACGGACAAAGGCTTTGTAGAGTAGGGAGAGAGATTCTTTTGTGGGACCCCAAGAGGCAGTGGCAATTGAGCGAAGGGCTTTGTGGCGTGGATAGAATTTGGAACACAGGGATTGGACATGGGCCCCAAATGATAGAGTCCGATCAAAGGTTACTCCAAGGAATTTAGGGGTGGGATTGAACAAAAGAGGGAAGCCCAAGAGGTTCAGTCGGGGTTGGAAAGTGGCTTGATGGGGATCTGTAGAGAAAAAGGAGGACTCACACTTCTTTGGATTGAGGGGAAGTCTCCATAAGCTGGACCAAGTTTCTAGGACGGTGAGGGAGGATTGGACAACAGAAGAGGCTTTGAGCGGGTCTGGGGAGGAGGACCAGATCGTCAGCATACAGGGAGGCATGGGCATCCCGAGGTAAATCCTTAGTGATGTCATCAACAACAGAATGAAGAGGACTGGACCAAGAACCAAGCCCTGTGGGACCCTCATCTGATGCGGAAGGAGCGGCTGTGGGAACCACCAACCTGGACTTTAGCTCTACGATCAGAAAGGAAGGAGCGCACCCAAAGAACGAAGCAAGGGGGGAGCTTGAGTGAGAGGAGTTTGTGGAAAAGAGCGGAGTGCCAGACCGAGTCAAAAGCCTTAGAGAAGTCAACAGAAGCCAAAATGGTTCGGTCTGGAGGTTTTTTCTTTTGGAAGCCGTCCCAGATTGATTGAGACAGAGTTAGAATTTGGTCAAGGGAAGATCTACCAGGACGAAAGCCGGCCTGGCAAGTGGAGAGGAGATGATTAGATTCAAGGTGGAAAGTTGGGCGAGAAAGAATCAAGCGCTCAAAAAGCTTGGAGATGCAGGAGGTGAGGGAAATGGGGCGGAAAGAGGACGGAGAAGAAGTGGGTTTTCCAGGTTTATGAATGGGAATGATGGTGGTAGGTTTCCAACAAGAGGGGAAGGTGTGAGAGTGCCATGACCTGTTAAAAAGAGAAAGCAGGAGGAGCTGTGCAGGTTCGGGCAGGTGCTTTAGTAAAGGGTAGGCAATCTGGTCAGGGCCAGACGCAGTGGAAGAGGAGAGATTGCTGATGGCAGTGGAGAGTTCAGTCAAGGAGCTACGTCCTGTTCAGTCAAGGAGTTACTGCACCAACGTCCTGCCACCTCAACGTGGTGGTGCAGTCCCCTCCCCAATGGGGATGGGTCGAAATGGCATGACAGATCTCCCGAGGGGCTCGACCTGTCTTTAGGTCGCAGTCAATGGCGCATTCAGGAGATAAGAGGCCAAAGGGACTTCACCTCTTTAGCCAAGTCACTTAAAAAATTTAACCTCAAGGTACGAGTGTTAGAACGTGTTTTGGATTTGACTTGAAGTAAGGGGGCCTGTAGGGGTAGGGGAATTTAATTCTTCAAATGACTTCCAAATTTGTGCCCTTTGATTACTCATATGACTTCAAAAACGAGCGAAATGTGATTAAAGTGGCATTAAAATTGCTATTTTTGCTGCAAAATCGCCCAGCGGCTAGGGATCCGCCCCCAGGATCTCGTCTGTAACACACTTGAGTTACATTTGTTTGCTCAGCATGGAGCCTAAATTCGACAACTTTTGTAGAAAAAAAGATTTACTTTTAGTTTAAATTCCCGCCTCTTAGCAAAATCTTGGTTTCGCGTCTGATCGCATTCACGGCTGCAAGTAGATTTTTTAAGCGATTATAGGCCGCTGACGAAACTAGCTCAGAAACGCTGCTGGCTTTATATGCCTTGTTTTTGACATGATTACAGATTTTTAAAAATTGCCCATAATTTGTAGCCGTACAATTTCAATTTTTATCTGCAAGTTCAGTCTATTTTAGTGCCCCCTCACTTTTGGCTTGTGCGCCCCCACTTTGTTTTTCTGTGGTGACGGCACTGCTTGGTGTTGGATAATTTAATTTTGACTCTGGATATTTGTTATTGCCAACTTATTGTGGATGCTACTAAATGAAACTTCTATTTCTTCCGTACTGAACTGAGTTGGCTCTCATTGTCCATGGAATATATTTGGCACGATGGTATTATACATTTAATATGATGGACGATTGTATTTTTAAATTTTACCGTCGCAAAATTGTGCTGAACCCGGTACATTATTATTATTAAATAGATTTTCCACTCTGAAATTATTCGAGCTTTTGGCGTTAAGCGCCAAGTAATGCGTTCAAGGTGATAGAAAATCGGTATATCGTGCGCAGTTATCGTTTGATAGAGACGAAAAAGGAATGAAATACTAAATTTTGTGCATTGTATTCGCCTGAATCGCCTCTCCAGTGTTTTTCAAATAGCAGAGTTCATCAGGAGGATAGAAGAAAGAGGATTTAGGCATGGTTGTTCTCGATATCCCTGAGTGAAGGCACAACTTACCACAAAAGATGATGGAATGAGCGGATAAGGATTTTTAGTTTTGTGCAATATCATATTTATTTACATCAACTTTTTAAATACACCACAGGTAAATACAAAAACTTGGGAGACAACGAACCAGACCGTACGGTCATCAAAGTCACTTACACCCTACTTATAGTTGATAATTAAAATATAAATGATCCAGTTATGGTTTACAATTAAATCAATGGTGTCGTCAAGGGTAGGCTCCTCCTATTTTGTCTTTTTTTACAGCGGTAGGCTCAGTTTTGTTTCTGTCTTGCTACAACGCAGTGGCGGATCTAGAAAATTTTGGTGGGGGGGGGGGGATTTTAAGCACATAACCTCAAAAAGTCGGATGTCTTCACCGAAATTGAGAGTGATTTTTCGGCCGAAATCGGAAATTCGAACGTTTTTTTCGCCCAAAATCAGGTGGTCTCCAAAAAAAAAAAAGGTCTTCACCGATATTGAGGTTAGTTTTTCGGCCGGAATCCTCAGGTTGCGGCTGGTGGGGGGGATGCATCCCGAAATGCAGCCGAATTGTTCGAAATAGAGGCTGATTTTTCGGCCAAAATCGTTACTTTTAGGCTGGTAGGGGGGATGCATCCCCCCCCCCTAAATCCGCCACTGCTACAACGTAAAGCGTTTTAACCCGTACAAAGGCATTTTGTTTTTAAGTAAGATCAGTGGTTCCCCAACTAAAAAAATTCACAACAGTCCCCATGCAAATTTTAAGTGTTTGGCTGCCTTATCTACAAAGCTTAAAATTTGTCCATCACAACTACGAGATCAATGTACCGTATTGTGAAAAATTGGCCTACACAGAGCGCAAATCTACAGTAATTAACGAAGTTTAATGGGATGAGTGCAGTTACTTCCAGACGCCCACTCCTTTCTTCACTAACACTGGTACAAAAAGCCTGAGCTTCTGCTAGGCCACAGAAGTAGCTATCTATAGCATTAGCCACCGATGAACTGAACTTTTCTCTCTGTGACACCATGGGGGAGTCGGGTAGTGTAATCACAACGAACGCATAGGAAGCAAAAAATAACTCTCGCAAGCACAGATTGCGTACCTACCAAATGCTCAGGAGTGGGAAGCAAAATTATTAAGCTATGAGCCAAGTAACGCTTTACCAAATTTCTTTCGCGGACCTTCCGAAAGTGGTTCAAGAACTCTAAAAGGTCTGCGGACCCCACTTTGGAAACTACCGAGTTAGATGAAAAACAGCTTCCAGACCACTTCATAATTTTTTTTATGCGATTATCAGGATTAATTGATTGGGACTTGGGTGATACTTTTTTTAGCATTTTTCGTGATTTTTCGGTCAATAGTTTTTACAAGTATTTCATTTTATGCTTTTCCGTTCATTTCATTCTTTGCATCAGTTCTGCATTTCAATAAACAAAATTTGAGAATTGAGATACCGGTTTGCTTCGGTTCGATTTGTTCAGTTTTGCAGAGTAGGTTGAGAATGATTGATAGTATGTATGAATTTAGATTTTTGCTGTTTTTTACTGCTCGTTAGAAACAACAGCGATAAAGCTAAGCATTTACTCATCCAAGGAAGCAACAAGGATGCTGGTGGGAGTTGAACCAACAATTGTTGAAGTAGCTTGAATTACTGTATAGCTATTGGCTCATGCAATCCATGTCTTCTGTTTTCACATGGGACATATGACTTAAATTGACGCAGACAACAATTTGGAGGAGGTCTGAAACCCCCAGTAAACTTGTCGATGCAGCAGGTTTAAACCAACCCACTTAATTTTCTTAGGACGGCTGCGCTGTGCAGTATACACAATCAAGTTCTACAATGTACAAGATGGACCAACGACAACATCTAATATGTTCTCTGGTGAAAGCGTAAATAGGGATATTGATTAAGACGTCATTTTCAAGTAGTACAAAAACTTAAGATCATTTTGAGTAAAAGAAATGCCTTTTTATTTGCTTCCGCCTAAAAATAAGACACATATAAACCAGGAGCGGGCTTTGCTGTTTACTTTTTATAACACATTCAATCTGAAAAATTGCTATATTTAAGAATTTTTAAAAACAAAATCACATCGCAGAAACAAATTCATAAAAGCATAGAAAAACAGGGGTCACTATAGTATTGTTGATTGCTTGAAAAACTCGTCATTAATTTTTTCTCCATAAGCATAGTGTGGCAGTCTGCTATGCAGAAATGTGAAAACTGTATTTCTTAGTAGCGAAAGTTGAAACAATAAATGTGCACCCTTCATCCACACATTAAACGCTTGATCGCAAGTTTGTGAGTGAACTACTAGTTGCGACGAAAAGTTATTGTTTTTATCGAGGGCCAGCTAGCCCCCTATCAATTCAAAAATTTACCGCTTATCAATGTCTTTCTATATCTAGATTTTCTTACAAGTTAACCAACAGTCACGACCATTCACTACAACTGAAAAGCTTTTTGGACTTTTATTTGTATTTTTTTTTATAATTGTAAGCCAAACAAGATAACGTTTTTTGTCTAGTGGTGTAAAAAGTATTCGAGAATTGTAATCAAGTAAAAGTTTCGTTACTGACAAAAAATTACTTGAAGTAAAGTACAAAGTACTGACCAAAAAAGGACTGGAGTAAAAGTAAAAACGTAGTTTTAAAAGTACTCGAGTACAAGTTTTTCTGAAAGTATTCAAGCAAAATACAGAAACTATTCACTCGACATATCACAACTGGCCAATTACCTTTACATCACTGCCACAAAGCGCTTAGTCTTCTATAACCCCTCCTCTCTCAATAAGTCATGAATTCTTAATTGTAACTTGGCAAGTTTCTCATTATATTTAAGACAATTAATCAAAAAGAACAACAACTGCGTGGCCGAATATTTGTCGGCAGCGTGGCCGAATAGGTAAAGGCGTCGTTTTTACGACGACCCTGATCGAATGATCTGGGTTCAACCCGCACCCTAGTCACGCTGTTGCGTCCTTGGATAAGACGCTTTACGATGATTATCTCTGCTTGGTGGCTTCGAACAAGCAGCAAATTTAGAGGACAAGAATTCGAAGAAATCTACAGGAACATTGGATCATCGGAAACTCCTAAGCAGGTGCGGATTCCTCCAATCACGAAGTAGTCCTGGTAATGAAAAGTGTGCGGATCGTCCAACAAGTTAGCGTCTGACGCTGTCCGGTGACAGGAGGATAAATATGCGCCACAACAACAACAACAACAACTGTTAGACTTCGAGATTTGAATATCATGCCATGCAGAATTTACTTTGAATCATTTTATTACTTCTTGGCTCAAATACTCATTTACTGTTATTGTTAAATTATGCTTAAATTAAAAAAACTCGTTGTACGTGCCTTATCAGTGTACAGTTTACTCAAGGGTGGGCTAAAAGTTACGTACCATAGCTATTTCAGTATATTCTGCGATAACCTTTTTTGGATTTAATTAATCAAACTTATTGCGGATTTTTTAAATTTACTTTATTTCAGAACATGTGAAGGCAGGCAGAAGCCTGATAAACATTACGTCACTAAATCTATTGCAGATAGCCCATCTACATAGTCTGAGTTTCCATGGGACGAAATTGATCATCATATTAAAAAGATTTTGTAATTACATTGAACAATAAATATTACAGTACTGCACGATAATGTTTCTTGCATATATGGTGTGCGATTTTTAACTCACACTGTAGAATTTAGCGATAGTAATCAAGTAATCAAAGGACGGTAAGTTATCAAAGGACACATTTTTGGCAAATTTATATATCTCTGTTTGACTCTTTCATGATTTACTTTTAATAGAGTAAACAAACATCTATGCCAGTATGAGGCGAAGGGCAGATACCAAACAACGAACGTGAAACTAAAACCATCTTAAACAGATTTTCGCCAGACTGGATGTGATACGTAAGCGCACACGTAGAAAAAAGGCATTGTGACAGTCGCTGTGGTGGTCTGACCTCTGACGCAAGAGTAGCCAGCAGCAAAAGGAGACAAAGACAACTAACTTGGCTGAACTGAACAATTGCCGGCAGAAAAGTCGATCGTTCTGCCGAATTTGAGGTTCAAACTTAAAATTACAGTACTTTGTACTTTTCTGATACAAAATACTACCTAAATAGCGTTACTTCAGTTATAAGTAAGCAAGAAAAAGTACCTACTAAAAAACTACTCAGGAAATATTCGTTGCTGGAAAAAACCGCTTGAGTAATCTACTCAAATATTTCGTTACTTTACACCACTGACCGACGGTGACTGTAACTATGGGATTATTCTAATAATCAGAATATATCCCGAAGCAGAATAAGCTTCGTAATGAGTGTTGGTTATTTTGCTGTGCAGAAAATGGACGTTGCCACTAAAGTTGAAATTTACCATACCTAAAAACGAGTTAATTTTAAGAAAAATTCTCCGACCGTTGAAGGTTCATTTCACCCATAACTACAGCCATGTACAGATATGCAGCATAAATGATTAAAGACAAGCTATTTTTATGTTGAATCTAAAACCTCGAGCCATATAGGCTCCACGCAAAAGCGTCTTATTGCATGTCTCTGGTGTGCAGCCAAAAAAATAAATAAAAACAAACAAAGTAACGACATTTTTGTTCCATGAGTCTGTCTAGATGATACTGAACATAAGCCGTTTTTGAAAAATCCTAAAAAAAAGTTGACTGAAACAATTTCAGATCAAAACATAAGTTCGTGTAAAGAAGGTGGAAGCAATTACCAAAGCGGTGCTTCCACATTCCTGTTCCTAATTGCAATATTAATATTTGTTTTAGTTTAATTTTGTTGAGCGCGATCAAGCGAATAACAAAATATGCGAAGGGAAAACTAATAATTGCAACGAGATTTAGAATCCGCATCCAGAGAGATTAAACGCGTTTGTCTAGTCTACAACCTCTCATCAAATTCTAGATTTAAAGCAATATCACTTCGGTCGAGAACGTTTATGCTACTTAATTATGAAATCGCATAGATCTAAATATTGTAGAGTAGTAATATTTGAAACATTGACTGGTGGTACAAAAGTCGAGAATTGCTTTGATTGAAATTGCTTCGAAGGCATGAACATTTTACTCAGAATAGCAATAGTTTGTAACAAAACCTTTCAAGCGATAAATCGCTGTCACCAAGAGCAATAAAAAGCGTTATGTTAGCGCTAGTATCCGGCTTTCTCGTTACATTGTTATGACTGACACAATGGCTATTTTGAGAAAAGCTCTTGTCATTTCAAAACCACATCCTCATAACTTAATAGCGAACTTTTGCATGGGTATCTAGTCTACGCAACGCCTGCATTAATTACTTTAAAACCAGTAACGGTTAGTCAAATACTCACATAATCGTTAACTTAAAAAAGATTATTTCACAATTTTGTTTCTGGTGGTTGTCAAGCGCAGATGTGTAAAAACAGCCTTAGAGTCTTTGAAAAGTTAAGGGCAAGTAAAGCCAACATGCAAAAGCATTTACTCTATGAACAAGGAAGAAATCTTGCAGAAAAAAAAACACACAACATTCTTTAAACACTTCAACCTCAAACATATTAATTTATGCTTTGCTTATGAATACTTAACTAGCAAAATAAACTTAAGAAAAAAAATTAAGTTCAATCTAATAAATACGCTGCTATAAAGAATTCTGATACAAATACTGACGTAGTGAATACTTCAATCACAGCATTTGTCTGCAACTAAACCAAACTAAATTAATCAGCAAAATTTGAAAAGCATATTACATTAATTATTAAAACTAAATAAATAAACAAATTTAACTGATTAAATAGTACATGTAATATTCACCATTGTAAAACAAGTAGGCATAAAATTAATGTCTTTTTTGTTGCCAGGAATAATAACAAAGAGTTATCGTATAAAGATGGTTTTATCAAAAACGCTAATGAGTGTCTTGTTGCACAAGGATCAGATTTCGTATTAGATGATTTTCACAAAACTTCTCTGTTCCATTTTCAACTCTAACAATCAAAGAGACTTAACATTCTTATGATGATAACCGCACGACCTTATTGTTGCTGAAGTTCAATTGTTGGTCACCTTTCGACAGTTCAAACACAAGTATATTTGCTCCACCATAGTCCATATACAATTCTTCTTTTGTACATCTTAAAAATGATGCTTGGACAGTTAAATGTTTATTTGCAGAGTCTTGCAAGCAATTGAAGTAATGTTTCGAATAGTGGTTGTATTTCGAAGCTGGATCCAATGGTCAGATTTCTCTAAAAACAAAATGAGTTGTAAAAATGTATACTTCGATGTTCCATTGCATTTAACAGTTAAGGATTGCAAACAGAGTTCGAAAAAGACTAACAAACACTAATTTTAGAGGTTGAAAAGCAGTTAAAGTTTGTTTTTTGAAAAAGTGGTGAAGATAATTAGTGCTGTCTGATTTACCTTCAGCTCTAAAAACAACTAATAAGAAAAAGAAACAACTGACGCATATATATTCAAGCGTCAAACCAGGAAACCTTGCCAAAGTTAGCATTAATTTGATACCATTTCAGCTAAAGTTCTATGTGAAACCAAACAAAAAAACTTAAACTGGATGGGGATAGTTTGGCATGGCATTACAACACTATCAATAACCTAAGTCAAATAATGATTCTTCGGACGAGACTCTTTCACTGGAAATTTTTGTCTACTTTTTTATTAATTTTGATCCAGATCTAACCCAAACTCAAATTCTTACTCTAAAACTCACTCTAAAACTAACCCAAATCTTAACCCTTAAAAAAGCACGAAAATAAGACATATTAAGTCACAATCTGAATCAGCCTCTGATTGTTAGAAAAATGCCTACAGAAGGGATTCCAACCCATGCCCGAAACAACCACAGACATATACTGGCTTCAAAGTCGCAGCAGTTTTTCAACACAGGACAGACATAAGACCATGTGAGCTTGTTGACCTACTTTCTTCATGATCTTAAAATGGCAAACAAAAAATGCAAAGATGAATAATGAAAATTTTTATTTCACTCACTTTAACTTAAAAATTTCCAATGAAATCATCATTCATAGAATCCTTTACACACCACAGTATATCTTTTCAAACCAGCATAAACTGCCAAAAAATTACCAAATACCAGTAAGTACGTATTACTTCGACACTAATTCTGTCACCATTACATAAATTAGAATGTCTCTTTAGTATGTGTGATCTATAGCTGATCAACTAAAAGTTACAATACAAATAAGCACAGCGAATTAGCAGTTAGACTTGATGCAAAGCTACTTTGGGGACTATTTGCTGATGCTAGTTAATCGAACGCTAACGCATTCGTCTCTGGAGCGTGAGGTCTGAGGTTCAAATCTTGGGTCAGTGAAATTGGCACAGTGTTGCCAACCACTTGCCATCTGTGCAACATTTCTTTGAAGGGTGCATTGTCCAGGCTCAATGATGCAAAGATGGGCCCGCCAACTCATTATACACTTCTGCATAATACAACAAATAAATAAAAGATTTAAGTTGGTGAATGTTTGTTTACATCAGCGTTCACAAATTGTTGCGTATGTCCCCCATGAAGACTAGCAAACATTGCAAAAGTGCAATTTAGGCATTTTGCTGTTTCCGGTCTAAATGCACCTTTGATACATATAATCTTTTCAATGACTATACAATCAATCAAGTGTGTTTAATAACAAAATCAAAAAAGGTTAAGAACTTTTTAGTTTGATGAAAGTCCTTGTTAACAGTCTTCCTTCAGTATCTACAAGCAAAGACAGATACTAATGTCGTGCATTAAGACCTGCTCAATCATGCCTCACACTGCTTTCAGACCATACCGGTAATTGAAAAGTACAAGACAAACCTTCAATATCATGGACCAGCATTACAGTCATTTGTTAATAACTTTCACAAAATCACTGCAGATTCTCAATTTAATACTCCATTGTACACGTTTAACAAAAGCCATCTCTGGCTACAACTGTTTCAAAAATAAAACCAAAGTATGCACAATAAACATCAACGCAACATAGGTTATCTACCTCAATTCAGATTCCCGTTTCTGGAACAACTCCAGCAAGAAGATCAAATATCAGCCGGGGTAGAAGACTGCATGGAGCAGGAAGGCCACCAAAAATTTCCAAGAAGACCAAATCAAGATGTCAGCATTTGATTCAACAGTGCTCTAACAAGAACGCCATGCTTGGGAAATCCCACTAAACAAACAAACTAGGTTGAATTGGAAAACACTTTATGTACCAGATTTTTTTCTGTGGTCCTTTTCTGCAATTTGTGATTAAGGGTGACTTTGATACTTTTTGCATCATAAACCATTCAGTAATTTGCTATTTGATCAACCCCAAAGTTTCCAAGTAAATCTCTTTTAGGTATGTAAATAAGCAGTCATTGATCATTTACCTAAACAAATTAACTACTGTTTCAAGACCATTTTAACAGTAAAAAACTGCAAATGCTTTAAAACCATGATCAATTTAAATCCCATTATTTGTTACTAAGACATAATATATAATACGAAGTGGCTAGTATTACGTTATGTAATGCCCATAAAGAGAATAAGAGAGTAAAGAGTGAGAGCTCATTTACTTTTTTTTGTTTTTTAAATTATCATTAGGGTTTGGGTTAAAATTATCGTTAGGGTTAGACCTAGGGTTAAAGTTAGGTTTAGGGTTGGGGTTAGGGTTAAAATAGCGATTTTATTATTCTTACGTAACGTAACAGCAGCCTCTGCCTATATAATACGCTAAATTGTTAAATACCGGTATGTATTAAAGGACTAAATATGAACTTTGCTACCTAAAAACAACACCTACCTACCAGCTCAAATAAACCCAATCCATACAGTATATCACTATTGCATAAGCTGCAAACTCTGTATTGGTATACTGATGCACTATCCAGTTGGTAAAACCAAAGTTTTCATTAGTCCATGTTCACAACTCCCCAAAAAATCAATTTAAGATTGCATACAAGGCTTCTTTTAAACTGCTATAACCAAAACTCTAAAGTGTTAGAGCAGTCATGTTTTTCAAATTCGATTGTTAGTGCGCTTTGACTGAAAAGTAAGCACAAATACAAAAGATGATTGGAAGAATCCTTGAAATGTAATACAGATGCTGGATGCTTGATACTTCTTGAAACTTTGGCAAGCAAACCTTATAGCTTCTTTGTTAACTGTTAAGCATGAACACAATCAGTATTTTTTTCTTGCCAATAAATTGTACAGGATATCATTGCCTGCCCACACTCTACACAAGAAATGCAATTTTCCGTCTTCATAGGTCACATACTAATGGTAAGAACAGGAATCTGTATTAATTACAAATGGTTTGGACTGGTTACCACAGATCACCACAACAGAACATACCTACGTTTTAAAAATAAAATAAACTACAACATGGGCATATCAAAAAATTAATCTACTTGTATACTAGGCTGGGTAACATTTTATGCCTGCAACACAATTTTGTATGTTGAATAATCATAGAGTACAACATGTGAACATTTCTTAAGTTCAACAA
Source organism: Trididemnum nubilum (assembly GCA_963965965.1). NCBI lineage: Eukaryota > Metazoa > Chordata > Ascidiacea > Aplousobranchia > Didemnidae > Trididemnum > Trididemnum nubilum. Next base: position 43,916,779 of record OZ014473.1, on the reverse strand, counting down.
TCTAATACCTATTGTGTAAAAAAATTAGGGTACTAAACTTTCTATGAGCAGGTTAGAGACAAACGATTTAGGCTACTTAATCTGAGATGTACCGGTAGAAGTAGCTGGTACCAGTAGTAGGTTTGGCATTACCATTGTCTACACTATCAAGAAATTGCCACAATTAACTCAGGCTCAACACCTTAAAATATGTAAACAGCAAAATAAACCTACCCTATATATCTGACATAGCCCTAGGTCTTCGTAACATTTCAATGTTAACAGTGCACATCAAGCCAAAACCGAGAGCGAAGTATAATATCACAAGGATGGTGTAGTTGGCATAGCATAGAATCGGTAAGTACGCCAACGTTAACTGGTAACCCTGAACTGAACAGTGAACTCTCAATCTGACCCCTTATATCATACTTCCATAGGTGGGCAAGTTAATGCGAGACAATAGCTTCGTTAACCACTAGTCCGTTAACAAACATCACACCTCCGTTAACGTTAATCCGTTATTTTCAGCTTAGATTAACAGATGTTAATAAAGTCCGTTAATCCGTTAACATTTTGCGGGTAATTTACATTTCTTTTTATTCACTCCCTTCTAGAACACGTATTGACACTGTTGAGCTGATTGTAAGAAAACATTTATTGCTCTGGTGGTCTTTTTGTGTTTTGGTAGTTATATTTTACAGTCTAATCTAATTTCACGATAAAAACAAGTTCAAATGCACAATCGAAGCTGCCACCTGAAAATCTTTGGAAATTGGGAACAGCAATAACTAATAGACCTCTGAGGCTGCAGGTTATTAATTACCTCAAAAAAGAGCTCCTTTCTTCGCTTTCTTCTATAAAACTCATGCTAATATGCAACAAGTGTTACCAGAGCAAACTGGTTTGTACCGGTATGATGAATGAATGGTGCAAGATACGAATAAAACCTTAACGAAAGTTAACAAAACTTAACGGAAGTTACTTTAGTCCGTTAGCAGCACTTAACGGAAGTTAATTTAATTCGTTAACATGAAAAAACTTTTTAACGAATTAAGAAGTTAATGAAAAAGTTAGTTTCGTTATTAAAGGATTAACGATTAAAGGACTTGTGCCCACCTATGCATACCTCACCTAGGCTACTATGCTTACTGAGACCTAGGTACCAAAATCCAGAAGCTATTTGTTTAGACTTAGGAGAAATTTAATTTACTTACTACGGTAGTTACTCTGACCATCGAACAGATGAATCGACTGACTAACATTAACTGAATGCAAGAGTGACTCTGTTTACTGTAAGCTAGTCTATTCTGTATCAAAAAATCAATTATTTGGCTATTATCTGCCATTTACGAATAGTAAGTAAATATACATAACATGATTAAAACTTTGAATTGCACTAACATCATCGTTATCTGACTACCATCACATTAGACATCCCTGGTATGATATTAGGCTAACATTTTAATTTTATACCAGTATCTAGTAGGCCTAATATAGCAACAATTGCTCAGACTCGAGCTAACCTACCTCTTGCATTAATTTGCCTGTGAATACAGCGGATCAAGCCAAAGTGAGCGCGGAGTATGGATAGGATGCGGATGTGACGTAATAAATCTGCAAAACTATGGTAGAAAAAAAAAATTCGCGGCCCGCTGTCCAGCCGCTGACTCATTCGTTGGCTACCCCCATACAGCCGCTTGCGGGCCGATGAGCAAATCGTTGGCGGTCCGCTAACGATTACTGATGGTGGGCCGCCGAAGATGCCATCTCCAGCCCGCTGTCGGCCCGCCAACGTTTGCTACTTGAGTATGTTTATTCATTATAATAATAAACTTCATCAAAAAATCATTAAATCAAGTGTTCAGCTAGTCCAAGGATAGAGGAATTGGAAAAGTTTGGCGTAGCTCTCCTACATGTTATTGAATTTGGCTATAAAACTCCGCATCGCTGCCGTGCAGAAAATACAAAACGGTTCTGATTGGCAAGTCGTAGCAGCAGTAGCGTAGCCAGGGGGGGGGGCGGGGGGCTATAGCCCCCCCTCCATTGGCCTGTCAACCAAAATGCAGAATTAGGAAAATACCACGTTTTTAGCTCTTCTGAGACTGTTTTTTGTGCTGGAATGGACTAAAAAGTGATTTAAAGTATCTTTTTTACCATATATTCAGGGAGGGAGTTACTTTGTCAAGAATTAAAATCACAAATTAATGAAAACTTTGAAAAATACCTCAAAATAAACAATCAAATTTCATTGCTGGTGTAAAAACGTCAAACATAAACTTTATCAATAAATATATTATAAAGTCAGGATTAAGTAGGGGGGTGTTATTCAGTGTTAGTTAATTACCAATCACTTCTCTCAAACATGCGCGTAGCCAGAAATTCGCAATGGGGGGCTGTTTGGGGTTCTGGGGGCGGAGCTCCCAGCCGCCTGAGGCCAATGGGGGCCTGGGGCCAAAGCCCCCAGCGCTCGAAATTTTTGCATTTTTTTTTGCAAAAACGACTTAATTTTGGAGCTATTTTGATAAAAGATAATGCTTTTAAAACGTGGCTTAGAAATTGGTAGTGCAAACATGATTAAACTGGTTGCATAAATGTGCCATTTGGGAGGTGGCTAATGGTAAAATTTTAGTTCTCTTATTTAGATGCTGGTAAATTGAAAAATCAAATATTTCAATAAAGCTCACACGGAGTAATTATTTCGTATACAGTTTATAGAGAAAAATAATTGGGGGGGGGCTAATGAAAATAAATTTGAGAGAAATTGGTAATTAACGATACTGAATAGCCCCCCCCCCTATTCCTTAGTTTATAGTAGGCCTATATTTGTTGATGACACCTATGTTTAGCATTTTTACACTTGCGATCAAATTTGGTTGCCTATTTTTGACCATTTTTCAAAGTTTTTATTTATTTGTTAATTTTATTTTCAACAAATTAGCCCTCCCCCCTAAATATATGTTTCGAAAGATGTTTTAAATCACTATTTAGTCCACTCTAGTACATTTAACGGTCTCAAAAGTGCTAAAAATGTAGTGTTTTTCTCATTCTGCATTTTGATCGACATGCCAGTGGGAGGGCTATAGCCCCCCCGTCCCCCCCTGGCTACGCTACTGGATTAGATCGCAGCAAAACAACTCAATGCAGTAGCCTAGTAGCGGTGTTGCTTTAGGTTAGAAATTGGGAATGGGATGGCCTGGCTAACCACGCTTAGGCTATCAACGTCAGAGTTGCCAATAATAATTATTTAAAGACGTCTACGTCGTGTTGAAATAGAATATCTCTGAAACTGCTGGGTCAAAATAAATAGTGTCAACACCAGTCTAGTTTAATGCAATTTGCCTCATTGTAAATACTCCCATTGATTTTGCACTTTAGTCCTCGTTTAAGTGCGCCTTATGGTGTGAAAAATATGATAAATACTATCAGTCAAAGTATGTTTAGTTTGCAAAAGCTTCAAGTTTTAACAAAACTTTGAGATATTGCAGTTGATCTCTATTTGCACGTAGTCGTCACTAGATGTAAAATTGTGAGCATTGATAATTAGGCTTATAAATTTTTCAACTTTTGGAATGAAATTAAATTCGTGGGTTTGCAATTGATGAACTTTCATATACTAAGTATTTTTACACTAATATTTTATTATTTTTATTAGCTGGCGCACCAATACTTTAAAGTTTCCAGAATTTTGGCTTATTTTAACATGTCAAACATACTTTTCAAGCAATTTCATCGTTTTGATTTTTAGACTTTTATAATTATAAGAGGGCCATAGTCAGAAAGGTCGAGGCTAGGCTGAAACCGCTTTAGAAAGCTAAAGTCATGGTTGGCTTCGTAGTTATGCAGACAAAATTGACAAGCTTGAATGACCTTTCTTTTGTCCCAAAATTTTGTCTCGGTCATAAGTGAACTCTTTCTTTAGTTTGGTATTGGCCTGCGTTTCGATTGTAATTCGTGAGCCCCACCCATGGGCATAGGAGCTCAAAATAATTTGGGGGGCACCAAAGTTTTTCCCGAAAAATCACGTGAAATTTGCCTGACAAATCAATCGCTTTTTCTGTCCAAATTGAGGTGATCTGCAAAAAAAAAAAAAAAAAAGATCTTCACCCATATTGTGACGGTTTTTCTGTCCAAATTGTGGTGATCTCCAACAAAACAAAAAAAGGTCTTCACTCATATTGAGACGTTTTTTCTGTCCAGCGCTCGGAATATGTTAGTAGGCAAAATTGCCCAAACGACATGTAATTGCCCAAAATTTTGACGCAAAATTGCCCAAATAATATGAAATTGCCCAAAATTTTGACGCAAAATCGCCCGAATTATATTAAATTGCCCAAAATTTTGCCCGAAATTGCCCAAAATTTTGACAATTTTTGATCCCCCGCCCCCCCTACCTCCTACGCCTATGGCCCCACCTGATAACAGGCTCTGCTTACGGCCCTGGTTAAATAGTACAGAAAATTACAACCAAGTTTTTAAAAATATTTGCAACTGATAATATTGGTAATGAAGCTGATGTGAGATTTTCGTGTTAGTTTTTGTTTTAGTGTTTACAAAAACTTTTTGCAGACTAATGAAAACAAAACGCATAGCCTACGTAATGTTTAAACGGCCATATGCAACAAGTTAGGGTTATGTGCAAACAATAAAGAATAATCTAAAACCTAGCTTGACAAATTTCAGCTTTCTACGATTTATTGTTTGCGAGATATTTCAAGTTTAGATCTCCCCTACAGTGTTGCCTGTTAAAATTTCATCTTTTCTAATGTACTGTTTGAAGCATTTATCGAAACTGGTTTGAAGGCACCTGAATACAAGGATTTTACATGTATTAGCCAAGTTTTAGAAGAGAAATATTTTTACAAGTTAGGCAAGATATCTCTCAATTGTTGTTGAGATCTTTTAACCTGTGAAAAGCTGGAATTTGGTAAAGATGTATTTTGGAATATTCCTAATCTTTTATACATTATTTTAGCTAGATGCTTCACCCCTTTTAATAACAACGTAAGTGATTATTTGGTGAAAATCAAATATAGCTAAGTGTTACAAAGTATATTATATCAACAAGATTATGTTGTTTTTAATAATAAGTCAATTAAGATGTTTCTGACGTTTGCAGGCCAGAGTTTTAATGTTTAATCGTTTGCGTGCTTCAGGCCTAAAGACTATCATCGCGGAAGCCTAGGGAAGAGCCACCAGAAGAGCAACTTCCCAAAACAAGCAATGCGAAAAAATTGTCTCCCCACAGGAATCGAACCTGCAATCTTTGGATTACCGGTCCACTGCTCTACCACTTGAGCTGGAGAAGACGTCTCCTTGCATGCTTAATTTTGACTATTTAAACCCAGCAACTTGCTTGTTGTGAAATTTTAATAATAAGTCAATTAAGATGTTTTTGACGTTTGCAGGCCAGAGTTTTAATGTTTAATCGTTTTGCGTGCTTCTGTGCTTCTAAAATTATGGTGTTTTTTAAGCTTCAAAAGGGGGCTTTGACCCTCGAAATTCTGTGTGTGTGTGCCACTGCTTGCTTTCCAAAGCGTCAATCAACAACGATGAGCAGTATTCTCTCACTAAGCTGCTAATGTTCTTGTCAGATTTACTGCAGCTGATCCAACACCATAATCATATTTGTGGGCTAAAGCTTTATTGCGTTTAATTAAATAGGTGAAAACATTCTCAAGACTCAGCACATCAAAAACATAGAAATAACATTTAAATGAAGACCAATGTATATAAAACTCGCATTTACAAAGGTAAAAACATTGCTCATTGCTACAGTCAACTGGGTAGTTTGAAATGAAGTCCAAGCTTTCTGAATGCAATTGGAAGAGCTAGACAGTTAAAAACCTAAACCCTCTTTCAAGTTCTGCATGTTGGGTACTGTTTTATGTTTGGAAACTAAGACATTTTCTTGCATTTTCAAAGCTTTGATTTCACTGACAGGATTTTTTGATTTCATTACTTTAGTAGAGGGAATACAAGTTCACAGGATTGCAGATTAACGCAATAACGTCTTTTAAGCATCATTAGTTTTGCTCTTTACCTCAGTTATTTGGCATTGAAAAAATTGTAAATTTTATTATTGCATGAAAACTTTTTTGGTTTAACCCCAATTTGTTTCATTTTGTTTACAAGCTAAAACTCACAGTCCGTGCTTGAATCATATTTTATGCATTTGATCAAGTTTATAAAACATTTTGTTAGCTTCACATTTACACATCGTTATTGAGCTCTTCATACAAAAATTACTGTATTTTTCATACAAAATAAAAATTACTTATAAAAATTTAAAAAATTTACAAAATAAAAATTTCATATAAAAATTACTTCATACAAAAATTACAGTAATTACTGTATTACTGAGTAATTATTGAGCTTGTTTAAAAACGTAACGCTGTGATAGCACATTGGAAAATGTGGGAATTTTAACAACTTCTGTTAATTGATGCATTGAATTCTTCAAAATGTTGACAGTCCAGTGTTTCCTCTAAGCTGTGCGCGAGTGCGCGCGCACACAGATTTTAGAGACTGCGCACACGCATAAATTTGCTGCGCATGGACATATTGTTGCACTGACATATTGTTGTTGATTATAAAATTACAATAATAAGACAGACAATAAACTTTTGGGCCCAAAAATCGCTCCAATTCAGGCTTAAGACCTTTTTTTATACTTTTTTAGTCTTAATCTAAGTTCGGACACAAAAACCACTTTAATTCTGGGTGAATTCCCAGAAAAAGTGCGCACATGCCAAAATATCTGCGTAGAGAGACCATAACAAATTAGAGAGAACATTGGTTAACTCTAAGCAGAAATTAGTGGATGATATAATTACATGCATAAGCTAATACTACTTGATTAAAAAGCTTTGATTATAAAATAAAATGGTTAAGAAAGGGTCGCCAACAATTCAAGTCATCTTTTTTGTAAATTATCCTGAACGAACACTTACTAGTTTGCCACAAAATGCATAAGGAATTATGTATTTTATCATTTCTTTATCACCGTTTGCACCGTAAACCCAGGCATTAAGAACATTGGGATACAATGCGCAGTCAGAAGAACGGCAAGACGTTACCAAATAAAACGTTTGTACAAATCCGTTTTCTGCAAAAGATGTGTTTAGTTAGTAACGAGTTTTGATTCATAATCGGTTGCTCGTTTTTGTAAAGCAGGTTATTGTAACAATAAGGCCCGGTCTACACTGTGCGTAAAATTGTGAGCTTACGAGGGTATTTTTAGTTTATTTTGAACAGAAATTTGGTACGCCCAGCATACCGCCTTACCAGCGTACAATCAGCCAGTTGGTTAAAATAAGCTAAGGTTACGCTTGAACGCTCGTGATTTTACGCACAGTGTAGTCTGGCCCTAAAGGTCTAAAATTCATCAAGAATAGACAGGACCAGCCACAGGGTGGAGTGGAGACGAATAAAGGAGACAAATAAACTTCTGTCAATTGTGTTACTTTCTAGTATCAAACGCTTATTGATTCACTCATTTGTTATGCAACAACATATTAAGAAATCTTAAAATTTGGAATATAAATGATTTGGCGTGAATGAAAATCTTCATACATGCCAATTTCTCAAAGACGCTCTGTCAAAGAACTATGACTTTTCCGGCCAAAAAAGTGGGCACCTATTTGATTTTGGAACTGCGCCGCAAGTGCTGGATGTACTGTAGTACCGAAATGGAGCTACAGCCATTTACCCCATTTAATTTGTGTGCTTTTTGTTGCTGAGTGGAATCAGTCCTAGTTACAGTGGCTTACTTACCAGGCTCCTGTACGAATTCAATGAATTCATAAGTTTGACAGTTGAAAGCGAAGTAAAGAGGTATCGTAACGCTGTCACTTGGACATGGGTTAATAACACTTCGTTTGCCGCGCTGGAGCTGCTGTTCTGTTAGATAACAAAGGTATAGTTTATGCCAGGCATCAAAAACCGATGGCTCGCGAGCGGCTCTTTTGGTGACTGCATTTGAGCCCCCATAAATTTAAACTGACTAGGTTGCCAGATTTCAAAGTCTTTCACAGCGACTTCTCCCCCCAAAATAGCCGAATTTGGTGGAGAACTTGCCAAATTTGAATATAAAATCTCGTATAAAACTTAAACTAGCCAAGTATCAAGCCAGACTTCAAGGCGATCAGTGACAACATGCGACATCAGAAGTCGCATTAACTCTCCATTATGTAATTTTCGGCTAAAAATGTACAAATTAGGTGCATTTGGATTAAATGATTATTAAGTCGTGAAAAGGGTATATATATGGCACTCACAAAACTACAATTAAAATTATGTAACGTTCAAGGCTCACTTAGTCAAAAGGTTCCCGACCCTTAGTTTACACAATGCACAATATCCATTTTTCGTCTGCTTTTGTCCGATTAAGTGTCTTTTTTTTAAGTTATTATGCTTCTTTGTCCATAACTGTATGCTGATTACTGAATTTGTTGTTGTGCTTAATTATGTATGTATCTTCCCGTACCGTACAACCTCAGATGCTACCTGTTGCACGATCCGCACACTTTACATTGCGATAACCACTTGGTACTTGACGCAGTCCGCAGCTGCTTAAAGATATTCCAGTGATTCAATGTTCCTGCGAATTTCTTCCAATTCTAGTCCACTGAATTTACTGCTTGTTCGAAGCCACTACGCCGAGATAAACGTCGTTCAGCGTCATATCTATCCTAGGACGCAACAACGTGACCAGGGTTCGAGTTGAACCCAAATCATGCGATTAGGGCCATCGTAAAAACGAATCTAGTTTATCACATAAGACAGTCAGGAAAGTTTTCGCTGAAACATCGCTTTAATTGATTGGGCGCGAATTTTTTGTTCTCTGCGGTACTTTACAGCATAAGCGCTTGCAGAGAAAAACGCGTATCTCAATATGATGAGTGAAGCAAAAACTTTAAAGTGTATGTAATCAAACAACAGCTGACAAATACCGTAAACTGTAAATTCAACAAAAAAAAATTAGTGCGGTTAGGTTTTTAACAACTGCTCATTTCAAAAACCTTCGAAAGCAAAAAACGCACTCTTTTTTTTATATATCTTAGTATCTTTGTTTCTACTACACTAGGCTACTTTCAATTCACTATTTAATCTTCCACAAGGTTCTGGCTGGAACTTGATTTTGCTCCTGGCGTATCCCAAAATTGGATTAGCATAAAACAGCAATTACTGAAGATTCTCTGGTTCTTGGTTTGTACAAATATGAATCAGTAGAGAATGAAAAGTCGAAGACTTTCGTATTTTATTAATCTTACATAGTTATCATTTGTACAAGCATTAGTGGGGTTTTAGTCAACCTTATCTCAGGATCTCATGCCGTGCTGTTATTTACTTCACCTTGATTTTCGATAGCAGCTGACATCGCCACAAGTGCAAGCATGGACAGCACCAACACTTTCTGTAAATAAAATATATGGAATTGTAGTAAAGTTTTTGCCCCTGGTGGTAAAAATCTGTAGAAAACGGTTTCTATTTTTATAAAGGAAAAAATGCGGCTACTTTTAGTGTACATTGAGGCTCATAATAGCAACTTAATGCTTGTAATGGGTAGTAAATCTACCTATTGTCTTTACTTGTAACGCGAATGAAAAATGATTGGCTCTCGCCGGGTCCACGACAAATGACCGCGAATCAAATGACAGCCAACTAACCCAAATGTTGGCGGTCAGTTGGTTCGCGGTCATTTAGCGGCGGTCAGTTGACTTCGTTCGCACTTGCTTGGCTTCCTAGTATGCATATTTTGCTTTAATATTTGAGTATAAAAAGTTTGATTAGCTTTAGGTTTGGCAAAGTTGAGAGAGTGACTTTTGGTTTTCCATTCGTCAAAGTCTATTCAGTATTTCCTGGGTAGGCCTACAGTTTTTTGTTCATTAAAGTGCTATTTCGTCATAACTTCAACAGATTGTTCATAAGCGAATGATCTGAATAGTACAAGCGAAAAAATAGAATAGTTGGTGTTAAATTAATTGTAAAGCTGCTTTCACCAAACAAGCGTTATTTTTTTCTCCCGCAATTTTGTGGGCGTTTAGCAGAGGTGGAGTCGAGGACACATGGCTCAAAGCTAAGGACACAAAAGAAATCCGAGGCCAAGAACAAGAATGCTCGAGGCCACGGCCATGGACCAAGGACATAACGCAGAAGTGTTCTCCAAACACAAAAAAAGGTCTTCGCTCAAAATTTTCGCAAACTTTCCGCAAAAAGCAGGCAATTTTAGGAAAAAAAGGTCTTCGTCCGAATATTCGCAAGTTTTCCACAAACTTCATGCGTCAAAAAGTGTTTTATCGCAAGTTCTCTGGCGTGTTCCAAGACGATACAACATTGCTCATGACCTTGGCCCACTTTCAACAAGTCAAAAAATAGTGCTGTCCTCGAGCAAAGAACAGGGCCTGTAACTTACAGGCACTGCAGTTGTACCAGTGGGAAATTAGCTAAGGTTGCTGATAGGTTAAGAGAAGGGAAATAGGCGAGGCTCGACTCAAACTGACCCTGACTAAAACAGCAAGCACAGCACCACATAAAGAAATACAGCAATATTATTATACTTGTAGCACTGGCCGAATCAAAAGCACAACAGGTCATTTACAACAATGGGGTCTCTACCTCAATTCGGTTACTAAAATACCCAAATAACCTAACCCAAACCAAATCTGACCTAACCCAAACTAACCTATTTACAAAAAACGATAGCTCGTCCCACGGCTAACAACAAGCTTCACTATTGCCAAGAAATTTTGCTACACGTGTAAAAACTTCCACGCTATGCGGAAGTAAATATAAATCCCTAAACGGAGTCAAACTAGATTGTTGTTCCCAACATCCCCACCCTCAAAGCGGCGGTCACTCGACTGACGCTTTCCAAGGCACAAGGAACAGCAATCTTTAAATAGCACGCACAAGCACATTTCAACAGAAGCAACTGAACCACTAACGTATTTCCTTAATCACGATTCAATTAACAGAAAAGGAGGGGTATTAATTTTAATCACCGAAACCCAGCCACCTCAAACGAGATGGGCTGGCTCTTCGAACTTCGAAGGTCAAAAACACACTAGCGAACATTTATGCACTAACACTCGGTACAGTAGCAGCCTCCTACAAAGTCAAGTCTGTCATCAACCCTTTAAGTATCCTTCCAGGAGGCACAGCTTTGGAATGTCTCTCGCATACACAGTTCCGTCGGCAGTTCTCACGCGCACTCTTCTTACGAGACCTGCATTGTCCGGCAAGGTTTCAGTCACAATTGCCTTTGGCCACTGGTCTCTTGGCATCCTCTCGTCCAGCATCAGCACCAGATCTCCAATTGCAAAGTTTCGCTCGGCACCAAACCACTTCTTCTTCGGCTGCAGCAGCGGGAGGTATTGTTTTGTCCATTGGTCCCAAAACTTGTTGGCTAGATACCTGGTCTTCCTCCAAGCATGACGACAAGCGTCAGCCTTGCTGAATTCCCTTGAATCAGAAACGTCAGCTAGAGATCCCGTCAAGATGGTACTTGGTGCGAGCGCAGTGCAGTCATTCGGATTGGCTGGAAGATTTGTTATTGGTCTATTGTTTAAAATGCGCTCGATTTCAGTTACGTAATTTAAAAGATCAAATTCGGTGAGGGTCGATTCTGATGCAACAGTTCGGAATATCTTGCGAAAAATTTTGAAGAAGATCTCGTAAAACCCTCCTTGGTGCGATGCTCTTGGGGGATTAAAGCGCCATTTCACTTCTTTGTCCAGCTCTTTCTTCGCGGCAACGAAGTTCCCACCGTTGTCACTGAAAATTTCAGCAGGAACAATGTTTCTCCTACTGCAAAATCGCCGATAAATCCTACTTGAATAAAAGCTCCACTGTCGAGTGCAGGAACCACTTCTAGGTGCAAGGCCCTAGTAGCCATGCAATTGAATATACAAACGTAGCGTTTTACACTACTCCGGCCGATGATCACATCAGTGGGGCCCATCAAATCCGTTCCAACGGAACTAAATGGCCGGGCAGCTTCCAATCGTGGGGCTGGTAAGCTCCCCATCTGTTGCTTCCCTGCCTTTGCGTTCCAAAACCGACACGTCATGCACGCGTTAAGCACTCTCTTCGCCGCAGATCGTCCCCTAATTATCCAATAGCGTCGGTTGATTTCGGCCAAAATGTGGTTTGTTACCAAATGCCCTTCCTTCTCGGGACAGTTCATCAGTAAAAGATCAGTTACAGGATGATAGTTGGGCAGCAAAATCGGATGTTTGGTATCGAACGGCAATGAAGCGTTTCGCAACCTTCCTCCAACTCGCAGGAATCCGTCGACAACAAAGGGGCTCAGAGATTGGAGTTGCCTCAATTTCGGTGATTTTTTTAGCATTGCCTCTGAAATCACATTTTCTGGTGCTTGTTGAGTGTTTTGGTTTGGCAGTTGATGAAGAATTTCAGCAAAACTTTGCTCTTGGGCCACTTTGATCATTGCTACAAGCGCGTTACGCTCCTCTTCCGCAGTCAGGGGACCAGTCAGGGGCCTTGGGCATCGCAGATGTTTCCATTTAAAGTATACTTTAAAACGTAGTAACCATGCTACCGCACTTTGCAGTCTCTCGAGTTTTGAGTAGCGCGTGAACAACTGATAGATTGAGTCCTTCTCGATTCCACACACGTTCGTGAAGCATTGCCTCTTGGCCTTTCGCACACCAGGTTCAGCATCAGACAAATCACAAACAAAATCGGGCTGTTTCGGCCAGCTGTCCCTAGATTCTAAAAGAAATGGTGGGCCTTCGAACCACAATGTCGCCCGTTGACTTTGGAGGGCGACAAACCTCGGGAAGCAATATCAGCTGGGTTAAGGGTACCCGGTACATATCGCCATTGGTCAACAGAAGTGTAAGTGTGTAGCAGCTCAATCCGATTGGCTACGAAGGTGTCAAACCTTGCAGACGAATTTCGAATATAACGTAACACAACAGATGCATCAGTCCAAAAATACACTGCATTAAATTTCACATTAAGCTCCTTTCGAATTAAATCAGACAGTCTGGCACCAAGAACTGCTGCCACTAACTCTAAGCGACGTATAGTGACTCGTTTCACAGGAGCAACACGCGACTTTCCCATTACAAAACAGCACTGTACGGAATTATCAAAATACTCTACTCTAGCATATGAACACGAACCGTAACCAACGGAACTGGCGTCCGTGAACGTATGGAGTTCGATTCTAGCTGGTTGTTTGTCAGCAGCCAATATGCACCGGTTCAAGTGCACATAACCGAGTTCAGGCAGAGACCCGAACCGATCATCCCAGTTTAGCTCCAAGCCTGGAATCGTCCCTATCTCATCATCCCACCCAAGCTTAGCTACACAGGCTTGTTGAATGAGCTGCCTCGCAGGTAGTAAAAAGGGAGCAATGATTCCCGGGCGGGTCGTAGGTCTGTCCGATCATTGACAGGAGACCTCGTCGAGTGCACGACTTCTCATTTAGCCCGATTCGCACCTTTAGCACGTCCGATTCGGCATCCCACATGACACCCAAAGCTTTGTGCTCGGGGAGTTGTCCTCCGGACAAGTCGACCTTCGGGGCCAAGTCCTCTTGTGGAACACTGCTAAGAACCTGCGTGCTGTTAGAAAGAAACTTGGTTAGTCTAAAACCTCCGCTAGCTAAAAGCAAACGAAGCTGCTCAATCAATTCAATTGCCTCCTGCTCATGAGAGCACGACTTACACCAGTCATCAACATAAATGTCGCTTACCACCGTATCAACAACATCCTTCCCGGCATCAGCCACGTTGTCAAGTGCAGTCTGGCGCAGCGCAAATGCAGCACAGCAAGGTGAGGACTTCGCACCGAACACATGTGAACGCATCCGCAGCTCTTGAAGTGGCTGCTTCAAATCCCCATCCTTGAACCACAAAAAGCGCAATGCATCTCTGTCCTGCTCATCCACTAGAACCTGCGAAAACATTCCTTTTATATCACCAACTACTGCAATTGGAAATTGCCTAAAACGTAACAACACCCCCACAAGGTTATTAGTTAAATCGGGACCTTGTAACAAGTTATCATTCAACGACTCTCCCTCAACCCGAGCACTGCAGTCAAAAACTACTCGGAACTTGGTCCCGGTAGCAGTACAGTGATGAGGAATGTAAAATTCGCGATTAGGCACTAAACCATCAGGAATTGGCTCAGCATACTGTGTCAAATATTCATTCATTTTTAGTGGGTACTGTTCAAAAAGTTTAGGGTCACTTACAAAACGTCTCTTTAGACTCATCAGCCGCTTCTCAGCAAGCTGCCGACTCTGAGGAAGCTTACCCTTATCTTCCTTCCAAAGCAATCTTACGGAATAGTGTCCTTCTACCTTTTTACAGTGTTATGCAAAATACAGAGGGCACGTTTGTCCTCGATCGATAAAGGCACAGACTCAAACAAAGCTTCTTCATCTTCGCAGTCTTTCGCAAAGGCCTTCAATATCTGATTGCAAGAGATCTCATTTTCCAACCTTTGATTCACAAAATTTACCATCAAACGACGTCTGCCTAAATCGATTGCTGGCTGAACAGGCATTTCTCGATCGCCATCATCTTTCCCATAAATAGTCCAACCAAGGGCAGTCTTTAGCCCACAAGGCTCTCCAGGTTCACCAACAAGCACATCTTGATGGATATAGGCTTGATGTAAATCAGATCCCAACAAAAGTTCTACCTTTCTCTCTTGTAGCTCCGGAAATGTCAAATCTTTTAAGTGTGGATAAACTTGAACAAGATCATTTGTGGGAATGCTTGAATTCACATCAACCATCTCCTCTACCACAAAGGCGTCCTTCACCCAGAAGGATGGTCGCTCATTACACCCTTGGACTGCAAGACGATTCACCTTCTTCTTCATTTGAGAAGTGGCGTTGGTGGTGACCAATTCTACATTTGCGGCAGCAAGCGGTACTCCCAATCTTCGTGCAAGACTTGCTGCGCATAGGTTAGCATTTGAGCCCTCATCAATAAAGGCATAAGTGTGGGTAAAGTCTTCAGGGTTCTCTGCCCACACCTTAACTGGTACCACCTTCATGATGGATCTAGACATCAATTCGCTGGCTTTGCTTGCAGCACAGAGTGAAGGCTTCTCTTCAGGCTCCAAGTTTTCAGCTGAACTGCCAGGACTGGACAACGTCGACTTGCTTGTGTTTTCCTTTTCTTCATGCAACAATGAGTTGTGCTTTCTGTTACACGTTCGACAAGTCAGCTTACTACGGCAGTATAAAACACGATGGCTCTTCACAAGGCAATTGTAGCACAAACTATGCTCCTTGACAACTGCCTTCCTTTCTTTAATAGACTGGCCTTTGAACTTTTCACATTGCCACAGAAAGTGATTGTCCTCACAAAGAACACATTGCCTTTTATCCTGAGATCGAGAGACCACCTCCGAGGTTGCTTGCTGAGCTGCACACACACGCTGGTTGGCAACAGGGCCCTTCCGATTCGTAAGGCGAACTTGGTTTCCAATCTGTTCTCCTTCATCTTATGAAGAAGTCGCCCAAACACACTCTCAGCTTCAGCAGCAGCCTTCTCAATCAGTAATCGCAAATCCTTAAAACTTCTATGTCCGGAATCTGTACTCTGTCCCACAAACTGAGATTTCATTCTATATGGCAAGCGCTCAAACAGTGAATGCATAAGATCTTGGCTATTCAACATCCAACCCTTATTCCATCCTTGGAAGCTGATCTCACAACGATACATTTTGTCACTTAGCCTTAGCATTGCCTCAGCATCTCCTTCTTTTATGGATGGGCCATCCAACAACTCTTGGCGCAGCCGATTCATCAACTTTGACGTTTCCCCAAATCTCTTTTCTAACCTTTCCCATGCTCTGGCGTATGCTTCTTCACTACACACCAAGCAGCTAAGTCCAGCAACCACGTCCCGAGCCCTTCCCACACACATGCTTTCTAAGAACGCGAGGCGGTCTTCATGGCTTGAGTAAACTTCCTCCACATGGCGCTTGAATCTCTTCTTGAAGTCCCAAAACTTCATTACGTCACCATCAAACTTTTCCAGCTCTAACCTGAGTCCTGGTGGAGGAAATGTAGCCCCAAGCATTGTTTCAACTCCAGGCCGTGCACCATACTTAGGTTCCCTATTAGAAAACATTGGCCCCACCCTCGTATGATGATCCACTGGCTGGTATGGTGCTGCACAAGGGTTAAGGAAAGGCATGGAACCCGTCTGAGTAGAAGTACAAGGCCTGTCTGGATTAATCTTTGTTAATCGCGAGCCAACTAACACGCTTCCGCTTGGCTCCCTTTCACTCGTATTTGGGTCATTAAAATGGCTCAGTTTTGGTGGACTTGAGGTTATGCTAGCTTCATCCATATCTACTGGTATTTTAATGGAAGAAGATGCAGGTTTGTTTTTAGCTTGCCAAATCATCTTATCGCAAAGGTCTTTTATTTCAAAAATGGTATCCTCTAGACGATTTGCTCTGGATTCCAGGTCTTCATTGGGCATTTCCTCTTCCAAAATTCTTCCATGAATTATGGAGACTTTCTCCCAAGAAGCTTCACAAATATCCAAAATTCCTTTCGTAGGTCTCTCCAGTTCATGACTATCAACAGTAGCCGCGTCAATTTTTCCCAACTGCCTCTTCGCAGCAGCAACTTTAATCTGGATAGCAACCAAGATCTTCTTCCACTCCAGTTTTTCCGCCTCTTTGGGGCTCGATTCAGCATCAGGGGATGCCTGCGCATCCAACTGTGCCTTGTCAGTACTCTCACTTGCACTCATTTTAGAAGTCACAACTTAAAAATCAAAACTTATCTACGAACTAGCCTAGACAATACACTTACAGTGGCTCCAACAAAGTCCACTTACCAATGCCGATATCAGCAACTTAACTTAGGCCAAGTCAGCAGTTTAACAGCAAGGAATCACCAACCAATGAGTCAAAGCCAAGCGAAGTAGGCTATTCTACTTAATCAGTTACTAGTTGGTACTTACTCTTTTGACTCGCAAATATTCTAGCAAGTGTGATAGGTCTAATAAACTTTCAGACCTACAGCAACTCAAAAACGTTTTTTGTAAATACAAATGTAACTTACAGGCACTGCAGTTGTACCAGTGGGAAATTAGCTAAGGTTGCTGATAGGTTAAGAGAAGGGAAATAGGCGAGGCTCGACTCAAACTGACCCTGACTAAAACAGCAAGCACAGCACCACATAAAGAAATACAGCAATATTATTATACTTGTAGCACTGGCCGAATCAAAAGCACAACAGGTCATTTACAACAATGGGGTCTCTACCTCAATTCGGTAACTAAAATACCCAAATAACCTAACCCAAACCAAATCTGACCTAACCCAAACTAACCTATTTACAAAAAACGATAGCTCGTCCCACGGCTAACAACAAGCTTCACTATTGCCAAGAAATTTTGCTACACGTGTAAAAACTTCCACGCTATGCGGAAGTAAATATAAATCCCTAAACGGAGTCAAACTAGATTGTTGTTCCCAACAGGGCCCTTTCGAGGACTTGCAGGGTTCGAGACCAAGGACTTCAAATTGTGTCTTTGAGGACCCAACCTATGGGTTTTAGAACATATTTTACGCGTGTATGAATTAATGTGCGCAAGTTACGTAGTTTGAGCATGCATAGTGTTGCATATGTATTTTATGCGACCTGCACTGGTAAGTTGCTTATGTCCAGCGCAAAAAGATCGTGCAGAAAATACTCAAAACTCTTCTAGTAAAAATTTCTTACCCAAGTTCGGTGATTGCAGCTTAATGAATTTTTATAAAACAGTACATAGTTCAAAACTCGATTTAGCAAAAATGAGTATATTTATTTATTTAATCCGCATTTGTCTTCCAAACACGAGGAAGCGGCGGTGACGCTATTATTTTGGACGAGTAGTCACCAATTACAAAGTTTTTGTTTCCTTTTCAGTTTCACATACAGCGAAATTTCACACCTGTAATTTGAACTGATTGAAACTTAAACCATGTTTGAATATTTAAAGTTAATTTTGACCTCTTCCCCACTTGCTGACAATTCTAACATTTTCAGCTAACGCTCTCTTTTTTATGATGCAACATGTAACCAAAGATTAGTAAGGAGTACCAACTACCAAACCCTCAAATATATTGTGAATTATTCATGTTTGGAGTTTTAGATTTGGGCAACTCTCACAGGCAATCTTACAAAAAAAACGCGAGTTTAACAGTTGCATTTGTACTCTCTACGAATGCAACACTGTTAAACTAGCGATTTTTTAAAGTTGCATTCGTACTCTTTTCGTCTTGCTTCTTCATATGTTTGTAGTTATTAATACACAAAATTGAAGTACAAATTTGGTTGAATTGGAGTTATGATTGAAATTAAACAGATTATATTTAAATTTTTTTTAGTCTAATTTGAATTTTGTTTTAGCTTGATCATTTTCAATTTTAACTGATTATTTCCATTTATAAGATTTTTTGTTCGAACTGTAGATGGATTACGGCGCAACAGTTGAGGAACTCAAGCAGCATTTCCATGGAGATGAGTCGGTTTACGGAATCACTGTATTATGCGATAAATACAGTGGCCACCCTATAGGGTAAGAAGTTGGTATTTCTATGTTAACACTAAACTATGTAACAAACATAATGCGTAAAGTCAACTGATTCAAAAAAGTGCCCTTCAGCTGCGTTGGCAAGAGCGAATATCATAACACACTAGACGTTACATGTAAAACTTGTAAGTTTAAAACAAACACTACAGAATGTTTCATCCATAAACGCGATCAACAGGGATGCTTCAGACAGATATCATCAGGGATCTATTTAAATGAGAAACCCTTGATGATCCCGACTACGGGTAAAACAGTTTGTAGAATTTTAATTTTTTTGACATGTATCGTGTACTGCGTCAGAATAAACGCGGTACACTTTTATTGATTTCATGGACGAAGAATCACCAGCAATTTCGTGTTTTTTTTGTCTTTTCCGACCAACTATGGCTTGCTCTTTGATCCGACAACATTGAGGTGCCCAAACCATTGTATGAGAAAAAGGGTTTTGGAAACTCCATTATCACGAGTCATATATGGTATCAAACTTCTTTTCCAGACAGTGTTGCCAACAGTACGTTACCGCTGAGAGTTTTTGGCGTACTTCATTGAATAAAACAAAGACTTGATTTTCTTTTTTCGATCATTTGTTGTGCTATGAGAATATTTTTTCCCTTGTATCACCAATTGCGGTTCAAGTAATGGCAATTAAAATCACCATAACTGTGTACTTTAAATAATAGACATTGTGAGTGATTTTGATTGTTTCGTTGCCTTTGTAACACACCGTCGAGTTTCAAGTTTGGTTTGCCTCAAAATTGCACCAGCCCTCCGCCATCGACAGGGTAGGTGGCTGCTGGACTCGGAGACCGAAACAACTTCGTCATCTTCTAGCCAAGGTAACTTGGTTGGAGTTGCCTCGGCTCTTGTCGTATGAATGAGGGCGTGGTAATTTGTGATTGTAATTATATCTTGGTTCACCATTCACCAAGGTGTATTGGCCAGGAGACAACGAATGGGCCTTTCAGTCTTGGAGTCAAACTGCCACTTGCCCATTTGTCTATCACATACGGTGGAAGATTCACACTGTTTCTTTTAACGCAGGAAAGCTGTGAATGCTAATTTTTATAGTCATTGGTTTGACCTGACCGGGAATCGAATCCAGGTCAACTGTTTTCAGTAGCAGACGTTCTATTTATTTGACCCTTGGTAGCGCAGCGGAAATGTTTCACCACAATCTTGGTTGGAGAACCCGTGGGAGAAAGTGACTATTTTCACACCATTCAAATAATGGACACTCCGACACCACACAGGCGGCCACCAAAAATGAGCACCAGTTGGTTGCCTCTTTCAACCTGCCAGATGGATGGCTTCAACATTTTGTTCGGAATGAAGCACGAGCGAGTCGAGATAGCTTCGTTAAGGAAGATGAAATTGCTATGATAATGACGTTAGTAAACGTTAAATGTTTCGTTCTGCATGCGTACATTGTGTAGATTCGCGTACATTGAATTTGCTAACAAAGAGTCGGTCGATACTGCGAGTACTTTAGACAGGACTCTTTTTAGAGGAAGACAATTACAGGTTTGTGACGTTACATTACTTGCAAAGATTTTGCGGTCTGCTTTAGTATAAGGAATGATAAATGCTTTTGTGTTTAAGACGCAAGGCTGAGGGGCCATTGGAAAAGGCATGGCACCAGCTTCGGAGCTCTCGTTTTTCACGCCTACGGCTCCAGCTCCGTTGCGGCAATTTTTGAAAGTATGGCTCCGGCTCCACGTCACTCTTGCAATAAAGTCAGAAAGTTTTGTTCCGGTTGGCTATGTGATCCCTGAAGTCAACTTACCGTTGACAGGCGCGCAACCAGGATTTTGCTTAGCTTGAACCCAAGGCCAATAATGGTCTGAGTTTCATAAATGGGAGTCCAGGGTTAAAGCCCCTAGCAACTGAGCGAATTTTATGTTTTGTAAAAAATTGCCATTATACCACTATTTGGATTGTATTTCGCACGTTTGTGCAGACATTAAAAAAAAACATAATTGCCGAAATATGGAAGCCCTTTGACAGTTAAGTCTCTCAGCCTCATCAGCTCTACTCTTCTACATCGCTGAAGTCCAAAACACGATTAAAAGGATAGTTGATTTAGTTTTTTTAAGCGACTTGGCTAAAGGGGAAGGGGAGGCTTCAGCCTCCTAACCACTATGCTTCTGAGGACCGTACAGGTAATTGACTTCTAATTTCAGTTATAGCTTTTGAATTAACGCAGTAACGAAAGAACTTTGGGATAATTTGAACAAAACAGCATTTTTCTTTGTTTTTGAAATTTATTTTTGAATGCGATTTCCAGTGAATATGTGATTTGTTTTCGCCTCGCTAAAAGACTGGTTTGTGCGACTGCTTTGAATAAACATCAAGCAGTCACACTCTAGTCTGCACGTGAACTTAAGTCGGCTTACGATCTGCAATTATGTACAATAGCATTGACCACAAAGATTGCAATTGCTATAAATAAGGGGGTGAAAGTTAATCGCTACTTAACCGGTTAGCTCGCTCTTTTCTGTACGGGCAGAAAGCGGGGTCTGAAAGTCCATTTCGCGGCCAGCCAATATGAGTCAACTAGCACGCAATCAACATTTGCTAATTGCTCAGCACTCTTGCAACTTACGATTTGCAAGGAGCTGATGTGGTGCGGTCTATCAGTACGAAGAGTAAAAGATGATTTGGTTTCATTTTTTAAAGATGTACTTCATCAATAAATTCCTTCTTTAAATTTGCAGAAGACCTTGGAGATCGTATGGTCAATAATGATGGGAGGGAAATGTAGCATCTCGAAATTGGACAAAAGTAGCGGCCCGGAGATCGAGCAAAAAACACTGCTGCGTTGTGCTGTAGTTTGACCGTTTTTCCGTTTTGAGTAATGTGAAATAGAGTTGTATTTGGTGAGCCGCTGACTGCCGTTTTTTATCAACTTTTCATACAAAAAAAAACTAAAAAAACAGAAAATAAAACAACAAACCTCAAAATTAAATAAAAACACAATTTTATAATGTTTTGTTTAGTTGTATTACAGAAGCTGAAGCCTATTATATTGAATTGTTGGTGCTACAGCTCGTAGATTGTTTTAATGCAACGCACTTTGATTTTTTGAATATTTATAACTTAATTTAGCGTCCAAGCACAATTTACTGCTGCAGTACTGGAGTTTGCCCGGTTTGCCTGAAGTATTTTTAAGGATTAGTAGTACTGAAGTAAAGTCATTTTATTCAAATTTGCATACGATGTTAGGTCTTGGTAACTGCGCGTAATTAATTTTAAAACACAGTCTAAAATCAAAATATAACAACGAAAACTAATTTGTTTGAGATTTGAATATTGCCCACTATCAGGCACAAATCTTACCTCAATGAGGTTTTATATTTGCTATACGTCGCTTCAGCTGCAGCGGGTATCAAACCTGGCCGTGTCTGCCTTTGTCGAGCCGGGTATCGCTTCCCTTTGTGGTGCTGCTGACACGTGATGTTTCACCTCACAACTACCAACCAGTTCGCTCTTTTAGCCTTTTGCAATTGCTAATTTGCATACTTCTCGATTTTAGCGTTTATGCCTGCATGCTGCTAACATTTCTTAATCTATAGTCATTCTTTCTTCGACTATGGTCTTGACCACTGCTAGTTTCTGAGCTTCTTTCCAATTGGAACTGTTTTCTAATTTCTTGGATCTTCTTGCAACTGGGTGGACAATTACTTTGGTATGTACAAGCATTTATTCATTGTTTTTGCTCTTCGCAAATTAACGATTTATTAATTTTTTTGAACGTAAAGTAACTTTTTTCCTCCCCCTGATAGTTTAGATTTATATGTACTTGTTAGCATCTCTGGCGTTTTGATTGTGTGATAGTCTTCTGTTCTTGATCATCAGTAGTTGGTAGAGGGAACCTTCATCCCTTCAGTTTTATATTCTAAAGATTTTGGCTCTTTCGTTCCTAAAGCCGTTTTTTTTGTTATTTTTAGAAACCGCTCTCCACCGCTCGCTCACTAGCTCTCTCGTTCGATCACATGCAATTGAAGTCGACTCTGGATCGTTTTAGGGCAAATAAGTGACAATCTCTGACAGGGCTGTAGGTTTTGAGACCGGTCTCGGTCTCGAGACCAAATTTTTGTGGTCTCAGTCTTGGTCTCGGCTGTTTTGCACCGGTCTTGGTCTCGAACCGTTGTGGTCTCGGTCTCGTAGCTCAAAATTGGTCTCGAGACCAGGTAATTTTTGTAAGTAAAATAAAACAGTTAATTTTGTAATTTTTGTTAGAAAAAATAAAATAGCAAGATCGTGTAAATTTTGTCAGTAAAATGTAGTTTTGTAAAAAGCTAACACAGCGGTTACATTATCGGTTGGACAAAGAGGTTTCGCACCTGGAGATTAAGATTGTCGCGTTTTTACATGAGAAAAGACGTCATTCACACATAGCGGTTTTGATGACGATGAACGAAACTAGAGTTCAAGCAAAACTACAGCGTTCTTGCCCAATTCGAGCACTGCAGATATTTTTGCTACTTTTTTAATCCCCATGTGATAGAAGTTTTTGTGTCAAACGATGTACCCAATACTACTATTTTGAGATTACAGAGTGCTGTACAATAAATGAGAGATTTTTGGCAGTCGTTTAAGCAGTTGTTGAAAAAGTTCTCCTTTTTACTTTTGCAATTTTACGACGCTGCTAAAGAAGCAAAAAACTCAACTCGAAGTAGACAAAGCTATGGGAATTAAACTGTTTTACAAACACGATCGCTCAAATTGACGTCGATGCTCTCAAAATTTAAGAACAAATCAAAAAACAAATGGGGCTGAAAATCGGCAAAAAATTAAAAACAGCCAGTCACAGTTCAAAGTTTACTGATTCTTATCAAAAAAGAGTGAATACATTGTGTACATATTACTTTATTATCGATTGTGGACAACAGTTGTAGATGTAGTAGTGTAGTGCATAATTATCCTCCTGTCACCGGACAGCGTCAGACGCTAAACTTTTCATTGCAATGAAAAGTGCACGGATCGTCCAATATTTAGCGTCTGACGCTGTCCGGTGACAGGAGGATAATTATGCACTACACTACTACATCTACAACTGTTGTCCACAATCGATAATAAAGTAATATGTACTTCGTGGTTGGAGGAATCCGCACCTTCCAGTAATATACCAACCTATAGTGTATATATATTTTGTCTCTGTCAACAGCGAACAAACCAACTACTTTAAAATTGGCAAATTTTGTTTGTTCATGATGTATAGGCCTAAGCTAAATGTAAAATGGTAAGTGACGCAAACAGGAGGGCAAAGTGGGCTGCAGCTCTCCTCTTTTTAGTCATATCACTTACGAAATTTGATTCATGAATACAAGCATTTAAACGAGTCATGGACTTGACCTGTACAGGTAAAGAAGAGGGGCTAAAATGGTTGAGCAATTTAATTCTTTCAAACGGCTTCCGAATCTTAGCAATTAAGTGCTTAGCGATTTTAGCAATTAAAAATCTTAGCAATTAAGTAGTTCTAAAAACGTGCGAAATGTGATTCAAATGGTTATTTTTTACAAAAAATCACAAAAATTGTCTAGCGACTGGGGCAAACCTACGGATGTGATACAATTAAAGTTACAACAGTTTGCTCAGCGCGACGACAAGACAGTGCTGCGAACTCCAGCTTGAACTCGAAAAACTCGGTATTTTTGCCGAACTCGCCCTCGAAAAAATAATTTTGCTGAACTCGAACTTGAACTCGAATAAAACTGTCCGAGTTCGTAAAACAAAATTTAAAAATTAAAAAATCGTTTGAAATAATTTTGTTGATCAAGCTTTGTAAATTGATATTGTGTTATTCCCAACAGTACATGTTTTTCACTTTTTGTACTTGGGCGACCTAGAAAAACAGCTAGGAGTATAAAAAAAGATACGATTAAGGTGGAAAAGCGACGCAACGTTTTATCTTGAGTTAATTAAGTGATAAGAAGTTTGTCTCTTATATAGCGAAAACTTTACTATTATTGCGTTAACAGTTATCTACTCCCATGATTCTCAACCTATGGGTCGCCTAAAAGTTTTTTTAAAATAGGCTAGTTTTTTTTTATATATATCTACAAAGAGTGAAACTTGCAGAAAGCGATACAGTAATAAAATAAACGCATATAGTAGTCAACCCTAGTTGCATTTTTGTAACAAAAAACTCCAGCAGTGAAATTTTGGTTTTCTTAAGATCGCAAGGTGTAAAACACTTAGAAGTAGTAAACGATATATTTTCAAATTAAATCTTTCATTATGCTCGCTGCAATGCGCCGAAGCGTGTAAAAAGTTTACTGCGCCTATCTCTGCGTCATTGCGCCCTGGCAACACAGCTCCTTTCGGAGAAATATCGCAACGGTGGCGAGCCGTTGGCAACACTGTGTCCGATTTGACTGGCCCGAGATTTGAATCTTAGACTTCCCGCTCTAGAGACAAACGCGTTACCGCGCGACCAACTAGCATAAAATTCATGCAGTGAAGAAGCTTTGAGCTCGTGGAGACGAGAAATCAAAGGTCATGTATGTCGGACTACGTAAGGACATTATTGGTAAGGATATTGAAAGCTAAATAGCAAATATTCATAAACATTTCAGTGGAAACATCTTTGTACGATTTTCAACACAGTTCTGTCATCATGAAAAGTTTTTTTTCTCTACATAGCTTTTAATTTAAACTATGCATCAGAATATACATGGGCCACAAAATTTTACAGCATTGACTTTTTCAATAAACTTAAGTCGCTTTGAAAAAAGGTTGAGAACCAATGGTCTACTCTACGTCTCTACATTTTGTAGAAAAAGTACGAAACTTGGATAGTATTTGCAGCTCAGTGGAATAAATCAGCGAGTTTAATTTTTGACAAAAAATGAGCGATTATAAGAAATGAGTTTGAAATTGAAAAGATTCACGATATATGAAATAAGTCGCGGCGGTTATTTATTGCAACAAAATTAATTTCGGTAACACAATTTTTGAATTGAAAGCTTTATACAAAATTTTGCATAAAATAGGCTAGCACAACGCAAAAGTGTGAAGTCTTTGTGAAAATAGCTTTTAAGCAAATTACTGCGGTCTATTCGTGACAGAAAAGTACGTTGTTTATCGTATTTGATAAATTCAAAAACCTATATTTTACTTTTAACAGAATATTGAACAACATATGATAATCCTTGAAATATCATTTATTGTTTCATTAATTTTGTAGAGGCAAAAATTCATAGAGTAGAGCCATTAATATTTTTGTCGAACTTAAACTCGAAAAAATTTAAATTTTTGAACTCGAACTTGGTCTTGCTAAATTAGACCGAACTCAAACTTAAACTCGAATAAAAATCGATCGAGTTCGCAACCCTGCAACAAAATATTTTTCGGGTAAAAATTGTATTGTTTTGTTTAAGCCTTCTCGTAGCATAATCGTAGTTGCGCTCATGGAAATCCCCCCCACCTCCTAATTGAAACTCCTGGCT
Source organism: Trididemnum nubilum (assembly GCA_963965965.1). Taxonomy (NCBI): domain Eukaryota; kingdom Metazoa; phylum Chordata; class Ascidiacea; order Aplousobranchia; family Didemnidae; genus Trididemnum; species Trididemnum nubilum. The sequence goes on along the minus strand of OZ014473.1, from coordinate 43,890,759 downwards.
GCGTTTTTGTAGCTATACCTTTAATACGGTAGGTACTTCAAATATACAAATAGCTTTTTACAATTTTTTTGTAATTCTATTTCATTAAGTTTACGTCAGTTTCAATCAACCGTAATTCCTGACAAAAATAAGGTGACCAGGCTTCGAGCTTTGAATAAGAGGCATTAAGTTTAGTTGAAGGATCTCTTTTTTTGGTGAAAATCTACATGAAATGACGTGTTCAGATGTTTTGATGAAGTAAACGTCACTTCGACTAAAGCACTTTGTCATCTGATTCAATTTATATAATCAAAAAACCAACTTATGAGCAAATATGAGTTCCAAAAACTTTTTTTCAAAAAATCGAAAACTATTGATGACGTCATTTTTTTGGTCTCGGTCTTGGTCTCGGAAAAATTTTGCGGTCTCGGTCTTGGTCTCGGACGAGTCGGTCTCGACTACAGCCCTGATCTCTGAATCGTTACAACGTTGTTTCTTTTTGTTTTTATATACAACTCAATAGCAATCATCTTTTGTCGACAATTTGTACGAGCGCGTTTCGAATTAGCGTGAGGTGTTAGCACAGTCAGTTAAATTCTAATTCAGACCTTACAATATTGTTTGTCAATTCAACGTTTTATAAATTTAAGTTTTGGAATCTGCAAGTAAGGGAAACTTAAATGAGCTTTTAAAGGCCACCTAATGTCTGCAAACCAATGCACTTAAAATGCAATAAAAAAATATTACTAATCGAATGCTGAAAACCTGGTTTAGATGCACGTTCTCAGTTTCAAGCTTTCGCGTTTTTAAAAAGTGACATGACGTCATTAGACCCAGGAGTTCGGTGCCTTCGACTAATTTATCTTTGCAAAGGATAGGCGATTTTGGAAAGGCGTGTGATAACAGCTTGCTAGTCAAAAAGTGTTGTGCAAAAAAGGTGTAATTAGCTCAAAGTAGTTGCATTGCCAAGTTCAGAAGTGACTTTCCCGAAGCAACCAGCTTTTACTACCAGGAATGAACAGCAGGTTATTACCAATAATGACTCTATCACTCTAAAACTCCAACTGTATAAACGTTTTCGTATTCCATCCGTAATTATGTAAAAATATTTTATTCTTCTAATACCAGTAGGTTACTGTAGTTTACTGCATAGGTACAAGATATACCGGTACCGAACAATACAAATGGTGCAGGTACCAATATCAGATCAGTAGGCTAGTTTAGTTTGTGTTTCAGTGATTGATCTTGTAGAACAACAGAAAAGCAATGACCTAATCAGATAGCTGGATGCTTGGGCAGGAAATTACTCGTAGATGGGTAGATTCAGTATTGTGCAAATGTAGATAGGAGTATTGGTACGATAGGCTAATAATGGCTAGAAAGTAAATACCGCCCGTACAGGTATGCTACTTTGGTACAAATGTAAAAATTTTACCATTACAGGAAGCATTTTTGTACTACCATTTCAATACTGATACGTCTAATAAGTTACCTGCACTCACTGGTAGTTGTCTGGCTGTGCAGATCTGAGCTATCAGTTCTCCGATCTGATATCGGTAGCCTAGTCCGGTACCGGTAAACTATGGTACCCTAGCACATTAGTCCAGTTTAATACATTGCAAGGAGTAAAGTATTTACTGAAACACAAACCAAACTACGCTACCAGTACTGATGTGATACTGGTAACATTTCTACTGTACAGTATGCGTACCGTCATATTCCTAATCCTAAGCAGTAAACTACAGTAACCTACTAGTATTAGAAGGATAAAATAGTTTTACATAATTATAACCTTTCAATAGTATCTTGTTGTGTCTAAAATCTTTTTTACACCATGGTAGCCTACCGTTATTGGGTACGGATATGCCGTATAGAATTCGAAAACTTTTGTACAGTTGGAGTTTTAGAGTGATAGAGTCATTATTGGTATTAAAACTGCTGCTCAATCCTGGTAGTAAAAGCTGGTTGCTTCGGGAAAGTCACTTCTGAACTTGGCAATGCAACTACTTTGAGCTAATTACACCTTTTTTGCACAACACTTTTTAACTAGCAAGCTGTTATCACACGCCTTTCCAAAATCGCCTATCCTTTGCAAAGATAAATTAGTCGAAGGCACCGAACTCCTGGGTCTAATGACGTCATGTCACTTTTTAAAAACGCGAAAGCTTGAAACTGAGAACGTGCATCTAAACCAGGTTTTCAGCATTCGATTAGTAATATTTTTTTATTGCATTTTAAGTGCATTGGTTTGCAGATATTAGGTGGCCTGTAAAACAATTTCAGCGTTGTTTTAGTGTTATTTTATGAGCGAAAAAGTTGAGTACTTCCACATGTTTGAGAAGTTCTAAGTTAAATATTAACGACTTGAAGTTTGCGCAAGTAAGGTGGTTTCACTGCCTCTATAAACATTTAACAAGATAATCTGCATATAGGCATGGGCGTAGGAGCTCAAAATGATTTGTGGGGCCACGAAATTTTTGCCCCAAAAATGACTAGATAAACTCAATTTTGCCCAAAAAATATGTTGGTCATCTGCATTTTTTTGCTTAAAAAAATGTATACATGAAATAACCAAAATTAAACTTATTTGCTATGCAGTTAGCAGACTAACTAAAATTTATTAAGGAATGCTAGTAATTTGGCAATTTGGTAACAAATGTTGATGTATAATTTAACTGAACTACTGTCACAAACAAAATTACCAAAATCTAAAAAATGCACTTTCCTGAAAATTAACGTGACACTGCAGATATTTTGCCAATGTTTACAGTCTGATTATTTGCGTAAATATTTCCACAACAATGGCATTTTTTGCAGAGAGACCTTTATCATCTTTTGGTTCAATCACTTCACTTCAGCTGATTATATATAATTAAACAGTGCAAACTGGTGACAATTCCAAAACAAAAATTAAGTGCCAAAGCAAATGGTTTTTCTCAATCAGCTTGCACGTTAAGTCACAACTCGAAGAACCTAACAAAAAATCTGTGACACAAGTAGTTAAAGCAATATTATCCAGGCAAACTCGTAACTATAATTAGCAATATTTTCAGATTCCAAATTATTTTGAATCATCTGAATGCTAGGACTTTTAAAAATATCTGAACTCATCACCTGTCTAGAGTAAAATACATTTTAATGGTTCTAGCTTTGTCCCAGCAAGCTAAATTTTATCCTGATATCATCACTTGTGTTTGTTTTTTTTTGAATGAGATAAAACTTTCCATAAAGTATTTACATCTTGACAACTACCACAATACCACATATTTTATGAAGACAACTAAACAAATGAAATGGCTAACATCAGTTTATATATTCATTTTTTGTTCACCATTAAACAGCTTCCTTGTACTAAAATGCACTTGGACTAAGTTAGCTTGACGCCATGTCCAGTGCTTCACTTAATTTAACGCATTCTGTTGTAGCTGCAGTAGTCGAACTAGATGTTTGAAAAGGAATTATTGTTTTAAACACGGATCAAAATGTATTGAACCACTATGTGAAATTTGGACAACTTTTCCAGCATCATCTAAAATGGTTAAAAGGATGCTAAGTAAAAATACACTTGAAGAAAAACATAACTGACAAAAAAAAAAAAACAGTGTAGCATTATTTGCAACCTAATTGCTGTTAATACTGCCATTACTAATTATGTTGGTCAGTCATGCAAGTAACTTGGTCTGTGATTATTCACATAAAAATAATACTTGCTAGCTGTATGACAAGCTCAGAGCTGACACAAAATAATTGGTTTTGTCACACAAATAAATACACCCAACAATTTAACAATCTGTTTAACTTATTCATTTCTTATTGATTTCCACGTTTTAAAGTAAGTGTTTTTGTAAAAATAACTTAAATTGTTTCGCATTGTTTGTTTTGAATTGCATGTTTGCCTTAAAAAAACGATAATTTTTAACAATTTTTGCCCAAGCAATTTTCTCAGATCTTAAATTTGATAGAAAATGTTCCAAAATATTAAAATATCTAGTAAACCGCTTAGTTAAAAAAAGATAATGTTTATTATTTTTAATTAAAAAGTCTAAACTTCTTTGTTTTTGTAGCCATAGTTTTGTAAAAAACATTCAAAATCTTGCATTTCTTCATTTTAAATTGAAACTTTAATTAAAAGAATATTTTTTTTCTACCTTGAAACAAAAAACGTTTACCTAACATTTCAAATTTTTAAACAATTTTTTAGTTTTACACCGATTTTTTTACTAAAATGCCATAAAAATTAACCAAAATAGATAATGTTTATTAAGTTTAGTCAATAAATTTCAACTTTTTTGTTGTGGTAGCGATAATTTTGTAAAAAAAGTTACGTTTTGTCATTTTAAATCGAAAGTTTCAGTAAAAATAATATTTTTTGTACTTTGAAACTAAAACGTTTACTTAACATTTTAAATTTTTTTTAGTTTTACACTGATCTTTTTACTAAAAAGCAATAAAATTTAACCAAAATAGATAATGTTTATTAATTGTAGTCAATAAACCACAACTTTTTTTTGTTGTCGTAGCAATAGTTTTGTAAAAAATCTTACATTTCGTCATTTTAAATTGAAAGTTTAAGTAAAAATGAGCTTTTTTGTACTTTGAAACTAAAACGTTTACCTAACATCTTAAATATTTTAACAATTTTTTAGCTTTACACTGATCTTTTGACTAAAATACCGTAAAATTTTATTCAACTACGCTCTATCTTGAGTTAAAACAAGATCTTTTGCTATTTTTTTTGGTGTTATTCAGTATCGAACCTTGTCTTGTAGTCTCGAGTTATAAAATTTACGTCAGTTTTTGCAATTTTCTTGTTTGCGTCAAAATGTTTTTTGCGGAAATCAAAATCTTACAATTTCTTTGATCAAAACAATAATTCAATCTTAAAACGAATACTGTTTGACGAATTTTTAATCTAAATGTCTACACAAAGTTGAGTTTTTTATTACTTAATCTTGTTTTAGAGGAATAAATTCATCAAAATATTTTAAAACTTAACGATTTATTTGTCCTAAGTTTAAATTTTAACAGACGTAATTGAAAAGCTTGCCTAAAACCTAAACTTTTCAATAATTTTTTTCATTGTGTGCCGATAATTTGATTGAAATCTTGGGTTTCTTCATGATGGTTATTACTTTTTACCTAATCTAGTAAAATTTTAAACTGTTTTCATGTTTTTATGAGAAATGTTTGATCAAAGACATTCAAATACTTGCATTTTCTTTGATTTGAATAAGAGTTTTAATCAAAAAACCCGAAAATTCGCCTAAAATTAAGACATCTTGATGATCGCGATTACGGGTGGAACAGACTGTAGGGTCTTAAATCTTTAATTTTTGACAAGTACTATGTTATGATATTCACTCTGAGCTACGCTGTCAAAGACTTTTTTTTGGAATCGGTTGAATTCAAACTCCACTCATCATATATTTAATTGGAATAATTAACATGGTGATAATTTTGTAAAACATTTCAAAAATTAACCTTGAAGTCTTATTTAAAACCAATATTTTTTATAGTTATTCCGGAGAATCGTTCAAAATTAAACGTTTTTTCATAATCTCGGTTATAAATTTACCTGAAACATGTACTTTGAATCAAATATTTTCTAAATTCTTAAATACTGTAACGATTTTCTTTGTTTGTGGTAATTTGTTTAAAAGATATTTCAATGTTATACAATTTGTTTGTATTAAACAACATTTTGCGAGTTTTTTGAGTAATCGTGTTTACATAGAGGTAAATTTGTGAAAAAGTAGGCCTAATTGTATACTAAAAAATGAATATGATTCAATTAATTAATGATTCTCTCAAATTTTGTTTTTTATCGATTAATATTGTTTTTTTATGGGAACAAATTCAATAAATTCTCTTCAGTCCTTGTAATTTCTCTGTCGTGAGCAAAAACTGTAACGTAACAATGAAAAGTGTTGGTCTAAAATCTTAAATTTTTATAAGTTTCTTGTTTACATAAGAATAGTTTGACCACAAAAAGACATTCAAAGTTCAATTTCTTTGACTTGAATCAAAATTTTATCTAAAAAAAAACAAACGAAAACTCACTTGAAATCTCACAAGTTTGAAATATTCTTACACTTTTGTGAAAATAGTTGAAGTATTACAATTTTTTAACGATGATTTTGCCGTATTATTCGATAAGGCGATGGCAATAGCTCAGTGGTAGAGCGTCGGGCTAGTGATCGAAAGGTTGCTGACCCCTGGCTCGAACTGATAATGCGCTGTTGTGTCCTTGGGAAAGACACTTTACGCTAGTTTCTCATTGCGACCAGGCAGTCTACCCGTTGCGGTGGCCCAGCCTGATCTTGCGATAAGAACTCAAGAAGCAGTGCTCTGTGTTGGTGTGGTTAGACAAATGCAGTGCCTGGTTCATACAAACAAATCAAAAATTGATAACTTTTAACTAAAAACTTCTTATTTTTTTATAATGTACAACAAAAACTAATCCAAAAAACTCGTTTGATACTTTAACTTTTTATAAACTTTGTCTTGATGTCAGAGTGATTTGATCAAAATTTTGAAAATCGTCTGTTTATTCTGAATACTGCTTTTATCTTAAAATTTTTTTGAGAAATTTGCTGGTCTTTGTAGAAATGATTCAATCAGAGACATTTGAAACCTTCCAACTTCAACTTAAAACTTAAAAATTTTGTAAAACTATTGTATCAATTAAAATGTAGGGACTTCGTTTTGGAGTGGTATAAAAGCATGTCGATCAAATTGTTTAAAAACAACACTAGGTTTTTTTTCTTCGGGCACAATTGAGAGACTTACTGCGATTTCAGCTTTCAATCTCAGGTAAAAATTGAAGGTGTCTGCAATGCATTGAGTCCTGTAAAACTTCTGCGGCAATGGAAATTTTTTAATCTTGATAGATTTATTTTTTCGGATGAAATTGAATAGATATCTGTAATGGTAAAAGTTTTTTACCCCGGTCAAATATACTGTAGCTTTACTCCTTCGAGGTGAAATCAGAGATGTCTGAGGTACTTCAGGCTTCTAACCTCAAAAGTTTAAGGTTTCAAAACTTTTTTTTTTGTACAAGGATTGTGGAAGAGATAAAGAAATCCAGACGTGTGAGAAGCAAGTTACCTATAATTTATGCAACGCTTGAAAATAGACTTATGTCGCAAATTTGGGATTCGTCGAGTGAATAGAAACAATAAAAAACTCGTCTTTTCGTCTTGTTCAACACAGAAAATATACCAATGTTGATTTATTACAATAAAAACACTGCAAACAAAACACAACTTTGAATAAAGAATACTGAGATTTTCGGTAGCGTTTTTTTCAGCGTTTCATTCGCTTTGCCGCGCCAGTCGTTGTTCGTCGGTTTCGCACAGCGGATAAACAGTCACAAAAGTCGCTTGTGACCTTGGGGAGTTAGATGTCAAGTTTCATCATTTTAATAACCAGCGAATTGTAGTTGTTGAGAAGATACAAAAAACAACGTCGAGGTCAGGTTTTCCATTTTGAAGCATAGCTGATAGCTGTCTAGTGTCTACTGCCACCTCCTGTTGAATTTTTGCCTTTTTTTTCTGAATTTCACAATTAAAACATCATAGTAAACTTAGAATGAATAGGTCATGACAGTTAACGTGTTTGAGTATTGATGGCGTAATTTAAGATCGATAGACTCTCACTTTTTTATCGATTTTTACGTCACAGATGTTACATCGAGTGAGAAATTCGCTACATCGAAAACAAACACCCAAATGTTTACACGATTTAAAGACCACATCCCTTTCTTCTTTCTTGCATCTTTTACAATTTCCTTCTTCTTCCACAATTTTTCTTGCTTCTGCCAAAGTCATTTGTCGATCTTCAGGGGTATCCAACAACGCTTGAAGAAAATCTTCAAAGTTATAAAAATTATTGTCGTGTTCTTCATATCTTTGAGTTAAAACGCGTCTGATTTTCGCCTTCCCAAATCCTAGCGTTTTCAGAATTCTCACCTTTTCTCCATGATCCATTTCATTGTTTATTGATTGCCATATTTTCAATTTTCTGGAATTAGTAAAAGCCGGAGAAGTCTGAAGTTCTGGTTGAGGTTTCAGATATTTCATCAAATCGCCAACGAGTTGAACTGAAGCGGGATTTGTTATAATCGGACGTTTCAAATCAAGGTGTTTTTTAACTTCGTTTTTGACAAATTCAACCCCTCTCTTTTTTAAAATGTATTCACACAACGAATACCATTTCGCATGTTCCTGAAAAGGGTCATCAGTCGGTTCCCAATTTTTTAAACCACCGTTGCAGTAAAAATACTTGACTCTATCTCGATCACCGAGGTAGTAAAAACCAGCGTCAGCAAATTCACGACAGGTTGCTTTAATTCGTGCACTTGGCCAGTTGATTGATTTAGTAAAAGTGTCCAATCGGTCAGCGTACTTTTTCAGATGCTCGCTTCTGGGGAATAGACATTGAAACTTCGAATTTTTGCTTGAGGTAGTAGAACTGACGGGTAGTGCAACGGAGTCACAGCAATCACCCATGATGATAGAATATGAAAAATGTGTGACTACAGGTGAATTTACATACTAGTTAAGAGTGCGAATAAAAAAACGCTTAGAGTGATGCAGGCTTTAAATCTTGGGTAAAAAAAAGAAGATTTACGGTTCGGGATGAAAATTGAAGGTGTCTGCAATGCATTAAACCCTGTAAAACTGAACACGTCCGCGGTTATGGAAGTTTTTATTCTCAATAGATTTTGGGATGAAATGCTGGACGTACGTAATGAGGTGACTTTGGTCAAATACAACTTTACTTCTTCGAGATGAAATCCAACACGTCAAGGTACAATAACACCGGTAAAATTCAAGTTATTCTGCGGCAATTTAAACTTTCAATCTCGGTTGAGTAGGTTTAATTTTACGTTATACAAGCGTCAAGGAAACACGTAACGTCCCTTGTGCTTTATATTTCGCTTGCAAGCTATACCTTCCAGACAGACGCAATATAAACTTTTTGCTGAAAAGAAGTCCCAAATAAAATAAAAGCTATGCAGCTTTTAAAACTTTAAAACTTCCAAACTATAGCGACTTCGTTGGTACTCGGGTCAAACCCTAAATTGAAATACGAGTAATCTATAAATTTGTTGTTTTTTTTCTGAAAACCAATTTTCAGGTGAGCCACGCTCTAATCTCGTTGATAATTTAATATCTGGGTTCCACTCTTGCACAAGATATTCATTAAGTTATTGAACTTTAGATTTTCCTTTGAAAAAACACCTTGCAGTGGTTCAAACGTCAGGTAAGTCAAAGATGAAAATGCTTGTGAGTTTTGGTGAGATTTTCAAGAATAACCTATGTTTGTAACATACTTTGAAACTAGCCAAAGATCACTAAGCTCTTTTCAAACAACTGTGTGAAAAATTTGCGCCTAGGTTTGGGTATCCTCTTTGGGAAATTAACAAAAGACAGGTTTCGTAGATTGCATACCATCAGATAACTTAAAATACCAACCGAGTTAAAGCGGAAAAGTGTGAGGTAGATCTCTTTGAGAATTTCGAATCTTGGAAAAGGCGAAAAAAGACACTTGGGTTTTAAGCAAAAGAGATTTAACACTGGGTTTGAATCTTAGGCAAAACTAAATGTTAAGGATATTTGGATTCGAACTTAGAAAAAACGTTAAAATACAAGTAGCTTTGAAGACTATTTGCATTGGTTCGACTTTCAGGCGAGCCCTACTATTGCTTTGGTAATTACTATTTGGGTTGGAATTTAAAACACAAGTTCTATTGCGCCATGCTCGTTCCATATTCGAAGAGTTAAAAAAAAGTAACAAAAGGTAGTGATTCACAGCTAAACCTTGGATAGGTTAGCTCATGTAAACAGCTGTTTTTTACGATTTCGCCACGGCGCCGAAAATTCAGCTACAGGAAACGTTTCAAGTTACACGAAGCTTATTCTCAAACGTACAAAATAGACTTCATAGCATTAAGTAGATAATCTTTTTAGATTCAGAAACTACCGGGTTCTCAGGTTATTCACTTTTAACCGGCTACTACTTTGAACTTGAAGCCAGGCAAACCACCTGCGGTGGTTCGGTACTAAGTCAAGACACTCTTCAGGTCAACACTAAGTTTCGATTCTCAGGTTAATTATTCGCTTATACTTTAACTAGTTACTAAACAACACTTGAGACTTGAACCATAGCCAGTTCCCAGGCAAACTACCTGCGGTGGTTTGACAAACCACCTGCGGTGGTTCGGTACTCAGGCAAGTTACTCAAGACTACGTTTCGATTCTTACAACTAGCTAGGACTAAACTTAGAGTTAAGGTTAGGGTTAGACCTTAACCAAAACCAGGCAAACCACCTGCGGTGGTTCGGTAATCACCTAAGACACTAAGGGTCTTTACACTTGAAGCCAGGCAAACCACCTGCGGTGGTTCGGTACTCAGGAAAGTTACTCAAGACTAAGTTCCGGTTTTTACAACTAGTTAGGACTACACCTAAGGTTAGAGCTAAGACCACAACGCCGCATTTAGACAAAACTACGTTTAGATAACATCGCGTTTGGGGGATTGCATCCCGAAATCCCCTGATCCCCTAATCCCCTAAACGTACAGCATTTGGCTCAATATAAACTACTCACTTATTTCAAGACATTTCAGCCACCTTTTGACGCATATTTGTCCGACACTTTGCAACAAATCTTGTGTAACTAGTCCACATGATACTCCAATTTTTTGTTCCAACTATTTAATTAAGGTTTTGTGGCCGAGTGGAATAAACTTTACTCCTAAGGAAACTCCAAAGAAAAAAGTGGAATGGGGTTAAGTTGGGTAAACGAGCGACTTAACCCCTTGCAAGCAACTTAATCCTGACTTAACCCCATTCCACTTTTTTGTTTGGAGTTTCCTTAGGAGTAAAGTTTACTTCACTCGGCCACAAAACCTTAAATAGTTGGAACAAAAAATTAGAGTATCATGTGGACTAGTTACACAAGATTTATTGCAAAGTGTCAGGCAAATATGCGTCAAAAGGTGGCTGAAATGTCTCGAAATAGGTGGTTTCCACGTTGAGGTCCAATATCGTGTCGATAAGTAAATTCAATGAGATATTAGAATGGTAAGCTGTTTCTAGTAGTTTATGGAATATTTTTGTAAACATCTGACCAATTTAAACAAGTCATTAGATTGTTACTCAAATTATAAAGTGTATACTTACTTTTAAGACACCTAGTATGATTGAAATGGCGTTAAAATTGCTGTTTTTGCCGCAAAATCACAAAATCATCCAGCGGCTGGAGTCTCTGCCTCCCTCTGCAATACGCCTGAGTTGCATCAGTTTGTTCAGCACGGAGCCTACAATTTTTTCGCAAAAAAAATTGTACTTTTGGTTTAGGCTAAGTTCCCTACTTCTTAGCAAAATTCTGATTGCGCTTGTGGTTGCCTTCACTGCTGCAGACAGATTTTTTAAGCGATTGTATTGGCCGGATATGAAATGAGTCTCTTTATTGAAAAGTACAATTTTTTTATCAAATGAGCCTTGTAAGTCTCTTTTTTAAGACATGAATACGAAATTGTTAAAATAGCGCATAGTTTGTAGCCGTAAAATATCAGTTTTTTTTATGAGCAGAAGTTCAGTTTATTTTAGTGCCCCCCCACTTTCGGCTAGTGCTCCTCACTTCGGTTGCTCTGGCAATGGCATTGCGTTGGACCATTGAAAATAAAATAGGCTACCGGTAATTGTTCGGAAAAAGATTAGTTCCAGTTAACCAGGTTGATTATTTAGTGCAGTAGTGGAAATCGCAACGCTAACCAATACGGAACGGCAGTGGCGTCGCTTAAAATGGTGCCATGTAGGTGGGGACTTAATGGACGATGTCATCCCTTAAAGGTAGTACGGACAGGCTTGGTAGAACGATTTTCAAAGTGAAAAACCTGGAACACAGTTGCATCCAGAATTTTGTCCCAACCGCGGCCCCTTTCAGAAAATATTGGGTATACGGAGCTAAGCCCACTGCTGAAAAATTTTGCTAATTTTTGAAACAAAGTAAGAATAATCGCAATATACCGCTATCGATGTATTTTTGTGCATAATTGTCGTTCTTTCACTAAGGTATCTTGAAAATTTTTATTTTTGTTAAAATGACGTTTCCACGAAGATTTAAAAGCTTCCCTTTTTACAGAGTTGCAAAATAAATTCAGAGGGTTTATATGAATTTGCTGTTATTATACCTAAAAAAAAATTGGCGCTATATTATAAATTTTTACGTAAAATTTTGATTATATCATCAAAAAAAAAAGGTGTCACCCTAAAATGGTGCCCACTAAAGCGGACCGACCCCTCTAGCTACGCCACTACTGAATAGTGCAGTTGAAAAAGTCCAAAGTATTTTTAACCAAAAAGTCACTGCGGTTTCAGAGTAACAAGATGTTTGCTTGTACTAAATTTCGACGCAATAGGTCACGTGACATTGGATTTAGGGTCCGAAAATCGCCCCAAAAGTTGGGCGTGAAAGAGGTCGCATTCAAAAAATACCACAAAAATATTTCATATCGTTATATATTTCATGATACCCTTTTATCCCCATCAATCCACTTTTGGCCGCGATAAAGACTTTTTACAAATTTTTCTTCCTGAATATCATCCGCTCAGCTCTTAACAGCATACGACCGAAAAATATCAACAAAAAAACTGCATCATATGTGCTATTGCGATGTACAAACAATGCCAACAAAACCTACCGTGTACAAACAATGCAAACAAAACCTACCATGTACAAACAAAGCAAAAAAAATTCGCCAGATTGTGCCAAAAAAAGCTCTGGTTATTAAATTGGACCCCCCAAGATCTGGAGAAATCGATGCGCCTGCTGACAAACCTTACAATTTCATGTTTTATGAGCAAGTAAGGGCTAAATCAATTCGTTTTAAAACTTTATTGCCATCTTGCCTTTTTTCTAGCTATTTAGCTGGAGGCTCAAGCCCAGGGCTGCGAACTCGATCGATTTTAATGCGAATTCAACCTATTAACAAGTTCGGCAAAATTATGTTTTTCAAGTTCAGGCTGACAAAAAATACTTAATCTAGTTTTCGACTTATTGCTCTCTTTTTGTATGCAGTCATGCTGTTATTTCTTTTGAACATTTTTTTTAATCTTGAAACTTTTTTGTAATGAACTCGAGCGGTTTTATTCGAGTTCAGAAAAATTAGGTTTTCGAGTTCGGCGAAACAACCGTGTTTTTTTGAGTTTGCAGTTTCGCTCGAGCCCATTCACAATTTAAAAATTGCAGATTTAACTCGAACAGCACTAGGCAACAACAACAAAACTTTTTTTCATGCTTACAGTTTATCAACTGTTCTAAGCCAATTTTGAGTCGCTGATCTCAAAAATGTTAATAGTTGTTTTCCGTGATGTCTATTTTTTTTTATTTATTTGTATTACCATTTTATCCTGATAACATGTAGTAGTAGCAATTTTTGCATTTGCATTTTGCCTAAATAAGCTCAAAAACATTTACTTTGATCGTCTTTTGGTTTCTCGTAATCAATCAATGCTCTAAAAACTTCCATCAATTTATAAGAAGTTAGAAGTTACAAATCTTTGTGATATACTGTCATGTGTTTGGCTTCTCTCTTTGATAAAAGACTTTGTTATAGTTCCTTTTAAACTGACTATGAAAATTGACAAAGAGACGGCAGCTCTTACAAACCGAGAAAGTGCTAGCAGCTCAGGAGAATCAAATGATTTTTCTTAAACATCAAAAAGTTCTACAAGGATTGTGGCTATGCTTGAGGAAAACCCACATTTATCACAAGTACTCCTAACTCCACATCTATTGAACCAAAATGATGCGAACAATTTAGTTAGAGATTTGGGACTAACCCCAAAATTCAGAGCTTCTAGCTTCTAGATTAAAAGAGGTGAAACACGCAAGGATGGCAGTACGGTACGGTACGGCACGTTGGTACGGTACGGTACGCCTCAATTTTTGCTAAGAAGTACGGTACGCTTTTTCTGTAATGGTACGGGTACGGTACGCCTTTTTTGTAAAGGTACGGGTACGGTACGTTGGTACGCTTTTTAAATCAAAACTCCCAGACTTTTCGCACATTCCGTCGGCTTTTTTGTACAGAGGCAAAAAACAGCTGAAACCGACGCTAAATGTGCGAATTGAGATCGCTGATTTATAGGCTAGTGATTTTAAAGACAGTTAAAGTTGCGAGTAATTAAAGCAAGGATGGCAATACGGTACGGTACGTAAGTACGGTACGCCTCAATTTTTGTTAAAAGGTACGGTACTCTGGTACGGTACGCTTTTTTTGTAATGGTACGGGTACGGTACGTTGGTACAGTACGCTTCAAAAATTGAACTGAAGTACGGTACGCTGGTACGGTACGGTTCAAGGTGCGAGGTACGTAGTGCCAAATTCTAAACGTGCCGTACCGTACTGCCATTCTTGGAAACACGCTGCGACAAGGCCGGTAAATGTGCATCGTATTTTCGTTCGCTGCATACCAATGCTTCTTGGAACATTGCAGTAATATCAATGACCTGTTTTTTGGTCTTAGATCTGAGCAACAATCTTGACGAGTGTAGACTGTTCATTGAATCAAGCAAAGCAAGTTTGCGGCTGTTCTGCCCCATAAGAGAAACCATTTGTTGGCTCCTATAGCACATGTTTTTGGATTAAACGATGGAGTTGGTTTTATATTTGATCAAGTATTCAACCGAAAACTTGAATATTTGTAAAAATCTCAAAGTGATTTGCCTTCTACTTGATTTACAAATAGGTTATACCGAGCACTAATGCTTCTTATGTCTTTGGGACAGCCGAGATGATAAACAGCACTATGTTTCAAAAGACTGGCACTCACGTAAAGAGGTTTTTTAGCAAGATTTATCATGTTTCTTTACTTGATCCCAACAAAGTGTTTGTGCCAATAGGCATCAAGTTAGGAGTTTGGAAAAACTTATTGAAGAAATGGATCGAAATGGCAATGGATTTATTGGTACCTGCATCAGCGATTTTTCTCCATATCTGATACCAAAATAACTGCTGGAATTTTCATAGTAACAGAAATTTGGAAGTAAATGAATGAAGAAAGATTTGGTAAAAGGCTAAGCTTATCAGAAAAAGACGCAGGGTATCATTTTTGGTCAGTGATCAAAAATTTTTTAGCAAAAAATCTTCTTCCTAAGTCAGCATTGTCTAAGATTTTCTCCGCAGCTACAAGTCTTTGTGCAAGAACATCACTAAAAATTCCTTTTATCCATTTCCACCTCGGATTTTTTCCCTTCTAATGTCGGAAACGATTTTATCAAAAAATTAAACAGGTGGAAGATCGCTATCGGGGAAGAATAGCTCGGACTATGGCGGCAGATTATGTACTGCTGATTTTTTTACCAAAAAAGTGGTGCCAAGCATATTGTGAGAATCCAGCAGAAAGCGCAAAACATTTTTAACTGTTAACTGCAGCACTTGGTTGATAGATATATTTTTGTAGGAGGGGGGGTGTTAAACCCAATAATCTTTCAAACTATACTGTAGCCGAAATTGCTGTTACACCTGTTTGTTAACGATGCATCAAAAACGTTCTTATACATTGAGGTGGTAAAGTTGCAATGATTATTATGTCAAACATTACGCATGATTTCATTATAATTTTTCAATAACTCAAAAACCTGATGTGCTAGGTTTGGGTGCCGGAATTAATGGTGGTGGAATTAACGGTGATGGATCTGTCAGTGCTGTTGTTGTAGCTTAACGCGGGAATGGTGGGAAATGAGATAGTGGTTGCATTGAGCAAGATGTTTGCACTGCTGTATTTGGTTGAGGGTTTCGAGGCTGTTGCTCTGCTGGCGATCGGACTCCAGGGCATTGCTCTGATACTGCACGCTCGTTTTCTGTAATCGGGATTTTTTTAGTGGTATACTTCACATACATGGTTTTGTTTTCTCCTGGAGGGTGTGAAATTGGACATGGCATCTTTGGCATCGACAACAAGCGTGCTTATGTTGGTGGAGGTGTGGTTTCGTTTCAAATTTTTTCTCACATTTTTCGCACTTGGACCGCAATACCCATTTATGCACCACTCGTTTGTGGCGCAGTAAATGATGTTTATAGCTAAATGATTTGGCACAATGTACCCATACACGCATCTAGATAGAATGACTAGATTATAGACCTCTACGGTATTTATAGCAACAAACGCACTGTTACTGGTTCTTGCGTCATTGCGGCTGAGACAAGTACAGACGTGTCAATGGATATGTTATTAAAACTGTTATACTGACATTACACTATTACCAAATGCGTCGCCAGGAATTTACAATGGGGGGGGCGCTTTGGAGGCTGGAAACAACATCAAACGATCTTGACCAAGGTTTTGATTGGTTTTCACTCAGATTGAGTCGGTTTTCCTGACCAAATTAAGGTGATCTCCTACAACAACAAAAAAAGGTCTTCATTCTAGCTGAAAGCGAGTTTTTCTGGTGGATATCACGTAAGGTTCTTAACCAATTCTCATTGCCAATACCATTGCGGGGGGCTAGTATTTCCATTTTTAGTGCAAAAATCGTCTTCAAAAGCGCTAAAAACAGGGTATTTTGCATACTCTTCAGGCCAATAAGGGAGGCTCGAGCCCCCGCCCCCCTCCTGGCTACGCTACTGACTATTACACCATCATCTTGCAAAATCAACCCTTATACAGCATAATCTTTTACGTCGTTGCTATTTTTAAGACTTTTAGTGATATCATAGTATTGCGTTGTCTATCTATCGCATATTACATTCAAGCAAAGTGCTTGTGGGAAGCAGACGTGTTTTTTTTTCCTCTCAAATCGATGAAAGACGTGTCTTTTTATTTAGTTTGAAAGCGGATTATAATCGCTGGCTTCTGGTCAAAAATATTTTTTGGATGGTGCAGCATATTTTGGTGGAGTTTTGGAAGAGAGCAGTTTTCCGAAATTGAGAATTTAAACGAAAAAAAAATTGAAACAGTTTTAATTTTTTTCCATGTTTAACCGATCAGTGGTCAAGTGGATAGAGCGTCTGCTACTGAAACGGTAGACTCGGGCTCGATTCCCGGTCGGGTCAAACCAAAGGCCATAAAAACTGGCATTCACAGCTTCCCTGCGTGACGTTTAGCAAATAAAGGGACAGTGTGAAGCCTCCGTCGTGTGAGGTAGACAAGTGGGCAGGTGGCAGCTTAACTCGAAGACCGAAAGTTCAATTCGCTGTCTACTGGCCAAGGTAACTTGGTGAATAAAATATAATTACAAATAAAATTACAAATCAGCAACTTTAATTCCGTACAGGTTGGAAGCCATTTAATTTTTATTACGTCACAAACCAAAAATGCCGAAACGAGACAGTGTTAAAATCGCAGAAAAAAATGGTAAAACGACTTGATGGTGTCTCTGGCGGTCAGCAAACATGTGGAGAAAACATTATGCTTATTAATTAAATTCTTGTAAGGGTGATAGACAGGGCCACCGAGAGGGGGGCAGGGGGGACAATGACCCCGGGGCCCATGGAGTTTAGAGGGCCCATGAGCTCGAGAGGGGGCCCATCCAAATGACATTGAGAAGTGAAGGGCCCATCGAAATCGCATGTGAAGAGCTTTATTTTTTTTGGAGATCACCTAATTTCGGCCGGAAAAACCGTTAAAATTTCGGTGAAGACCTTTTTTTTTTTTGGAGATCACATCATTTTTCGGACCAAACAGCAGCATTTTCTCCGTCTATTTTGGACTTCACAGAACCGGAATTCCGACATATTTGAGCTGGCCCCGGGCTCACGTTTGGCTCTCGGCACCCCTGGTGATAGTAATGTCAAACTATTTGTTGAATCCAAAATCAATCAAGTGTGCAATTTTACTGATATGAAAGCTTTTTACTTTGATGTTGCGGTGCTTCGCCGACTGCTTCATGAACTCCCTTTAAGTAGTGCTACTGGTATTGACAAAATCTCTGCAGAGCATTTAAATTTTGCTGACCCTTGTAATGCGATGTGTTTATCTTTGTATTTCAATATGTACCTTCTGCATGGTTTTATTCCCTCCAATTGCTTGGAAACAGTAATTAATCCTTTTTTTTTTTAAATCGTAATAAAAGTGTGCATGACTCTTCTAATTATAGGCCAATTGCGCTTGCCACGGTAATCTCGAAACTGTTCGAGCATGTTATCCTCGCTCATATTGCTCCTATGTGCAATGTGCATGTCTGGTGACCATCAGTTTGGTTTCAAGACTAAGCATAATACTGATATGTGTGTGTGTTTTTCCTGAAACAAGCGGTCTCTGTTTATAACTAGATGGGAGTTTGCCAGTCGCAAGTTGCGCAAATGCGCAAAGCAAATAGTGCGCAACGCAAATTGCGCACTATGTCCTTTTTTTCAGCTCTAGCGCAATTTGCGTTGCGCTCTGTGCCTTTTTTTTTCAGCGCTTGCGCAATTTGCGTTTGCGATTCGGTAAATCTAATATTTGTTGCGCTTTAATTGCAAATTTTTTCCAAAAATGCGAAATCACAAAATAATTTTTTAATGTTGATCTGCGTGTCTCTGTCAAAAAATAAATAATTTTTGATTTTACAGATTTAAAGGACGATCACGTGATAGTTGATGCATGCTGATTGCTGATCGAAAGATTTTTTTTCTTGTTTTGTTTTCTTCTGCGCTATCAACTTTTAAACCGGTGAACGCACTGTATTCAAAGGTTGAGCGATTGAAGATATGAAGGAGGACTAGTGTGTGACAGAAATCAAGGGCGCCAGGTTGGGGGATACCCCTCAATCGGGTCCTACAAAATGTTGAACTTTTAACCCTAAACGCCCAAGTGTTCCGTCGAACACTTTTACCTATCTGGGTCGCTAACGACGCGGTCTCATTAAATGGCATTGTGCGGTTTCTATATTTGTATATCTTCAAGAAAACTTAGTTTTGAATCATTTCAGCCTGATGTAAGCTTATTTTAATTCACCACAAAGGTCAAATTGTTGTCAGAGAACTGGCAATTGTGAAGTTAGTTTCCGCTTATAAGATTGTTTATGTAAGCTACAAATGAACTGCAATCAGTCAACATGAAACAGAGAAAAGAAAGGCTACAATGAAATGACTAGGCTACAAATGTACTACAAGAAAGGCTAAGCTACAAATGTACGGCAATCAGTCAACCAGAAACAATGAAAACGCTTCAACTCTGAGTAGAAAAAATAACACTAAAACAGTTTCGTTTTACGAGCTTTTAGTAGAGTAGCCATAATTCCGCTGATCAAAGCATAATGTGAATCATGCCGCACAATACGAGCATAAAACCGTCACTTATGATCGACACAACACGGCTCACCACATTATTTGCACACGTCAGCTGTTTTGCGGTCCATTGAAGCTGGGCAGATGTAGCACCGTCGCCTTTTACGCTGTCCACGTTGATGTGTAGCTGACTGAGAAGCCTCAACGTTGTTGCGGTTTGTTTTGTACCCACATTTTTGCAGTGCAAGTTTAGTATCTTTGGGAAGCTGTTTTATTTGTAGTCATGGATGAAGCAAACTCATGCCTAATTTTTCTAAGAAGACTCGGCGACTATGAGTAGCTTGACTTTTATCTTGTGAAAATTTTGATCGGAAGATCACCATGCTGTTGATTTCGGCGATATTGAGGCAGTTGTAAAAGTAGGCGAGTGGCCAGCGCTTTGTCCTTTTCTGCGCGCTGTAGTTATGACACAACTGATCAACTCGATTAACAACTGCTTTAGTAGCATTGTAGTCGAGTACCATTTTGGGCAAACTTGTTTCTTTATCAACTTTGTTATCGTCATGCATAGTCGAAAGTAAAACTACAGCTTTGTTTTTCTTGGGTGCATGCAACACCAAAGTCTGCCTGTCACTAAATCCAAACAAACTTGATCCCTAGCTTCTTCTTCTTGCCAAGCCAACATTTCTCTGATTTCCTTGACGTCCAAGATATGGCTCTCCATTGAATGTGTAGCCAGTGAGACAGTCACACATCAAAAACAACTTCAATCCATACTTATCTGGCTTCTTATGCATGTACTGTTTGAAACTACAGCGACCTTGAAACGGTATGAGTTGTTCATCTACTGTTACAAATGCACTCACAACATAACATTTTCTACAATTTTCAATAAACTGTTTCCACATACATAAAAATGGAGCAAACTTGTCATTTGTGTTGCGATCTTCACGACTGTCAAACCGTAGGTTTGTTACAAGCTGCTCAAAGCGATTACGGCCAAAAGAAGCAGGAAATATAGCCCTTCCGGATGGACCAGATGACCACAACGAACGAAGCGATTCGTGTTGAGAACGATACACACCAATGAGGTACAGTAGACCAATAATACCCCTGATTTCGTACAAGTCAACTGGCGCCCACTTGTCCGGATTTTTACCGTTTGTTCTCAGGTCCCGCCTTGCTCTATTGTAAGTATGCTTGACAACCTGCTTTGGCGTATCTTCATCGAGGAAGCATGTAAAAGCATCTACTTCATTTTCGATGTCTTTCGCATTTCCGACTGGTCCTTCTCTGGTGTGTCTGATATTACATGCACATGTTCTTGATGGTGGAGGACATAAGGAAGCCCACACCTGACCATTTTTTCCCCTAAATGTGCTTTGGGTAACAGTGTAACTGCTTTCCGTGGAATCATCACTGTCTCTCTCTTCCTCGCTGCCATCACTCATTTCATCTTCTGCACTCGTCCGTGCACCTGGGCTGTTTACAAGAGATGGATCATTAATACCGGGCGTCCAAAAAAAATGTAACACTTTCACATTGCAATTAATTTTTTATTTTAGATTGAAATTAATAGTGTTTTTGCCAATAGATAGAGTACATTAGGGAAATTTTTTCCTGAAAAAATGAAGTCATAATTCCTACTTTGAAGTCCAATTCAGTTATTTTGCCTTCAGCGCTGATCTCTGCAGTGAATGAAATGTTCGATGTGTCCTCCATTTCGATTCATGCAGGCATTTAGCCGGACAGCAAAGTTTTCAACGACCCGTTGGCTCATCTCGTTTTGGATTCTCATGATGAACTGTGTAATCTCAGCCTTTAGTTCCTGAACAGTTTGGGGATTATTTTTGTAAACATTTTCTTTGGCATAGCCCCACAAAAAAAAGTCCAAAGGGTTAAGATCAGGTGAGTGAGGAGCCCAAATGTGTTCCGTCTTGAATGAAATTAAACGGTTTTCAAATTTTTGCCGAAGAAATTCAAGAGTGTCCTTGGCAGTGTGTGGAGTAGCCCCATCTTGTTGAAACCCACCGTGTACTGAAGGTAATGTTTCTTCTCCGACAAAGGTTGGTACAGAACGTCTGAACAACTCTTCTGTAATTCTCTTGATTGATGGTTACTGCATTCTCAATCTCATTTTCAAACCAAAATGGTCCAATAATTCCTCTGTAGCTTAAAGCACACCATGCAGTGACTTTCGAACTGTGAAGAGGTTTTTGGGTAATGAAATCAGCAGGCATTTTTATTCCCCAGAAACGATAGTTGTGCTTACTGACAATGCCATCAAAGTGAAAATGTGCCTCGTCACTGAACCACACATCCTTTATCCATTCTTGATCTCCTTCCATCATCTCATTAAACCATTCACCCATTTCCATTCTTCTTTCCATGTCAAAATCTGTCAATTTGTGTGTTATCTGTACCTGATAACGATACAGATTCAGATCCATTCGCAAGATTCTATGGATAGAGTTTCTTGTTAGTGCAAGCTCCTGAGAACGTCTGCGAATTGATTTTTTGGGACTTTGAACCACAGAGTTTCTGACTGCGTTGACATTGCTTGCCGACCTGCCAGTTCTTTGTCTGCCTGATCTTGTTTCATTCAGATTGTGTACGGTCCCATGTTCTCTAAATTTTCCACTTGGTATTGAATCATACGGCGACTTGGTTTCGCTCTTGTTTTAAAATGAGCTGCAAACCGTCTTTGAGTCTTCACATAGGACTTGGTTTCAATGTACCACTCCACAATTTTTGTTCTTTGCTCATATGTGTACACCATCTTGGCCAAAATATTAAAATATTGGTGTCAAACAAATCTCCTATTCTTAGCTAGTCACACCTGAAAAGATAAAAGTGTTAGAGTAAAGAATAAAAAGAACAGACCAAAACAAAAGTGATACATTTTTTTTGGGACACCCTGTATTATCGTTAGTCTCATCATCATTATCTCCTACTGACAGTAGGTCGTCTTCAGAATCCTCGCTTTCAACACTACTGCCATGGTTCAAAATGTTGTCCTCTAAATCTGACCAAGCCGCCAGTTGTGTTGCAGCTTTTGCTGCATCCAAAAGCCTTCTTGCCATTTTGGTAGAGATTTTTTTTATCTAACAAAACTTACGTGAATACTCGCAGGAATGATTAGAAGTTTAAGTAGTGTTACGTCGTCAAAAACGGTTTAGTTTGCGTCATTGTGATTTCGTGATTTAATTTGCCTCATGATTCTGTTCGACGCACTTATTAGTGATTTTTTGTGATTGAATTTGCGTTTAAATCAACGCGCCGCTTCTTCAGTTTATTCACAAACCTTTTCTCAGTCTAGTGATTACAGCTGTGAAAGGCGCGACTAAAAACTCAGTCAAAGGAAAACGATTTTTCGAAACCGGTGTAAACTGTTTGTTTGGTTCAGACTGCTTAATACATTTGAAAATTTATATGAGTACATTTAAAGAGTGCCGAGTTTCTTATGTTAGTCTCGAAGACTGAGCTTGCCGCAATTGAGATTTAACATAAAAGTTTCGAAAAATCTCTATTTAGTATTTCTGATGGTGACATCGAAGATAGTTCACTATGATGACGTCAGAGGAATTCTCGGACAGTTCTATTACTAAAATGCAGCAGGAGCTTACCGGGTATTTAGTGGCAGCCGAGAAGTTGATGTCGTTGAGACAGGCAAATTTGCCTCATTTGCAATCGCTTGTAGAAAAGATCGAAAGGCAATATTGCGATTTGCTGCAAAAACTTGTGTGTTCTGACTCGCCCTCAGCTTCTAATACGAAAGAATCGATATCACGAAATAAAGCTGAGTTTGATACCCGATATCAAGAATATGTAAAACTCCGTAATAGCTCAGAAAGGCTTACGAAATCTTCCGAAGATGAGGATCGCCATTCCGCTTATTCCTTGTGCGATTCGAGGTCCGTTAAGTCGTCCAAATCGTCTGCATCATCGAGATCTAGCGTTAAACTTCGTGAAGCTGAAGTTGAATTTCGAGTTGCTCAGTTAAAGGCAAAGCAAGCTGCAGAAAGGGCCAAAGAGGAAGTACTCCTTCTGCAACAACGACAAGAAGTAGAGCGTCGAAATGCTGAAAGAGAGATGGAGATCGCTGCGGCAAAGATGCAAGCATGGCAACAGCAGGACAGTCAAGAGTTTGATCGAAACGCGGATATTATTGGTAACCGTGCATGCTTTTCGGATGTAGCTGTTAATTCAAATAACTTGAATGTTAATGTTGCTAGCTCAAGCGGTCATATCGCCACTGTTGTGTTTCCTGAGAAACAAATTGCCAAAACTTTGACTAAGGTCTGCCCAGGTGCGACCAAAGTGAGCGCAACAGTGGCAAATCGAACTGAGGCTGGTTGCAGCAGCATTCAAGAAAATGCGTGTAGTGAACTTAAAGGTGATAATATTCAAGAGCATGGTTTTTTACCATCTGATAGATATAATGCTGATATTCGATTTTGCGACGTAACGTACTCTCACGCTCCACAAGCATCTTATTGCTTTTCCACAGCTTATTCCTCTCAAAATCGCCCACATTATTTGAGTGTTCAGCAACCTACCCCTTTATCTCATTTAGCTGAGCCTTATTTACCTCAGAGACCGATTTTTGATTTGCGACATATGCCAGGGTCTGGTGGGGCGAGCAGTTTTGCGTCGACTAGTGGTGCCAATTTTTATCCTCCGTGGCATGTAATTCAACCGCCACCAGGTTTTACGCCACTTTCGTATCCGGCTTATGATGAGCTGTTTTTACCTAGGCCGGAGTTCAAGAAATTTAATGGTAATCCTCTGGAATTCAAATCGTTTATCACCAATTTTGAGACTCACGTTGAACCCAGAGTTCAAAATAAAAAGATGTTGTTTTGTTTGCTGTTGCAACATTGTGCGGACAAGGTGAAGCTCAAAATTGAATATTTTGGTGAAAGGGGCGAGGTGGCGTACGAACTTGCTGAGAACAAACTTAAACGTGAGTTTGGTCGACCCTGCATTATAGCAGACCTTTGTGAGCAGCAATTGAGGGATGCCTCGCAAGTGAAGGCGAATGATTCAGCCTCTCTCAAATCGTTTTCCGAGCTGCTTGAAAGGACCAACATTACCTTGCAAAACTTGCAAGAACAAAGAAGTGTTAATTCACTCGATTTTATGACAAAGCTAGTTAACAAGCTGCCCTTTGACATGCGAAAGCGCTGGGTTCGAGAATCGGTTGTGATCGAGGAAAAAGCCGGTCATGTGGCTACCTTTGGTGACTTTGTCAAGTATGTGACTCGAGAATCTGAAGAGCAAAGTTCTCTGTTTGGCAGACGCGTATTTGCGAGCAAGACTGAGAATAAGCCGTCAAATGTCAAAGGTTCCAGCGAACAGCCTAAAGGTGCTAAATCTAAGTCTAGTTACAGTTTTTCAATTAATAGTTACACGGAGAAAGCACGGTTTCGGTGTTGGTTCTGCGAGGATGGCGGACATCGATTGCACGATTGCCCAAAATTTAAGGAACTACCAGTGCAAGAGAAATCGAATTTTGTGAAAGCAAGACGATTGTGCTACAAATGTCTCAGCAGTACACACAGAACCAACATGTGCAAGCGTGCGAATACTTGTACCGTTCCGGGGTGCACAGGACGTTATCACCACACCCTGTTGCATAATCCCAAGGCTTCCAAGGAAGTGACGCCTCAACGAGTTGATCAGGAGTCGGCTTGTGACACACAAACGGCTTCTAAAGATATGGAGCCTTGCACTAGTGCTAGTCTAATTACCTGCAACAACCTGAGCTTAGAAGGAGTCTATCTGTGTGTCGTTCCCGTCAAGGTTCAGCACGAAGGTAAAACTGTTTTGACGTATGCCTTCTTGGACCAAGGATCGACGCACAGCCTTTGCGACACCAAACTTGTACAGGCACTTGGAGTAACTGGTCGGGAAGAAAGCATGACCTTTCAAACGTAGGGTCATCCTGCGACTAGTTGTCGTGGAGTATCCCTTACTTTGAGTGTCTCGTCACTGGATGGGCTTCATTCAGTAAACCTTCCTAACGTGTTTTCGATCGGAAACATTCCAATTAATCCAAATGTAATTCCTGCCACGGGTGTGCTGAATACCATGCCTCATTTGAGTGGGATTACATTTCAGAAAATACCACTTGCAACCGTAACCTTGCTCATCGGCGCAGACGTGCCTGAAGTATTTTGTCCCATTGACGTTCGCAAGGGCGGCCGGGGACAGCCAATTGCCTTTAAGTCGATTTTAGGCTGGCCTCTTCTAGGGCCATCACTTTCTTCGTCACGTTCAAGTAATTGTTCGGTTAATTTGATCACACACTCTGAAAAGGGCAAAGAAATTGAGCAACTTGTTCAAACGTTATGGTCAACTGATTTCGGTGACGGGACTTCAGTTTTTGACCAACCCTACTCCCGTGAGGACAAAGCAATGTTGAAATTACTCGACGGCACTATTAAGTTGACACCAGATGGGCATTATCAATTAACATTACCTTGGCGAACTGGAGTGACGAATTTGCCAAACAATAAAGAAATGGCTCTCAGAAGGTTTCTAAGTTTAAAAAGGCGTCTAACTAAAGACGTTAAACTGAAAACCAGATATGCTCAAACCATGCATGATTACGTGAGTAACAATTATGCCTCCGAAATTACTGAATGCAAAGAAGAGCGAAGTGATTCGCTGAGGTAGTATTTACCCCATCACCCAGTCACGCATCCTTTCAAATCAGAGAAGGTGAGAGTGGTTTTTGACTGCAGTGCCAAGTATAAGGGCGTTAGTTTGAACAATTTGTTGATGCCCGGACCCTCTTTAACTAACAATTTGTTCGGGGTGCTTGCACGTTTCCGTAAGGAACAAGTTGCATTGATTGGTGACATTCAAGCAATGTTCCACCAAATACGAGTGCATCCTAAACATTGCAACGCTCTAAGCTTATTATGGTGGCCTAACGGCAACCTGGAGAAAGAACCAGTTGTGCATCGGATGCAGGTGCATCTGTTTGGAGCCACATCATCGCCCAGCTGCGCATCTTATTGTTTGCGCCGTGTTGTTGTTGATTGTGGCAACGAGCATCTTCCCATTACTTCAGAAATCGTCACTCATAACTTCTATGAGGACGATTGTTTAATGTCATTCCAATCGGCTGAAAGAGCGATTGAAGTAATAGCCCAGCTACTTCAAAAGGGTGGATTTCATCTCACGAAATGGTTAACCAACAGTTCTGAGGTTTTCCACATGATTTCCGAGTCGGAAAGAGCCAAAGAAATGCAAACTCATGATATTCCCAGCACGCAATCTCACAGAGTTTTAGGTGTGCAATGGAATTTTGAAGAAGATTTCTTTCTCTTCTCTGTTTCCTTGCCTGATAAACCGTTGACTCGACGTGGATTGCTTTCGGCTGTTTCTAGTCTCTTTGATCCTCTTGGGTTTGTATCTCCTGTTACCTTGATACCAAAACTCCTCTTGCAAGAGTTATGCAAAAAGGGACGAGAATGGGATCAAGATTTGGAGGACGAAGAAGCGAAGTGCTGGAAAAAATGGCTATTGACGTTACCGACATTGAATCACTTGCGGATTCAGCGGTGTTTTAAACCACCTGAATTTGGAGAAGTTAAGAATTGCGAAATTCATGTTTTTTCGGACGCTTCACTCCACTGCTACGGCAGTTTTCGTTTTCTGAGGCTAATCAACTGCAAGGATAAAATCCATTGCTCCTTCGTCATTGGTAAGGCTCGAGTGGCTCCAATTAAGGCAGTGTCGATACCTAGACTCGAGTTGACTGCTGCGGTATTGTCAGTTCGACTCTGCCAAATAGTACAGAAAGAGCTAAATTTACCTAACTGCAGATCTGTGTATTGGACAGATTCTACCGCCGTATTGCAGATAATACACAATGAAACGAAACGGTTCCCTATTTTTGTTGCGAATCGTGTGGCTGTCATCAATGAGCACACTGAAATTAAATCGTGGAAGTACGTGCCTTCGAAGTTGAATCCGGCGGATTTCGCTACGCGAGGCATACCTGCTAATCAGTTGAATGCAATGCATCCTTGGTTAATAGGACCAAATTTTCTTTGGCAGCCAGTTGAGGAATGGCCAGAAAATCCTTGCGAGTTACCTGACATTCCTTTAAGCTTGGTTAAAGAGCAGAAACAAAAGACTACGGTCTTTCTGACAAAATCCAATTCACAAGATCTAACCGGTGATGTTTTGAACAGATTAATTGAACGTTGCTCATCTCTTTTGAAAGCGAAAAAACTTACAGCGTGGCTGATTCGAACGAAGCAGTTCCTATGGAATAAGGTGAGATGCGGCAGCACGGTGTTTAATGCCGTGCCATTTTCTGCTGAGGAGTTGAAGTCAGCAGAACTTGAACTAGTTAAGCATATCCAGAGGAAAAACTTTCCCTTTCTGTTTTCTGCAGGTTCGGCCCAACTTCCTCAGGCAAGTTCTCTCCCACGTTATTTGAACAAACTTTGTCCTATCATCAGGAACGGAGTAGTTCGAGTGGGAGGGAGACTCGAAAGAGCAAATCTTGATCATGACTTAAAGCACCCTGCAATCCTACCGTCAGATTGCCATTTTACTGAACTCGTAATAAGGCAATATCATTGTGAAGTCGGCCACTCTGGCATTAACCATACTTGGTCAGCAATACGCCAACGGTACTGGATCTTGAAGGGAGGTGCTGCTGTTCGCCGCACAATTGGACAATGCACAAATTGCAAAAAACGCAATGCGCCCGTCGGTAAGCAACTTATGGCTGATTTGCCTTCCGCTCGCCTTCAAATTGATCAACCGCCATTTAGCCACGTTGGGGTTGATTATTTCGGTCCTTTCCAAGTCAAACAAGGCCGGGCTTTGGTTAAACGGTATGGCTGCGTTTTTACGTGTATGACAGTGAGAGCAATTCATATTGAAGTTTCTCACTCACTGACAACCGACTCATTCTTATGTGCTCTGCGGAGATTCATTTCCAGGCGAGGAAAACCGATCAAAATCTATAGCGATTGCGGAACCAACTTTGTTGGGGCTGCAAAGGTGCTACAAGACTACTCAAAACACTTCGATCACGAAAGAGTGCAAAATTTTTTGAGTGAAAGGGAAATTGAATGGTCTTTTAATCCCCCTACTGCTAGTCACATGGGTGGAGCGTGGGAGCGAAGGATTCGCTCCATACGACGAATTCTGACTGCTCTCATGACCACTCAGACTCTGACAGATGAGGTACTGACTACTTTAATGGCTGAAGTTGAAGGCATTATTAATTCAAGGCCTTTAGTCCCTGTTACCATGGATTCGAAAAATGATGAGCCATTGACACCGAACCATTTGTTGCTTCTCCACGGCAATCCTAATCTCCCGCCTGGATTGTTTGAGAAAGGTGATTGCTATGGAAAGCGGCAATGGGCTCAGGTTCAGTATTTAGCCGAGCAGTTTTGGTCTCGTTGGATAGGTGAATTTTTGCCTAATTTAACGTTAAGACAGAAATGGTTTAAGACTATTAACAATTTACAGGTTGACGATGTTGTCTTATTGGTTGAAAGCATGCAGCATCGGTCAAAGTGGCTCATGGGAAGAGTCACTGCTGTTTTTCCTGATAAGAAGGGCAAGGTGAGGACAGTTGCAGTCCACACCAAAAATGGCACAGTCGTGAGACCCATTACAAAACTTTGCATCATTTTGAACAAAGATACGAACTCACAATCTTTTGACTAACTTCAGACTTTTTGTTTTTTGGTTTGACACCTTCACCTTTGATGTTTGAAAATGTGTCCGAGAGGCACATTTTGCGTGGGGGTGTGATACGTTGTCAAAAACGGTTTAGTTTGCGTCATTGTGATTTCGTGATTTAATTTGCCTCATGATTCTGTTCGACGCACTAATTAGTGATTTTTTGTGATTAAATTTGCGTTTAAATCAACGCGCCGCTTCTTCAGTTTATTCACAAACCTTTTCTCAGTCTAGTGATTACAGCTGTGAAAGGCGCGACTAAAAACTCAGTCAAAGGAAAACGATTTTTCGAAACCGGTGTAAACTGTTTGTTTGGTTCAGACTGCTTAATACATTTGAAAATTTATATGAGTACATTTAAAGAGTGCCGAGTTTCTTATGTTAGTCTCGAAGACTGAGCTTGCCGCAATTGAGATTTAACAAGTAGTCTTTATATTTTGACCTATTTAACATTTGCGCCCTACTTTAAAAACTAATTTTGATAAAAAAAAGGACTTATTTTCGAACAAATTACACTATTACCTAACATGGGTCCCTAGAAACCCTATGAGAGTTTTGCTTCAAAACCTCAACAAATATTGAACTAGATGAAAAAATTTAAAGCTATCAATGTGCAACGGTAGAAAAGTGCATGCTTTAAGAATACTGGGAGTTACGCAGATCGTAGTTAAACGCTCAGAGAGATATGGGAGGAGAAAAAACTGATCGGGTCGCTGGAGACCCACATAGGCGTTTAAGGGTTAAACTGTTAGAGCTAGATGGATCAAATTTTTGGAATGGGTAGATATCACAAACAAAACTAAACGTAACAAAAATTGGCAGTGCCATAATGGGGGTTTCCCAAAACGGGCCCTCCAAATTCAAACTTTTTAACCTTTTAAAATGGATACATGAAATGGTGGTCCACAAATTTTCAACTTCCCTATTTGAAGCAACCTGTGCTTTCCTGCACCATCAGCTTCTTCCGAAAGGTGCTTCTCCAGTGCAGGCTTAACTGTGAGCGAATTAAGAATGCAACTAAGTGGTGAACATTTAGAAACAATCAATGTCATGCGCTGCAATAAAGCGCTGCTTTAATTAACCAAATCGTTGAATAAATTTTTTCTGAATATTGGTGGTGGTTGACTGGTTGTTCACTTTTTCAGCAAATTAAGTTAATTTGAGCCAGAATTGGATTCGGTATTCTAGATTCGGTTTTAGCTATTCGAAAAATTCTGGAATTGCCTACTATTCTGAAATGCCAATCCCTAGTGGTAGTACTCGTACTTCTGCTTTAGATAAACTATATGCTATATACTGCTGAAAGACAAAGAGTAATGTATTAATATTATTTCAGGTGTCGAAATTAACTTTTTTGACAACTTGCCCGTAGGGCAAGTTTTATCAAATGCCTTCTTGCCCGAGAAAATTTCAACTTGCCCGAAAAAAAAGGTACTCTAAGTTTTGAAGTTAACTTGAAAAAAAGCACTGAATTTGCAAAATACGCGTAGTTTCGAGAATCAAGTTTTTGAGTGCGATTGTTAAGATAATGTGATGCAATAAGTAACTTTTTCCAACCAAGCATAACCAAAAATTGATTTTTTGATTGTAAATATTTCATGCAATATTTAGCAATCATAATTATTAATTACCATTGTGGTTTATTGCAAACGTATTTTTATTAGCGAATACTTTGGAAACTACACCAGCTACAAAGCCGAAATTTTTTTGCAAAAGTAATTGAAGCTTCAAAGATCTTCAAAATAATCATAACAAAAAAATTGCAAAATTCTTGACGTTATCTTCATGCATTGCAGGGTAGCACGTGTGGTATCTGAAACAGCTGTTAACGTGCCAAGCGTCGGAAAACTTTTCTAAAAAAAACGTAACATTTTGTGCCAAACAGTTGTTAAACGCGTCCAAGAATCGAAAAATCTGCGTGCGATTAAGTAGTGTTAATTGCGATTAATAATGTGCGTATTACTACACAATGCATTAATTGTGATAGTTACAAAGTGCCTACTAAAATAAAGCAAGGAACAACTTTCTCTACGTACATATTTTACTTTATTGCAACAAAGCTGGGCCTAAATTGCGTCTTTAAATAATCTTGTTTGAAGTTGTTTAATACGCTATATTTTGTTAACTTGCCCGTCGAGCAAGTTAAGCCGAAAACTAATTTGCCGGAGGCGATTTCAGTTTGCCTCGGGCAAGCGGGCAGGCGTTAATTTCGAACCCTGTATTTAGTTTAAGCTAACTAACTGAATAAGCACGAAATACCGTTTGTTTTTTTGTACTGTAATAAGAAGCCGAAAACTTGGTCGCTACTACAGGAAAAAGATTAGATGAATGGGTCGGAAGAGCAAAACAACAAAATCACCAAAGATTAGCAGTACGTGGGAAAAAAAAATTAGGCCTGCCTTTTTAGCAGCTGAAGTTACGAGATGAAGACGATAGCATATACCGAAAGCTTGGTTATTCAAATTTACCGTTTGAGTTAGCCTAATTCAGGGATCAAAATTCTTTGCATTGTGTCGACTCCTCTTCACACTGATCATGAAGTCAGCTGACTTCGAAACACGGAAATGCTCCCGCGATAGGAAGCTCCGCCTCACCTGCGTCACTAGGGGTTGAAATGATTACCCATTTCGACGCGGAGACTGCATTAAGGTGTTTTCAAATGAAGTAGGACTGTAAGACGTGATGTCTCCGTGAACTATTAAATTAGTTCTGCCTATTTCACTCAGGATTAATTTAACTTACCAAAGATTGCTTTCCTGCCTACAAGAGAGGTGCGTGGTTGCAAAAATTCAAAAGATTCAACACCGCTATCCTTAGTTCGGCCGCCGTCGAGAGATTATTTTCTGTTGGTTTTGATATTTTGCGATCGAAACGATCGTCTATGACGAAGGATAATTTTGAAAAGTTTGTTTTGCTGCGTGAGAATGAAAAGTGCTTAAAAAAGTCAATTTTTCTCCATGAATAACGCATTATTTCAGAATGTGAGTGAGTGGTGCTTTTTTTTCCTTTGGTGTTTATTTATTTTTATTGTTGTTTATTTTTATTATTTTTTTTATTTTAGTGTTTAATTGCTTTTTTTAACAATAAAAATACTTCTTTCTTCGCTCATAGCTATGTGCCTTTAGTTATAAAAGGTAGACGCATTGCAGTTGGTTTATTCAAGTGCAGCTTAGCTCTAGATGGTACCATGTTTGTACTTTCATATTTTTGTACTTAACATCACCGTTTGCAGCGCGCTTTTGAAACTTCGATTATGCAAAATTTGTACTCAAAACTTTTTTAAATAGCGAAATTTGTGTGACCTCCTGAAGCAATCAATTGTAGTTGCGCTGTACTATTTTCAATTTTTGGTTGCGGAATTTGTGCTTGCGCTTTAAAGCGCTTAAAATTTTGGTTACAGAATTTACAATTGCGCTTTAAGCTTTTAACCTTTTGGTTGCGGAATTCGCACTTGCGCTTTAAGCTTAAAAACTTTTAGTTGCGGGATTTGCGCTTGCGCTTTAAGCTAAAAAAATTTGGTTGCGGAATTTTGCGCTTGCGATTTAACCTTAAAAAATTTTGGTTGCGAAATTTGCTCTTGCGCTTTACGATGTGTTTTTTAAACGCCCAGCTCTGGAGTTTGCCAGCAAACCCAGTGAACGACCGACGCGTAGCTAATGATGTGACGCTCAATAGTACTTTTTGTCTACCGTAAAATCTGCAATTGTTCAAAAATATCTGATTATGGAACCTCCAGAAAAGTAGAAATCCCAAACAATGTCAAGAAATATCAACGTCATCGTTTCTGCTCCTAAAAAAAATAAACTCATCAGGTTAAGCCAGCGTTTCTCAAAGCATGGGTCGCGACCCAAATGTGGGTCGCCAAAGCCTTATAAATGGGTTGCTGACACAAGTAGAGCCCTCAGTACTTTGATTATTTTTAATTCATAGTTAAGCAAACGAATATCCAATATTATATGAAGAAGCCTTAAACATTATAATCTCTTTTCCAAGTTCATATTTTCGTGAGATGGGATTTTCTGCTCTGACATTTATAAAAGAGAAATATTGAAACAGTCTGGGTAAAGAGCATCCAATGCGTTTAGCGTTGAGTTATGTTGAAGGTCTTAATCAAACATTTGATGAATTTGATTTTCTCAAATCACAACTTACACTGTGAAAGTAGCGATTTATAAACTGGTTAAAAAGACTGAAAATCAGGTCAGAACACGATGATTGTTCAAAACTTGTTCGTGTGCTTTTATTGTGTATTTTTTTCGTTTATAATTTTTTTCTGATAAAAATTATGAGTTGGTACAAGTGGTACTGTCGTACACGGTGAGTTAGGCCTACCTAATTCTACAGCTTCCTTGAGCAAAAGTTTTTTGAACAACTTCCAAGAACTACCTATTTATTCAAGTAAAACGCACAAAATTTTGTATCGATTTTTGGTCAAAACTTAAGGGTGCGCGATATACACGAGGATTGTAGTGAAATGTCTTTTTGATAATGTGGTTTTTTCGAATTTGTGCGTGTGCTCGTGCATGTACACACTAATGCGAGACGATTTCGTGCGCACACACGCACATAATTTTATTTGTGAATTGTGTTCATACTGGTGGTTTGGTTTATCCGTGTACCATACGTTTTCAAAATAAATATTTTTTCACAGCCGCATGTCTTCAACAGCACTTGTCACTTACTATCCTAGGTCTGAGCTGAGAAAAAGTGAAAAAAAATTTTATACCAATTTTTGTTCAAAAATTAAGGGTGTGCGGTATACTCGAATAAATACGGTACTCGAAAATGTTAGTTTTTTCTAATCCTATTCCTATCTAAGTTAGTTTCTCAATAGTCTGGTTTGTCAAATATAGGGTAAGTTTGAATTGTCGAATTGTATGAATTTGGAAGTCGTAACTACAGATATGTACATAATTCTTTATCAGTCCAATTACTGTAAAAATACATTTTGAAATCAACTTTTGCAAAGTCAATCATGAATTTGAACTTGAATTTGAATTTAGTTTTTCCGAAGTCAATTAATTTAAATTTCATATGAAGTAAAGAGTCAAAACGTGAGAGAACATTTTGGCTCTTTACTTGATTAAGATAACTTGAACAACTAATAGTAAAAATTTTAATAGGGAAGTGAAAATCCTATCATATCAAATTGCATGCTAAACCAACATCTTAAGTGATAAACAACAATTTGTCTGTTAAAGCTTCCTCCATCAGTACTCTAAATACATATATCAGAGCTCAAGCGTAAAGTCAAAATACGTACAAAGCTATCGTGTAATGTCTAGTACATATTATTTATTTACATCAGACACTCTGCATCGTATTGGTCCCAGATCTATGTTTTTGCCTTAATAACAACAATTCTAAACTTCTATCTCGAACAGACGAATATTTGTATTTTTAATTCTTTGTCTCACAAACATCTACGAAAAAAACGATTTTAGCTTAAATGAAAAGTAAAGATTTGGGGAATTTATGTATTTGGGGCGTTCCTAGGGAGGGATGTCACCACTAAACCACGCCAAAATAGTTATTTTTTAGAGATCTAATGTTAAAAACAATTAGCTTTCTAACAAGTTATTTAAAGAAATTGATTTATGAGTGGTCCAATTTTCGGTTTACCGAGGAAGTTGTACCCCAAACTATGTCAAAATATTTGTTTAGTATTTAATAATATTAGCCATTCAAAAAATTGAATTTTGGGGCTTTATTTGGGGGAGAGGAGTTCTTGGGGAGGTACCCCCAAACTATGTCAAAATATTTGTCAGTTAAATATATGCTGATACCATAAAACACTGGCACTCTAGTTTGGGTCGTTGTAAAAACTCATTTTTGGGGGGTCTATTTGGGGGTTTCCGGGGGGTGGCACCCCAAACTATGCCAAAATATTTTTCTGTTAAATCTCGGTTGGATTCATGAAACACTGGCATCCTAACTTAAGCTGCTCAAAAAATTGATTTTGGGGGGTTCTCAAGGGAGCGGCACCCCCAAACTATGTCAAAACATTTATCGGTTAAATATCTGCTGATATCATAAAACTCTAACACCCTATCTTGAGCCGTTACAAAATTGAGTCTTAGGGGGTCCATTTGGGGGGGTCGGGGGGGGGGGGGGTGATAACTCCAAACTATGTTAAAACATTTGTATGTTAAATATCTGCTGATATCAAAACAAACTGGCACCCTAAGTTGAGCTATTCAAAAAAATGATTTTTGGGGCGTCCAGTTGGGGGGTTTTCGAGGGAGGTTGGCACGCACAACTTATGTCAAAATATTTGTCTGTTAAGTATCTGCTGATATCAAAATAAACTAGCACCCTAGCTTTAGCCGTTAAAAAATTGATTTTTGGGGGCCCCATTTCGGGAAGTCCCCGGCGGAGTTGCACCAAAAAATTTCGGGAGAAAAAATTGCGTTTGCAGCTCAACAACTTTACAAAAAAATTAAATTTTCATGTTTTGTGGTTTAGGAGAAGAAGAGCGTACAAAATTTAGAAAGAAAAAAAAGGAAAAAAAAAGGAAAAAAAAACAAAAAACCTCATTGCGGCCTAAAGTGGGTTGGTTGGGATAAAAGAGTATCTTGAAAGGGCATTCAACTCGAATTTTGAAAAACTGAGTAAAAATCTTAAACAATATGTTTACAAACATGACCCCATCGCGATTCTTGCAACTCATCCGGTTAAGAAAGTCTAAGAGAAAAAATTTCATGTTTTTCCCTTAGAATCCAAATTTCGGCCATTTTGTTTTAAGTAGATTACACAATAAATCAGTTTGTAACTTCTATTTCCGGGTCTTGCTAAGTACTGGGCTTCTTGGAACTAGGTGAGTGCTGAAGGTATAGGTAAATAAATTAGTGGAACAACTACTACTTGAATTCAGAGAGGTTAGATGCTTTCCTAGTCTGCTTTGTCCGCTAAGTGCTAGCTAAGTACTTGGAATAAGATAACGCTTTAGTGGTTTAGGCGTAGTAGCCTATAGCCTATTGCAGATTATTACTATTGCTTCCTATAGATAGCCTATCCGAAAAAATATTGCCTGTTGAAGGCTAAAGCATCGTAGCTGACAAGATATTAGAGTAAGATTTCAGTTTTTAGTGAGCCAGTAAGTTTTATGCGACTATTGCGCAATTGATATAGGCCTAAAGATCAGATAAGGCCAGTTAGTTTTTCACGTAAATACGAAATTGCAAACTTCAGTGCAAAGCATTTTAGTTAGCATTTTTCGTATGGGTTTGTTACGGTTATCAGCAGGTACCTACGAAGCCACTTCCTCCACAGCTGCTTATGTAGTCAGTCATTTGGAACGATATTGACCTACGTCCTTTCAGTTTGGTAATGTTCGGAAAGCGTTTCTCCTTAGTCTAAGTGGAAAAATAAATGCGAATAACTTACGATTTCTTGGCCGAAGAGAATCAAAATTGGTGCGAAAAAATTCTAAAAAATTGCCAAAGTTGTTTCAGTATGGTTTCGCAGAAAAATTTTTTAAACAAAAACGTCCTGAATGCCCTTTAACAGACGATTATTTTGACATAGTTTGGGGATAACACCCTTCCGCTAACAGCCCCAAAACTCAAATTTTTTGAATGGCTTAATGTAGGTTGCCGGTTTTTTTTTGGATATCAGCAGATAATTAGAAGACAAATATTTTGACATAGTTTGGGAGTACCACCTCCCCCCCAAATGGACCCTCAGAAATCAAGTTTTTGAACTTCTTGACCTAGGGTGCCAGGTTTTTTGATATCAGTTGATATTTAAGAGACAAAAAGTAATGATTCTTTCAACGGCTAGGGTGTCAGTGTTTTTTGATATCAGTAGATCTTTAACAGACTAATATTTTGATATAATTTGAGGTTATTACAGGGATATCTAGAACATCGGAATCGCTTACTTTGCTTTTTTCGCACGTTTCGTGTGACAACAGTGGTGCTACGCAGCGCTCTTAGATTCTCGGACGCTTGAATGATCGATCACAAAGCGAAACTGTTTGTTCTGTGCAATGCGCGTCGGCAAAATCACTAGCACGTGTTGGGTAGTGAGCAGTTAATGACAACTACTGTATAAGTTTGGTTACTTTAATACTTTCAGTAATTGCGATGAATGTTAAAACTTCGGGAAAACGTTCATAATATTAAAGGCGGTGAATCATCCAGCCAATTCCAGTGGTTTACTATCGCTAAAATTGAACTATAATTTTTGATATTTTTTGTTTTGATTTTAGGACTGCGTTTGCAAAGATATTCAACAAATACAAAAAGATGTCCCCCCGAAAAAAGTTTTTGGAAACTAATTGATTGGTGGTACAGAATTTAACTATAGCTTTAAATAAAACCGGATTCATCTTTTATTGATTGGGTAGCCTTGAAAAAGGCTGTTTTAAGGTTTAAACGCTTTTGTCTAGCTCTCTTCAGAAACCATCGCTAGAAAAAGATAGAATGAAAAAAACAATGCGGATTCATTTATAAAAGCAGAGAAAATCGCTGATTGGTCAAATAATCATCGCTGATTGGTTGATTTGTGTCGTTTCGTTTGCGTACGGAAGTAGCGCTTGTGTGTCGAGAAGAAAAACAAACTTTCATCAAAATAGATGCTGATTGGATCAAATCGTTGTGTTTCGTTTGCGTAAGAAAAATAGATGACCTTGTGATGATTCTAAAATAAAACCTAAAACAGATTTTGATTTGTTAAATTGTTAAGTTTCGTATTATCAATGAGTTAATTGAAGGGAATAAACAAATTCCTTTTGCCTGCACAATTCTGGTTTTAGAATCCGAATGAATGTTGCTTCCAGTGTAGATAGGTGAAATTGCGTTCTTGCTTTAGCCAGAATTGAAAACTGGTTG
Source organism: Trididemnum nubilum (assembly GCA_963965965.1). NCBI lineage: Eukaryota > Metazoa > Chordata > Ascidiacea > Aplousobranchia > Didemnidae > Trididemnum > Trididemnum nubilum. Next base: position 43,852,999 of record OZ014473.1, on the reverse strand, counting down.
GTGTTGAAGTTGTTGGCACAGGTTTTGTTTTGCAGAAGATGTTGTCCGATGGCCGAATCACAGTTAATTTCTGTTGAAGTCTTTTTGCAATTTCGTTGTGGTTGGAATTTCTGTTGTTGGTGTCCGGTTCTAATACTTTTAGGGATATGTTGATTGATCCTATCCTGCAGTCTTTGGGTTGTACGGCCCACGTACCGACAATCGCAGCGGCACACGTATTGATACACGATCATACTTTGTTGTGTGGTGGGCAGGACATCCTTATGGACAGCAGGAAGAATCTTCTTAGTAGAAAAAATGACGCGTGGATCTACTGCTCCATAACATTGATTAACTGCTGATTTGGAAAGCTTTTCAAATTTTTGAGACACTTTGCCAATCCATGGGAGCCGAAGGTAGACGGGGCATTTTTGAGGTCCTTCTTTCTTTGCTGAATTAAATTTAGAGATTTTCTTTGAAATGCTGGTGTTGATTATGTATTCAGGATAACCATTATTGAGCAGAATAGCACGAATTTGATCAAGCTCTTGTTGAAGTTTTGATTTAGAACAGATTTTTAAAGCTCGATGTACGAGAGTGCCAATTAAGTTAGTTTTCCGTTTCGTCGGTCCAAAAGAATCCCAGCGTAAATATTGTCCGGTGAAAGTTGGTTTCCTGTAAATAGAAGTTAAAAAATTGTTACCACTCTTTTCAATAAAAACATCTAGAAATGGCAAAGATTGATTCGCTTCTTTTTCAAAAGTGAAGTGTAATGCTGGATGTAAAGAGTTTAAACTGGAGAGAAATTTATCGCAGTCTGATTCCAATTTGAAAAGGGCAAAAGTATCATCGACATATCGGTAATAAACCATAGGCTTGTTTGTGGTTGGGAAGAGTTGCTGTTCATAAAATCCAACAAAGATATTGGCAAGTGCAGGTCCCAGAGGGCTTCCCATAGAAATTCCATCTATCTGTTGGTACATAATGTTATTGAAGCTAAATTCCACGGAGCTGGTAGCCATGTTCATTAATTCAATAAAAATATCTTTAGAAAAGGGGGGAGAATTTTGCTCATTTTCATATAACTTATTGGCACAAATTTGAATAGTTTCGGTCAAAGGAACAGTAGTGAAGAGACTTGAAATATCAAAAGAACATAAATAAGAATTTTCAGTTGAAATGGGAAGTTTTTGAATTTCTTCAGCAAAAGTAAAAGAATCTAAAACACAGTAATTAGAATAAAAGTTAAGAACCGGTTGGAGTAATGCAGCAAGAAATTTAGCCAGTTCGTGTTGAGCAGAGTTAATCATGGATAAAATAGGTCGAAGAGGAAAGTTCGGTTTGTGAGTTTTTGGTAGTCCATAGAGCCTCGGTCTTTGCGCGCCAGTGGGACGAATAGCCTTGTAGACGGATTCCGGTAATTCATCGTTGTTGTATAGTTGTAGTAATCGTCTTTGGAGTTTGCTTTCAATTTTTGCTGTGTTGTCGCGTTTGCGTCACAGGGACCAATACGTTGAAACTTCTTGTTATCATCGAGAATTTTGCCCATTTTCAAAACGTAATCTGATTTGTCCAAAGTAACCACGCCACTTCCTTTGTCGGGTTTGGTAATTATGATGTCACTATTGGTACGGAGAGATTTGATGGCTTGAAAGCATTCACGATGCATAGAAAAATCACTTAAGTCAATTGGTGTTTCACAAACTGAATGGGCAAGATCGCTGAGCTTGGCTTTTAGAGCATTTAAATTATCTTTGGATTTGGGCGTATGGTGAAGGAGTTGTCCGAATTAAAACTTCAAACTCAGCGAATACTTCTTCACGTCTGATATTAGTTGGAGGTAGACAAAATTCCAATCCATGACTCAATACAAATCTCTCAGTATCAGATAGTTGGTAACTGGATATGTCAATGATACTTTTGCCCTTTTCAAATTGGAATCAGACTGCGATAAATTTCTCTCCAGTTTAAACTCTTTACATCCAGCATTACACTTCACTTTTGAAAAAGAAGCGAATCAATCTTTGCCATTTCTAGATGTTTTTATTGAAAAGAGTGGTAACAATTTTTTAACTTCTATTTACAGGAAACCAACTTTCACCGGACAATATTTACGCTGGGATTCTTTTGGACCGACGAAACGGAAAACTAACTTAATTGGCACTCTCGTACATCGAGCTTTAAAAATCTGTTCTAAATCAAAACTTCAACAAGAGCTTGATCAAATTCGTGCTATTCTGCTCAATAATGGTTATCCTGAATACATAATCAACACCAGCATTTCAAAGAAAATCTCTAAATTTAATTCAGCAAAGAAAGAAGGACCTCAAAAATGCCCCGTCTACCTTCGGCTCCCATGGATTGGCAAAGTGTCTCAAAAATTTGAAAAGCTTTCCAAATCAGCAGTTAATCAATGTTATGGAGCAGTAGATCCACGCGTCATTTTTTCTACTAAGAAGATTCTTCCTGCTGTCCATAAGGATGTCCTGCCCACCACACAACAAAGTATGATCGTGTATCAATACGTGTGCCGCTGCGATTGTCGGTACGTGGGCCGTACAACCCAAAGACTGCAGGATAGGATCAATCAACATATCCCTAAAAGTATTAGAACCGGACACCAACAACAGAAATTCCAACCACAACGAAATTGCAAAAAGACTTCAACAGAAATTAACTGTGATTCGGCCATCGGACAACATCTTCTGCAAAACAAAACCTGTGCCAACAACTTCAACACCAACCAGTTTTCAATTCTGGCTAAAGCAAGAACGCAATTTCACCTATCTACACTGGAAGCAACATTCATTCGGATTCTAAAACCAGAATTGTGCAGGCAAAAGGAATTTGTTTATTCCCTTCAATTAACTCATTGATAATACGAAACTTAACAATTTAACAAATCAAAATCTGTTTTAGGTTTTATTTTAGATTCATCACAAGGTCATCTATTTTTCTTACGCAAACGAAACACAACGATTTGATCCAATCAGCATCTATTTTGATGAAAGTTTGTTTTTCTTCTCGACACACAAGCGCTACTTCCGTACGCAAACGAAACGACACAAATCAACCAATCAGCGATGATTATTTGACCAATCAGCGATTTTCTCTGCTTTTATAAATGAATCCGCATTGTTTTTTTCATTCTATCTTTTTCTAGCGATGGTTTCTGAAGAGAGTTAGACGAAAGCGTTTAAACCTTAAAACAGCCTTTTTCAAGGCTACCCAATCAATAAAAGATGAATCCGGTTTTATTTTTGGAAACTCTGAGTTTTGATCTTCCCGCCAAAACCACAGTTCTCTAAACTATTAGGCCTACTGTTATCTTATTAAACTATTAGGCCTAACTATCTCTAAACTATTAGACTGCATAGTTTAGAGATAGTTAGGCCTAAACTATTTATGAATAAACTATTTAGAAATAAACTATCTCTAAACTATTAGGCCTACCACAGTTCTCTAAACCATTAGGCCTACTGTGGTTTTGGCGGGAAGAACAAAACTCAGAGTTTCCAAAAACTTTTTTCGGGGGACATCTTTTTGTATTTGTTGAATATCTTTGCAACCGCAGTCCCAAAATTAAAACAAAAAATATCAAAAATTATAGTTCAATTTTAGCTATTGTAAACCATTGGAATTGGCTGGATGATTCACCGCCTTTAATACTAGGTGTAGATTACAAAAGCGCAGTTTACAAGACTAGTCAACAGTGCTATAGTTACTAATCTGTAATCCTACAGTAGCCTACTGTACCGTAATCTATGCAATTTTTTCAGTGACTTGGCTTGGTAAAATGCGAATGCATTAGCTACTTTTCGAAATTGTAGTTGTTAAGATCTAATTTACTTAACTCAGGCAATACTGTGCTTTTGCTTTAGTTAGTTATGAGACTATTCTTGGATATCCTTACTTGGAACTATTCGGAGATATCAAACAGCTTTATGCTTTGGAAGAGCATAAAAGGTTTAAAAGTTGCTCGTACTTTAAAGAAGTCGTCATTAAACCCAATCATTGTAGCCAAGACCAGTGGCGGATCTAGAAAATTTTGGTGGGGGGGGGATGATAAAATTTATGAGCACAAATTGTGTATAATCTCAAAATTTTGGATGTTTATGATTAATGTACTTGACCTCGCGCAAACTTGTTGGGGATATTTTTGATCCGTCCCATTCCAAAAACGTTACCAGTATATTCTTTTTTTTTAATTTAACCAATGACATAAAACTAGTTTCATGTCATTGATTTAACCAATTCAATTCAAATTAATAACATAAAACGCTCTTTTCGTCTTTCCTGCTTCAAAAATCGTATTTAGTAAACTTTCGCGAACATAATCGTCTGCATCTACACAGAACAGGCGCGTTGCCAGAAATTCGCAATGAGGGAGCTGCTTTGGGGGACTGGGGGCGGAGCCCCCAGCGATCGAAAATTTTGCATCTTTTTGCAAAAATAACTAAATTTTAGTGCTATTTTGATAAAAAATAATGCTTTTAAAACGTGGCATAGCAATCGCCAGTGCAAACATGATTAAACCGGTTGCATAAATGGGCTATGTGAGAAGTGGCTAGTGGTAAAATTTTTTCTTGTTTACATGCTGGGAGATCATAAAATCCTATAGTTTAATAAAACTCACCCGGAGTAATATATTTCGACTATATTTTATAGAGAAAAATAATTCGAGGGGGGCTCATGGAAAGATATTTGAGAGTGGTGAGTAGTTATTAACTAATACTGAATAGATCCCCCTGTTTGTGAGTTTATAATATTTTTGTTGATAAAAACTATGTTAAGCATTTTCAATAAGCTATTAAATTTGATTGCTTATTTTTGGCCATTTTTCAAAGTTTTATTGATTTGTGAGTTTTATTTTTGACAAATTAGCCCCCCTGAATATGTGGTTCAAAAGATGCTTTAAATCACGTTTTAGTCCATTCTAGTCTAAAAACCAATCTCAGAAGTGCTAAAAACGTGATATTTTTCTGATTCTGCATTTTGGTTGACAGGCCAATGGGGGGGGGGGGGGGGGGCAAAAGCCTCCCCTCCGCCCTCCCTTGGCTGCGCTACTCACACAGAATGAGTAAAAACTATCTGCATCGGTCTTTGATATTTCTATTGCCAAAAGTCTATTTTGCTCAAGTTTTCATTCAGCATACCGTAACTAACAATGTAATAAAACTACATTCCAGAAGACATTTCACTTGATGTTCTATCAAATCGACACACTTTTAGTGCGAAACCGCGCTATACTGTATTGCGCAGGTGCGTAGCCAGAAATTCGCAATTGGGGGGGGCTGTGTTGGGGGGCGGAGCCCCAGCGCTCGAAAATTTTGCAATTTTTTGCAAAAATAACTTCATTTTAGGGCTATTTTGATTAAAAAATAATGCTTTTAAAACATGGCTTAGAAATTGGCAGTGCAAACAAGATTAAACTGGTGGCGTAAATGGGCTATTTGGGAGGTGGCTATTGGTAAAATTTTAGTTCTCTTGTTTAGATGCTGGTAAATTATAAAATCGAATAGTTCAATAAAACTCACACAGAGTAATCTATTTCGTATACAGTTTATAGAGAAAAATAATTTTGGGGGGGCTAATGAAAAGAGATTTGAGAAAAATGATTGGCAATTAACTAATACTGAATAGTCCCCCCCTATTCCTTAGTTTATAGTATATTTGTTGATGACACCTATGTTTAGCATTTTTACACTTGCGATCAAATTTGATTGCTTATTTTTACCATTTTTCAAAGTTTTCATTTATTTGTTGGTTTTATTTTTGACAAATTAGCCCACTTTTCCCTGAACATGCGTTTCAAAAGATGTTTTAAATCACTATTTAGTCCACTCCAGTGCATAAAACAGTCTCAAAAGTGCTAAAAACGAGTGTTTTTCCCATTCTGCATTTCGGTCGACATACCAGGGGGGGGGGACTATAGACCCCCCCCCGCCCCTGGCTACGCTACTGGTATTGCGTAAGGTTTGAGCGAAAATGCGCCATAATTGAACTCCTGTTGTGTTATGCCTTTATCGTTGAAAAGTGTGAGTTGTGAATTTTGCTAGTTTGGCGCTTTCAAATCAATCGGACCTGTAAAAAACTAATTTCTGCTTTGTAAAAAGTTCGCTGTAAAAATGACTTTTTTCTCCCCTCGCCCTACCCCCCCCCCCCCCCCCCCCCCCCCCAATGGCTTCAGAAATTATATCGCAGTCACCCGGCCTATCGAGTATTCACTGATTGCTTTTTTTCAAATGTTTAATATTATGCATATGCACGTTATGTTTAGGCTGGTGGGGGGGATGCATCCCCCCCATCCCCCCCTAAATCCGCCGCAGGCCAAGACGTCACCGCTACCTGCCATCTTCTAAGTTATATGAATTGTATTTGTTTTTTCTCATTTTGGTAAATGGAATTATTAAATATGCTTGTTTATTGCTGGCATTTTTTCAAGTTTCTAAGTAGAGCCTTCCAGTGCGGCCGGGGACCAAAAGTGGGCCCGGGGCCAGCTCAAATATGACGAATTTACGGTTTTGTGAAGTCTAAAATAGATGGAGAAAATGCTTTGGTCCGAAAAATGATGTGATCTCAAAAAAAAAGGTCTTCACCATAATTCTAACAGTTTTTCCGTTCGAAGTTAAGTGATCTCCATAAAATATAAACAAAAATAAAAAGGTTTTCACCCAAATTTTAACCGTTTTTCCGGTCGCTGATCTCCAAAAAATAAAAAGGTCTTCAACGAAATTCTGACCGTTTTTCCGGTCCAAGTTAGGTGATCTCCAAAAAAAAAGGTCTTCAGGCTTCACATGCTAATTTCTCAGTGTCTTTTCGATGGCCCCCCTCATGGGCCCCCTAAAGTCCATGGGCCCCGGGGTCATTGTACCCCCCTGCCCCCCCCCCTCTCAGCGCCCCTGGAGCCTGTCATTACTTGTTAGTTATTTCAACTAAAGTATAAAGTTTGTATATTCAGCAATATCATTGTAACAATGGGTAACGTCTCTTTTACTTGTATCTTTATATGTTAGAAAAAGAAATGTTGTAGTATATCTACCCAGAAATTAGCTGGAATTATTTTACTGCTAAATCATCTAACTGATGTACAAAAATAAACTTTGTTGTTTAGGGATGACTGTCGTGTTTAATAGTACTTTTATGAGCTTATTTTCAGGTTTCTTCAGTGAAACCCACAGCCCATGTTGAGAATCATTATAATGTTAAGGTAGTGACTATTTCACCGAAAATTTTCAACTTAAAGAGAATAAAACGAAAATGAAAAATATTCATCCGCGCTTTTTTCCATTGCTTTTTTAGGGGTTAAGATTAGGGTTTAGTTTAAAGTTTGGGTTAGGGTTCGATTTGGGAATAGTTTGAGAGTAAGAATTTGAGTTTGGGTTAGATTTGAGTAAGAATTAATAAAAAAGTAGAAAAAAACTTCCGGTGAAATAAAGCCTTCCTAATGTTAATTATCCAAGCTTTTTTGCAACAGGAAACTTGGTGACTTTTATTTACAATTGCTGGAAAGTGATGTTTCTCAAATTTCCATCGAAAGGTAAGATTCCTTTGCACTTAAAAATTTACTTAATAAACTGCAGTTCGTGTGTAAAGTTCATTGTCTTTTTTGAAAGTTTGATGGTGAAGTCAAAATTTTTATCTTATTTAAATGCTGAATTATTCGCAACCTTCAGACTCCGGCTAAATCCTACTGCATTTAAACGCTGAAATGTAAAATTAGAGCTTTTTTGTGTAAAAGTACTAAAACCTCAATATTACTGGCAAAATCAGTGCGTTCTTGGCAATTAGTTGGTTGCTTGATTTGACCGCGAAAGGTCTTTTCACAACTTGCCTGTCGCAATTCTAATCGATCTTTATGACTGTCATGTATTGTTACTGAGCAACCAGTGCCGTCGCTACGGGGGGGCCAGGGGGGACTGTGCCCCCCCCACGACTGCTTGTGCCCCCCCATTTTGGTTTACTCAAATTACTATTTTTGGAACATTACGTAACTGCAAGGCATCAACAATGATGGTAAAAGGAGTAATTACGTTCAAACATAATTCTCCTTTGGAGTTTTCTTGATTATTTGCAAAATTGTTGGCAACCAACTGCTGTGCATAAATCTGACGTATTAATCCATCTTATTACCATACCTTTACGGATGTGTCGCGGAAGAGAGAGGTTAGCCTGCAAAATCATAACCGGTACTTCGTTAGTGACCATGACGTAAAACAATACGTGAAAACATTTTCTTCAATGACCAGCTGTTTTGATTTTTAAAGTACACTAAAGATTTTGAGGTCGCGGTATGTAGCGCAACCAGGGTAAAAGGTCTTAAGCTCCCAAAGCCAAGTCACTTAGAAATTTTACCTCAAAATACGAGCGTTTAAACGTATTTTAGACTTGATCTGAAGTAAAGGGGAGCTAAAGGGGCTAAAAAATTTAATTCTTCTTTGAAATAAGTTTTGAATTTTAGCACTTTAGTGATTCGTATAGCTTTAAAACGTGCGAAGTGCGATTAAAATGATGTAAAAATTGCTTCTTTTTTGCTGCAAAATTTCAAAAATCGCCCAGCAGCTCCGGGCTCCGCCTCCAGGCCCCCATCCACAGTCACTATATTTAATGACTATACCCCCGTTTGTGACACGCTTGAGCAGCATCAGTTTGTTTAGCACGGAGCTTAAATCAGAGAGTTTTTTTGCAAAAAGTTTACTTTTCGTTCACCCGTCTTAGCAAAATCCTGGTTGCGTGTCTGTTAGCATTCACTGCTGTACATAGATTTTCCGGCGGTTGTGAACCGCAGACGAAGCAAGCTAAGAAACGCTGCCGGCCTTATAGGTCTCTCTTTTTTTAGACATGAATACAGAATTGTTAAAATTGCGCATATTGGTAGCCGTACAAGGTCTAAAGATCAGTTTTTATATGCAAAAGTTTGGTTTATTCTATTGCCCCCCCACACTTTGAGCTAGTGCCCCCTCACTACGTTTGCTCTGGCGACGGCACTGTGAGCGACTAAATAAAAATTTGTTTTCTGTGCTGGTAGTTATTGTAACCGAAATGTTATTTTTATAAACCAATACCTGTTCGAATGTTTACGGCTATAACTGAAAATAATCACCTAACATTGCACTGTTCAGGATTTCGAAAGAACGATTCAATGTGAGAACCGCTTTGTCTCGATGAACAGGGATCTAGCAAATCTAGCAACTACAATCTCCAGTTTTTGCTGAAAGCACTTGGAATTTTTAATCAATGGAAAGCATCTGGTCAATTAGGCTTAACAGCTGAAACTTTTTTTGCTTGCATATATCATTGGAGGCAATGTGGCAATGACCTGCCACCTCATTAACAAGTAAATGGATTTATGTACGTATTATCTCGCAAATTTACCAGTGATCCAATTGAAGGACCATTTGGCTGGTATAGTCAAACAAAATGGTGGCAACTTGTATATGTCATCTCCGCCGCTGTTTTAAGCTGAAAAAATAAAATTCGTAGCCTGACTCCACTTCGCCAAAATGCTTTGCATACTTTGGCTCACGTAAATACCAGCCCGAGTAACTCATCAGAGGATGAAATAGATGCTTTGGACTGTTTGGAGGAAATAAGTTTTTGTTAAAAATGGGCTTCAGAAATTAAACTTGACAAAGTTAGTAATGATGATGCCGCCGCTCTCACCTGTTATGTTGCTGCGTACATTGGAAGATGCATATCTCGGCAAAGAAAATACATTGGCTGCAAAGAATTGTTGGCTGATACTGAACATATTGCAGGTTTACAGAGCAAAAAACCTTTTTGCGACATTAGCAAATCGTGTGGCCTAGCTGCTCCCAAGCAGTACTGCCGATGCTATTTTTGTGCTTTGGGAGTTCTGATTGACAACAAATTAGCCGTCTATGAAAGCACTCGACAGCAGTTTTTCTGTTTAAAGAACCAAATAACAGCCTCCGTTGCTATGCTAAAAAGCATATTGCTTAAAAAAATCTTCAGCACAAGTTTTTAATGACTCGAACCTGTGCGGCAAAGCATTTCAATTTCAATCGTATTCTGAAAGCTTCATTCAATTGAATTGCTTTGCCAAATTGAGCTATAGCGCCTCAATCAATGCAAGATTGAGCCTCTTGCAAAGTTGAGCCGTGGCTTAAGAAAACTTGCCTTCAAATCCACTGCCAAAAAGTAGTGTTACGTGCCGATTACTATACTGTAGTTTTGTTGAGATTTTGTTTGATTTATTTACTGTTCTTATTGTTTAAATTTGTGAATTTCTTTTTCCTTGTTTACTTTTTATCGTTTTTTCTTTTTTATTTGAGTATTGCTAAGGTTTGATTAAATTTTTAGTTGAATTTCAATCTGCATAATCTAGAAGCGACTCTGCAACACCACTGTTGTCAGCGCATAATTACAGTGAGCGATCCCGATGTTCTAGATATCCCTGGGTTATTGTCACCAACTCCCAGAAACCCCCCGAATGGATCCTCAAAAGTCACTTTTTTCGAACAACTTATTCTAGAGTGGTATATCATTTTGCTCTCAGTTAATATTTAACAGAGACGAATTGCTTTGACATAAATTGGGAGTGCCGTTCCCCTCTCCCCGGCAGCATTCTCAAATGGATCCCGCCCAAAGTTAATTTTTTGAACGGCTCAAGTTAGGAAGCTAAGTATTTTGCTTTCACTTGATATTTAAAAGAAAAATATTTTGACATAGTTTGGGGGTACCTCTCCGAAAAATTTCCCCAAAAGTCAAGTTTTTGAACGGCTAAAGCTACGAAGCTAACTGTTTTTAATCTCAACAAATACTTTAAAAAAATATTTTGGCATAGTTGTTTAGGGGTGCCACTCCCTCGGGAAAACCTCAAATTGGCCCACTCCTAAATCAGTTTTTTAAATCACTTATCAAAGAGCTAATTGTTTTTGATATCAGTAGGTTTTCAAAACATAAATATTTTGACATGGTTTAAAGGTGACACCTCTCCCCGGGAAACCCCCAAATACATAGATTCCCCAATTCTTTACTTATAATTTAAGATAAAGCAGTTTTTTGTCGTAGATATTTGACAGAAAATAAATTAAAAAAACAAATAGCCGTTTATTTGAGATAAAAGTTTAGAACTGTTTTTATTAAGGTAAAAAAAAGATCTGGGATCAATACAGCTCAGAGTGTCTTAAGTAAATAAATAATATCGGTATGTACTAGACATTAAGATGCTTATTTTGCCTCAAAATTTTCATTTTATTTTTTACCTGTGTTCAAAAGGTTTAATTTGTATAAAATACCTTTTCTGTGAAATAGTTTTGAAAACATTCAATTACTAGGGAAGTCTTCCGGCAAAAGTTTTTGAACCATTGTGAAACTAAACAAAAAATGTCAATAGCTTCTTAATCGCTCATGTTAAGAAACTTTATTTTGGCCTCTATAGCCACTAATTTAAAACCTGAGGATGCTTTTGGAGTAGATCAAACTGTGATCAAATTTATGCTTACTTTGATTCTGGCATAATTTCACAACAAAGCACCAGCATTACTGTATTGCAACAATTTTTCGTATTATATAATGTAGTACTTCACAGTAATATGAGGTGACAATGGTGATTCTAAAAAGTTTCATTGATTTCATGTAACGTAACTTTATTAACTGTGAATTAGAATGTTTATAAAGCCTCCTTATTGTTTGAAAGTTACAATATTACTTTTTAGCTGTGCTCAAACTGTTTCCTTTTAGAAAAATAGGACATACAAAATCTTTTGAAATTCAACAAGATCTAGGGGGTCTTCTGGGCACTTTACATGAACCACTGTGAAAAGAAACAAAAACGGCTTCTATTTCTTTATTTTTTATGTTAGAAAGATAATTTTTGAAGCTATTCACGTGAAATTGATTATGTTCACTTTGTATAACAATATTTCAAGTATCTGTTTAGAAAAACTACATCATGCATGCAACTTTCACAGCAATTTCTAAAATATAACAAAATACTAGCACTACCAATTCTCATAATGTGCATGGTTCTAGACGGCATAGACCATAAGTAGAGTGTTTGGTTTCTTAATTGCCTATGAGCAATCTAACCTATAATTTACCCATGTAGGCTAATATACAGCTTTTATCCATTACTAATTGCTTAATAACGTATACAAGTACAGTACACAATGTTTAATTCTATTGCCAGCATCACCCCATCAACGTTCCACACTACAAAAAATCAACCCCTACGACTCATAAAAGAATGAAACTTAACATTTTTTTTTGCAATATTTACTATCTCTCTTTGAATCAGTGTTAAGAGTAAGACAACAAAATGTAATTTATTTCTTTGGACTAAGCGTGTTTTTAGGTCTTTGAAGACATAAGCTGAATATGTTGTCTCAAGCAATAAAAAATATTACAGCTATAGCTTATCGGGCACATATGAAACCAGTCACAGTTAACACATTATTAAAATCTGCTACTATCTAAACCTGATTTCACCCTAATAGAGCATTATCAATCAAATCTTATTCAAGTAACATATCATCCAAAACATGGCCTCAAACAAGTCTTAAGCAATGTAGATATACTACTCTATTTACGCCACCCCAATATGGATGTTTTCGGCTGATTTTTCAAACACAACTTTCTCAATCCAGTTTTAAGTACACCAGGTACCTAAAGTTGCTTCAACTTGAGCTTATGCCCGGCAAGTGTGAATATTACGAATCTCATGTCTAAGACTATTTTCACGCTATGCTATAACGTTTTGAAATATATGTCATCATATAACATTTTGAAAATAATTTTGAGAAAATTTATGTGATCCTGAGTTCTCCCATTTAGCTCAAAAGCATAGTTACTAGAATAATGATGGCATTAACAAACTAACATCTTTAACTGGCATCTGTTTAGAAATCACGTTTTTTGAAAGGGAGTTTGGGTTACTTTTTAAAACATAATTATCTTGTATCAAAATGTTAAATTTTTTGAAATGTGTTCTATCAAACCCAAACTTTAATGCAGCCATTTAGGTACAATACTGGGATGATAAGGTTGAGGTGACAATGCTGCTAGCTTTTTTATAAATCATTTCCTAATTTGAATTTATTAACCAAGAGAATGGTTTTAGTGTGAGCTACCAAATTGGCATCATAATTTTTTTTGTTTGCATTCTTTGGTAGGACCAGTCCATTAATATCAGTAGTATATAGTGCTCCAAAACTATAGGGATTGGGGCTTTGCAAAATTGAGATTATGTGGCTGTCGTAATCCTATACAGCGGTTGTAATCCTAGCTTTAACCCTACCTCTAACCTTACGAACCGAACCTGAAACTTGGTCAAGACTCGAACAGAACCTTGCCTGAGGATCCAATCACCGCAGGTGGTTTGTTAAAGTTTGTAAGGCCTGCCTGGGAATCACCGCAGGTGATTAATTAAAATTTGGAGATTTGCCTGGGAACTGAATCGGCTATGGTGGTTTCACAAATGTAAAATATGTAAGACTTGCCTGGGAATTGAACTTGGTAGCTTCTGACCTCTACAGAAGCCCATAAGTGCAAAACACAACATTCAAAACACATCAATACACAAAACTCAATCCCACAACTCAAAACTCAATCCCACAACACAAAACTCAATCCCACAACACAAAACTCAAAACTAAAATACAAAACCAAATCCCACAACACAAAACTCAAAACTAAAATGCAAAACCAAATTTCACAACACAAAACTCAATTCCACAACACAAACATCAGAGGTAGAGTCCTCGAGGACGTCCTTGGCCTCGAGGACGTCCTCGAGGACACATTTTGAAGTCCTTGGCCTTGGCCTCGAAGGTCGAGTACTTGGCCTTGGCCTCGAGGCCTCAAGTCCTCGAAAATTGGCCTGTCCTCGGCTCGAGGACAGCACTATTTTTTGAATTGTTAAAATTTTGTGGAGCGCTGGAAAAAATTTTTAAAAACGTTTTTTGTGGAGATTGCCTGAAAAATTTTTGTGAAGACCTTTTTTTTTGGAGAGCACTTGCGCTTGTGTCCTTGGTCCTTGGGCTTGGCCTCGAGCATTCCTATCCTTGGCCTCGAGAGTGTCTGTCCTCGGAAAGGCTGTCCTTGGCCTTGGCCTTGGCCTCGAGCCTTGTGTCCTCGACTCCACCTCTGACAAACATGTTACGCCTTTGTGATGCGTGCGTCGTCATAAAAACTAGATCTGATATTATTTGTTTACTTTGATCCTAAAGAAATAGATTAAATATAAAGATAACAAATATTCTATTGTTATACATTCAATTTTTTTACTCGTTCTACACTAATGCCATTTTAAAAGAAGCTGGATTTACAGCCGCTATCAATATCGCGGAATAATACACTGCTTTTCCATTTTGATACGCATTACTGAACAATGTGCCGGAAGTGAACCATTGCTTCATGAATAGATCTTGGTAAATTAAACATGTGGCAGAACAGAAGGATGCAAGCGGGAAATTGCAATCGATATCCGATAACGATTTCATGTTTATTATGTTGCTAGATAGAGTAGCCTAGCCTATTTAGAGATTACGAGATCAGAGATTGTGTACTGTAGCCAACGGTTTTAGAGCAGTAGCAGTTAGGTAGGCTTAGTTTGTAGAAAAAGATACCACAGTCAGTGAATCGCGTCTCTTAGTCTAAGCCAGCCGTGCAGCTTACCTTGCGCATTAGGAGAAGGTAAGTAAAATTGTCATTTCGGTGTAGGCATTGCAACGCGTAAGCTTTAAGTAGGTCGCTTCCTTTGGAATACAAAATATAAGTTTTTTTCATCATCATCATCATATTTATTTATTTACCAAGTGACGTCATATCACAAGAAAAAAACTGCAACTTCCTCTAGGTCTATCACCAAAGCATCGAAATATGCAATTCTTTTAAAACCAACACACAAACTTGCAGAGTCAAAGCGATATTTAGTCACTTGGTGAGGAGACAGCGAAGGACAGAAAGGTCATCTAAGTCTACTGCCACCTCACCGAGTTAAGGTTAAAAAAGCAGCTTCTTGATTTTCTCATCTGCTACTTTCTATGATAAAAAATTTTATGCAAAATTAAAACAAAGTGTTGCAAAGATATGTCCACTTTGTACAGTGTATACACAAAACTCACAGTCAACATGTAAAGAAAATGCAAGGCAAAATTAGAAGTGTGCTAACTCTAAGCATACTAAAAAAAAAAAAATACTGTAACTACAGATTGGATAGAAAATAAAATCAATAAAGTTCATAATACTTATTTATGTTTTATAGAATTTAAAGTGGGCAATTGGAGTGAAAAAAAACTCCTTTCTTTGTTTTGTATTGTTTACCAATATGTCATTAGTACCGGTACAATTTCCAATACCAGTATGTATCAACCTCAGTCAGTTACTGCAAAATTACTTATAATTCAAGGGCACATCAAAATGAGAGATGACGTACTGTGTAAATGTGTGATAGATGAATGTACCATCTCATGCCATTCAAGCAATAAAATAGGTTATTTGCTGAACTCAAGCATAAATATGCAACTATGTTTCCTGTAATTACTACTGCATTGCTGATAGAAAGCTGTTATTCTAGCTTTTATCGGTTTCATAGGTTGATAAAAAATGAGCTTTATCAACTTTTTTAAATCTCTAGAATGAAACTTCTTTTCAAACTGCTTGGAATTTCATTCCAAATTTTAATTCCTGCAAATGATAGAGACTTTTGCCCTAATCTTGTTCTAGTTCTTGGAAGAAAGAAGTTGTTTTTGTGGCTCAATCTTGTCTTATGTGTATAACAGTTTTTTATTAGGTTAAACTTGTCTGAATTTGCAAAAGATAGTACATTATTGTGAATTTCGTACATTAGCTTTGCAGTTTCCAGAGAGTAAATATCCTTGAGTTTTAAGCATTTAGCTCGATAGAACAAAGGATTAGTATGCTCACGATATCCACTTCCAGTTAACAATCTGATGCTTCTTTTTTGCAGAATGAAGAGAGGTGCTAATGTTGATTTTGAAGAAGTCCCCCAACTACTTATGCAGTATTGTAGATGAGAGTATATGAGGCAGTGGTAAACAGATCTTAAGGTTTGCTCATCTACAAAGTGTTTTAATTGATTAAGGGCCCCAAGATCCCCTTGCTACCTTTGAACATTGTTCCTTGATTTGTTGTTTCCAGTTTAGATTGTCGTCTATGAGAACACCTAGATACTTTATGTGATGTGATTGCTTGATTGGATTATTATCTATTGATACTTTGAGTTCAGGTTTATTTTGTTTTGTTGTCACTACCATAAACTCAGTTTTATTAAAGTTAATTGATAATTTATTCACCTTGAACCAATTGCTTACATTGACTAATTCATCATTAATATTTTGTTGCAGTGTTGAAACATTAGAATGGGAGAGAGTAAGGTTTGTATCATCTACAAAAAGATGAATTGTGGAATTTGAGGCAAGTGGAAGATCATTGATATAAATATTAAATAACAAAGGACCTAGAGTTGAGCCCTGATGAATACCGCAAATAACATCTCTTGACTTGGATTTATATTGATTTACAATTGTATACTGTTGACGGTCAGTCAGGTAACTTGCTAGTAACTGTAATGGTAATCCTCTAATTCTATACTTTTCTAGTTTCTTGATCAGTATTGTGTGATTGATGGTATCATATGCTTTTCTTAAATCTAAGAAAATAGAACATGTAATGAGCTTTTTATCCATATTGTCAAGTAGCTTATTGTAAATATCTAAAACGGCTTCATTTGTTGAGCAATTTTTCTTAAAACCATACTGGTTTGGACTAATCAAATTATTGAATAATTGTTTAGTTGATCAAGCAGACACTTTTCAAATAGTTTGGCAAAAGGATTTAAAATAGAAATAGGGCGATAATTACTGCATAATTCTCTTTCGTCTTTTTTGAAAACTGGAACAACTTCAGCGGTTTTTAACACTTTTGGAAAATATCCTGTTGATATGCATGCATTAAAAATATTAGTTAGAACTGGAGCTATAACAGAGCCTGACATTTTTATATGCTTTGCAGGAATTCCATGTCTTCCTGTACTTTTTGATGGATTCATAGCTCTGATGTAATTTACTACTTCTTCTTCAACTATTGGTTCTAGAAAAAACGAATTGCAACTACTCTGAATCAAAGACATGGCATTAAATTTGCAATCAATTATAGCTGGAGTTTCGATTGTAGATGCAAGGTTAACTCCTTTCTCTATGAAATATCTATTGAACAAGTTACTGATGGCCTGTGGACCTTGTGCACTTTCACTTTTGGAAGCATACATTTTATTAGGAATGTTATTTTTCTTCAAATTTTTCAAGTGAATAATTTTATTTATAATTTTGCAAAGCGACGAGGTGTCATGCTTATTATCATTCACTAAATTTTTAATGTAAAGTCGTTTTGCATATTCCTTAATATGAGTCAGTTTATTTCTATAGACTTTGTATTGTGCCCATGTATTACTATCATTTAATTTAAGGGCTCTTATGTTCAATAAATTTTTTTGCTGGATTGATATAAGGATTCCTTTGGATAACCATGGTTTGTTTTTTCGTTTTGTTTCCTTTCTGCTTTGTTTTCGTAATGGTGCATGTATGTTTAATGTCTTATGAAAAATGTCAATAAACTTTTCTGTGTAGTTGTCAATGCATTCCTCTTTGATATCACCTAATAGCTCCACTCCTTCAGTTAATTTGTCTAGAAATTTTTCTACTTCAAAATTTTTTGTATCATGAATTAGGGTGACAGTTGATTTTTCACTCTTGGGTAGGCTTAAATTAGAACACACCATTACTGGCAGGTGATCACTTACATCTTCCACCAGAACAAAACTTTTGTGTTCACCCACTACATTGTTTGTATAAACATGATCTAAAAGAGTTGAGCTTGTAGTGGTTATTCTTGTTGGGTGTGTAATTAAGGGAATGCAGCCTGAGCTATATGTTAAATTCATGAAATCTTTAATATTGATATCAGAGTTACTTTTCAACAAATCTGCGTTGAAGTCTCCTCCGATATAATACATCAATTTTCTACTAGTCAATTTTTCAATGGTTGATTCAACACTCTTGCAAAACTCTGATAATTTCTGTTTTAGGTGTCTGTAAATTACTCCCACTATACATTTTTTGTTATTCCCTAAATCTAGTTGAATCCACGTGTCTTCACAGTTAGGAATGTTTAAATCAAACTCCTTGCAAATTGAAATTGATAAATACTCCTTAATAAACAACCCTACTCCTCCCCATCTTGTAGTTGTGCCTTTGTGGTAAAAATGGTACCCACTTAACTTTGCATTGTATACCTGTGACAATTTAAGTTTGGTTTCACTCATAGCAATGATATCAGGTAAGATATCATAATTTGTTAAAAGTTCATTCAATTTATCAAAATTTGCATTTAAGCTTCTTATATTCATGCAAAGCAAAGAAAATTTACACTTTTTGTTAATAATATTGGCTTCGGCCTGTGACCAGTATTTTGAGTCATCCAAACCAGTATTTAAATCATTTAGTAAGCTTTTTATCTTGTTGTCTACCTGTAAGCATTTAGCTGGGATAAACGAACTATTTGTGTGATTAATATCAAAGTTTAGTTTGCGTAATTTCTCATTTCATTTAACAATTGCTTATCATCTAGGGTTTGAAAAGGAAACAATTCACTGTAACAATTTTTGCAGAGGTATGGTTCAGTAGAAGAACAAAGAGTGTGAAATTTAAGGGGACTAATGACTGTGCATTTGAGGTGAATCCATCCATCACACATATCACACTGAATAGCACACTGGTTCCTTTTACAAGGTCTTAAACACATTTCACATGGACATTTAACTGGCATTATCAAGCAGTCAAACCAATGAAAGATTTTACACTAGTTAGATAAAATAGCAAATTTAGAATCAGCCACAAAACATGCAGAAAAAGTTGTTTTGAATTTAAAATGAAAACAGGTAAAAGGTATCTTTCAATATACTGGTAATCATAAATTTATACAGAAAGGTACAGAAAAAAAAAAGTCAGATCCTACTATGTACACAAAAATACAAAAACTACAAATGTCAGATCCTGCTGTGTACGCACAAAACACAAAAAGAGTGCTGAGTGTCAGGTTGAAGTAGCCTTCTTATTCATACACCCAAGAGTTGTTAGCACAGCAATAATTGTAAAGTTCACCTTCTCTAAACCATAAAGCTATTTCTTTCTTTGCTGTTTCCACAGAGTCAGATCCATGACATATGTTTCTCCCAATGTCAATACAATAATCTCCACAAATTGCTCCAGGAAGAGAATCAGCAGGGTTAGTCTCTCCAAGCATTTTACGACCAGTTTTAACAGCTCCTTTTCCTTCCAAAACTATTACCACAACTGGCCCAGACGACATAAATTCAACAAGTTTTGGGAAAAATGGTTTTGATCTGAGATCTGCATAGTGCATTTCTAGCAAATCTTTACTGGCAGTCGTCATTTTCATGGCACAAAGTCTAAAAACCTTTCTCCTCAAAACGGCAAATTATTTTGCCAACTAAATCCCGCTGAACACCATCTGGCTTCACTGCAATAAAATCTTCAAGAAAAAGTTGGATTTGACCAAAGAGGAGGAAGGCTTGAACCAAAAGTTAAAATGATTCTACCACCAACTATCACTAGGCCTACCGCTTATTCAAATAGAATGAAAATTTTTTTTCCATTCCACGGGTCCTAACATTCAGAACTTCTTTGTTCTGAGATAAAAAATTGCATTTAAAATATAAGTGTTCGGTCGATTATTTAGAAACCTATCTTCAGAGAAATTAGGTTAATTGTTGGCCTGTTGTTGGCATAAACTTTTTTCTGAAGAAAGTTGCTGAGCAGTAAGCAGTGTTTTACAGTGTTTGAATGATAGCAGTAGGCCTAGTGTAACATGTTTGCGTTGTATTTTTTATTTTGATGATATGTCCAATTAGCTGGATATCTTAAAAGCTGGATGTTTTATTGGTACTTCTACTTTAATTCATATACTTTTTCTTGAGGATCTTTGCTGTTTTAGTGCTAGTTTTTCTGGTTTGCAGAAACTTGTTAACGTGTGTAAGAGTTATGCTGCCCCTCACGACATGGTATTTAATTGAACAAAATCTTATGGCTTGTTTATTTTCTCCCAAAAACTTTAAAATTTCTAGTAATCCTGTTATCTTTTTGGGTAGTAATCGCATTAATTTTAAGTTACAGTATTTTTTGGACTCGTACCAACAATTCCATGACGACAAGACAAGTAAAAATGCTGTATTGCCAGGCTAATACTGTTGTAGCCACTAGGGCATAAGCATTGTAGTAGGCGGGGTCCTGTAATGGGATAATTTAGTTTAGAACTAAAATAACAATGATATAATATTATTTTAGCTATCAAGCAAATAAATTGACCAAAGTTTATATTTTTGCATGCAATACCTGAATATTATCAATTCCGGTGGAAACATCAATCATCAATGTTGCATAAATATTTGCATATATAGTTATTATGAGTTGCATCATTATTATAATTATCATAATATACCAACGAGAGACGAACTCTTGAGTACCAATCAGACAGTAATGTTTGTGTGAAACAGCTCGCAAACCTCTGGATTAGAACCAGAATCCTACATTGGTCCTGGCAGGGATGCCATGAAAGTTTTGCTTTTTTTGCTAAAATAACTCAATGTTAGGGTTATTTTGATAAAAATTAATAATTTTAAAGCATAGCATAGAAATTGACAGTGCAAACATGATTAAACTGGTTGCATAAATGGGCTATGTGGGAGGTGGCTAATGTTAAAATTTAATTCTTTTGTTTACATTATAAAATGCTATAGTTCAATAAAATTTACATGAAGTAACCTATTTTGTGTATATTTTATAGAGAAAAAAAAAAATGATTGGAAAGATGGGCTAATGGAAAAATATTTTAGAGGTGTGATTGGTAATTAACTAATACTGAATACCCCCCCCCCCTATTCCTGAGTTTATAATATATTTGTTGATGAAACCTATTTTCAGCATTTTTACACTAGCGATCAAATTTGGTTGCTTATTTTTGGCCATTTTTCATAATTTTTATTGATTTGTGAGTTTTATTTTTGAAAAATTAGCCCCCCTTCCTGAACATATGCTTCAAAAGATGCTCTAAATCTCTTCAGTTCATTCCAGTGAAAAAAAACAGCATTAGAAGAGCTAAAAACGTGGTGTTTTTCTT
Source organism: Trididemnum nubilum (assembly GCA_963965965.1). Taxonomy (NCBI): domain Eukaryota; kingdom Metazoa; phylum Chordata; class Ascidiacea; order Aplousobranchia; family Didemnidae; genus Trididemnum; species Trididemnum nubilum. Next base: position 43,831,840 of record OZ014473.1, on the reverse strand, counting down.
ATTCTACATTTTAGTCGACCAGCCAATAAGAGGTTAGAGCCCCCCCTCCCGCCCTCCTGGCTATGCTACTTTTACCTTTAAACATCCTCCCAAACAAACCTATATGCAGGAAAATTAATGACACTTGAAATTCTTGGCTAGAAATCGAAATGTATTAAGTTTTAAATGGCATTTAGGTAACAAGTTTTGAATTAAATGGCATGTTCTTCAAAACTGGAATAAAGATCATGGTCCAGTAATGGTTGTGGTTGTAGAATACTTTGTAGGGCTTAAATGATGTCATAGTCACAGGTGAATTGTTGTATGTATTTTGCCAATGCCTGCCAATATACAATTTGCTTGCAGATTCTACAGTGCGTATATACAACAATATGAATAGTGATCATTGTGTTTGCTGGCGGTGCAATGGGGCACTGCAGCCTCAATTGTTATATTGCCCTGGTTGCGGTGCCGATGTCACTGAATCAAGTAAAACTATGGAATTGGGGTGGGGTATTCCATCATTAACTAAAAGGAAAGCTGATTCACCTTGCACTTCTCAAGCTGCTGGTTTGTCATTTAGAGATTTTCTAAAAAACAAGTCATTGCAACAACAAAATGTATCATTTCAAAGCAAGACCAAAAAAAGAAAAAGTTTTGACGAAGAAGAAGTTAACATAAATATTGGCATAATGACTCAAAATTCAGATGGCACTCCTCACATTGTACGTGGTAAAGTTCTGCCATTAAAAATCAATGAGCAGAGCAATGCTAGGGAAGTTGTTGAAGCTGCATTGGAAAAACGAAAAAAGCATGATCGCACCTTTCGAAAGGATTGTGAATACAAACTGCTATATCCTAATGGCCAGATAGTCAATAATTTACCTGGTATTGATGAACCATTTACATTAATGAAGTACAAAGAAGACATTGGAAAACAATTTGCCAGAATAACTTTGTATTTATCCTCTACATTGGAACAAGGCAGTGAATCTGAAGAAGAAATTGATAAGCTAAATGCTACCAATAGTTCAATTTCTCAGTTTACCACTTGGCATCAATCTTGCAATGACTTAAATGATTCAAATAAACAATCAGATTCGTGAACAAGATGCTCCATATGCTACAAACAATTTACAATAAATGAAATAGAAGAACATGCTGATGTATGCCTTCTTTTGCAACAAAATCCATTTTCTTGTAGTTCAGCCTTTACTGGTTCAGGTGATGATGCATGCTCAAGTACTGCTGGAAAGCTTCCTGATGATAACCCGATTTTGGATAATACGGATAAAGCCACTATAGTTAATGACATAAAGGAATGCCTCTGCAGAGTATCTTTCCAGGAAGATGAAACTGAACCAATGACAATTTTTGTAAGAAGAGACTGTTCTTTTAAAGACTTCTATGATTTTTTTCAAAAGCCAGGGAATAAAAAAAAGATTAATCAAAGTTTCAACATTGCATTTGTTGAAGAATGTGGAGTTGATACTGGCGGAGTTAAAAGGGATTTTTCTCAGGTGAATGCAAAATCATGTGTAGAAAGTTTAAGCTTTTTCATAATATTGCCCATAAAAGGACATTTGTAGCTTTAGCAAATTTAGTACAAATTCGTCTGCATTGCAATTATTGCATCTTGGTCAGGGAATTACCGGTAGAGTAATCTATAGTTAAAAGATGTGTCCAGAGTCCAAACTTAGTACGTAACTTACAATTGACTTGAAAAGACCCAAGATGTTATGTGTTAGAAGCAAATTTTTGACTTATTTAATTATGCATGCTTTGAATATAATTGGCTGTAGAGAATGATTGTATTTCACTGTTGATCATAGGTGGGCACAATTTCGTTAATCCGTTAATAACAAAGCAAACTTTTTCATTAACTCGTTATTTCTTTAAAAAGTTTTTGTATGTTAACGGACTAAATTGTCTTCCATTAGGTTTTGTTAACTTCTGTTTAGGTTTTTATTGTTAATATCTTGCACTATTCATTCATCGTACTGGTACAAACCAGTTTGCACAGGTAACACTTGTTGCGTATTAGCACGAGTTTTATAGAAGAAAAAGCAAAGAAAGGAGCTCTTTTTTGTGGCAAACAAAAAGCTGCAGCTTCATAGGTCTTTTATCACTGTTCGCAATTTCCAACTATTTTCTGATTGCAGCTTTATTAGTGCATTTGAACCTATTTTTATCTTGAAATTGTATTAGGCTGCAAAATGTAACTTCCAAAACACAAAAAGACCCCCTTAGTAAGATATTTTTTCTTACAATAAGCTCAACAGTGTCATTACGTGTTCTAGAAGTGAGTGAGTAAAAAGAAATTAAACTAAACGCAAAATGTTAACGAATTAACGAACTTCATTAACTTCCGTTAATTAAAAACGAATTAACTTTAACAGAGGTAAAAGGTTTGTTAACAGACTAGTGGTTAATGAAGTTAACGTTTTGCATTAACTTGCCCACCTATGCTGTTGATTGTTGAGATGATATCAAATTGCCTCTCTTTAAATAGTGGTTAGATATATGTGCAGTTTCATAGGCCATCGTGAATTAGTTCAGCAAAAAGTTCAACCATATACTTAAAGAAAAAAAAAAAACAAACCTGAAGCCATTACGGATGAGTCCTAGCAGGATGAAGTAGATAGTATTTCAGTTCCATATGTAATTCACTCTATAAAGGGTAGTTTAATTTTATTGGAAAGATTTAAAAATCGGAACCTGAAAATTGCATTTGCATGAATAATTTAGCTCAGCTACACAATATATGGCAAAGTTAACTTTTTGCAAACCTTTTGCCAAGTTAACCGGTGCATCATTGCCATCATACTCTTTTCACCAAAATGTTTTGACTTTTAACAAAATTTTTTCAGGAGCATTAGCTTCAGTCAAGCAATTATTTTTTGAAGGCAATGACAATGACGGTTACGCTCCAAGCTGTGGTTTGCAAAGTGTAGCTGACGGTACAGCCAGAGCTATCGGACATCTGTTTGCTGCTTCTATATGCTGTGGTGGACCTGGTCCTGGGTTTTTAACGGCATGGTGTTACCGATACCTTACTAAAGGCGTTACTGGACTGCTCAAGAATTTACCTCAGGAAGGATTACCACACGATTCCATTTTTTTCAATTGTTTAAAGAGGTACATTTGCGGTTCGATTTATTTTAATATCCTATGTTTATGATGAAAAAAGTTTCTTAACTTAGCAAACTGTGTTGGCCTGTGGGGCTACTGCAAAGCTGGTAACTGCAATTTAATTTGATCCAGCTGCAACGCAACAACCATCGTAACTGAAAAAAATGGTAATGTCATCAGGGTAGTTTCGTTATTGGAAGGCTTTAATTTTAAATCAATGAAAAACTGCATAGACTGAGAGTAGTAGGTGCTAGAGAATCTGTTTCCTTCAAATTGCGTGACATATTGATTGTTTAATGCAGTTTTAGATTTTTAATCATTACTTGCAAATTGTGGCATGTTTTGTGACGCTAAATCTAGCAATTCACAATAAGCGTGCTTTTTGACCGCACGATGGTAAAAATAAAATGAGTTTCTTGAAGGACTGGGTCTTGTCGACTGGAGGATAACCGATGATGTAGTTGCTGATAGAAATTCTGCTGTATTTTTTAAAGATTGTTAGTTCACACTAGAATGGTTCTCCAAAAAATTTTTTTTTCAAAACTTATGGTGCTTCTTCATGAAATAATAGTTTTACTAAAAAACAATCGCAGCTTTCAACTTTTAATACGTTTACTTTCAGCGCAATTGCATGTTTTCCTGTTCGAGATTGTAAATATCATTTTTATAATTGCTCATTACGAAAGCAATATATGAATACACAAATCGATCAATTGTAATAGTATTAATTTGTATCATGACAAAATTTTCAGGTTACTGATGCTGATACAGACGAAGACATACAACGGAGTTGTCTTCCAAAAGAGGATGTAACATGTTGGAAACTATTGGTTTTAGAGGCAATCCTATAAAATCAAATTTAGCACACAAGAAAAGTGTTTTAGAGTAAGTCTTTTCATGTTATATTTGAGAATATTGATGGCTTGCAAGTTGTGATAAGGCTTCGATGTGGTGTAGTTTATTGATTTTTGTTTAAAAATAGTGTTTTTAACCTCAGGTAACGCAACAGGCTGTTTTGCCAATGTCCTACGTAATAAAACTATACAGTTTAATTCTCCACTATATTGAAGTTAACTTAAAAGAAGAAATTTCTGTGACCTTTGGTTTCAGTGTAGTTTGTTTGAACGTAACAGAGAACTTTAACCCAGAAGTAACAAAATCATGTAGTAAGGTCATGAAAATTTTGGTAGATTTGTAATTACGTTATTGTTCTAATACATTTTAAAAGTTACATAGCAGATTTAGAACTTGAACTTTTTTCACAATTGTGACGTAGCACTTCCTCACATATCTGCTTTCCCATTAGATTAGTGTTTCCGTAGCATCTGAATTCAAACACAGCCTATCTTGGCAGCCTACCCGAACCTTCAGACCACACACGAGAGCAATTTCTGCACTTGCCATTGTACCCTCTTCTCAGATTACTCTGATCAAAGTCTGACAACAAGGTCACCAGAAAGAGGATTCTTGACCAGTATCACACTGGCACTGCACTTAGCTCAACCGCATTGCGCTAGCATCACAAAGCATGGACACCATGTATAATATCACATTAGCAATTTACCACAATAGTACGCTATATGTATATTTCAAACTTCTTTGTTATCATCAGGCGTACATAACTGTGTAAATGCCTATTACAAATTTTGAACCCCAAAAGCCAAAATTAACGTACTTGCCAGTAAAGCAAATTGCTATATACAACGCCGCTTTTCACAGTAGCGAACTTTTTCACAGTTGTGAAAAAGTTCATAAAGTTTTTTTTTCATAGTTTCACAGTTCATATACAACGCCAGTTAACTTTTTTGCCTGTTGTGAAAAAAGTTTAAGTTCCAAATCTGCTATGTAACTTCTGGGTTTTCAAAGCACATACGACTTAATGAAAATTTATTCGTATGGTCGTTGACTGGCCTTGTATAGAGCAATTTGGTTTACTGGCAAGTACGTTAATTTTGACTTTTGGGGTTCAAAATTTGTGGTTGGTATTTACACAGTTATGTACACCTGACGATATCAAACAAGTTTGAAATATACATATAGCGTACTATTGTGGTAAACTGCTAATGTGATATCATACATGGTGTCCACGCTTAGTGATGCAAGCGCAATGCGGTTGAGCTGAGTGGTGTGGCAGTGTGATACTGGTCGAGAATCCTCTTTCTGGTGACCTTGTTGTCAGACTTTGATCAGAGTAATCTAAGAAGAGGGTACAATGGCAAGTGCAGAAATTGCTCTCGTGTGTGAATTGAAGGTTCGGGTAGGCTGCCAGGATAGGCTATGTTTGAATTCAGATGCTGATGAAACATTAGCGTAATGGGAAAGTTGATACGTGAGGAAGTGCTACGTCACAGTTGTGAAAAAAATGATACTTTTTAATATAATATTTTTTAGATCCATTTTCATGCATTCTGTACAACATCTTACTCCCGTGTTGAACGAATTTTTGTTTGGCCTCAAGTGTTATGATTTCTCAAGTCAGCTGCTAAAGAAGCCCGATTTGTTTAAACATGTTTTTTGTCCATTCTCTTTCGTTCAATGGGATTTGAATCTGCTTGTGAATCACTTGCACCCATGTTTTGCAGAAGACGGAGGAAATAAAAAAAGCAAGGAAATTGCTACGTTCAAAGCTTTCGTAGATATGGCTGAGCAGTTCTACTACGATAGTGAGTAATTGTGGCTTGATAATACCAGAGCTGTAACGATGATTAAATTGCATTTAGTTTTTTCCAGTTCTTCAGCATAAATAGTTAAACACTTTAGCTCACGGAGTTATGACAACTTTTCTCCATTACAAATTCGTAAAATCGACGTTGAGTCTTGGGCACGTTCTAAAGATTCATCTCAAAAATGGTAATGCAAAAACAACACTGCCTTGTTATTGATAACGAACTGCAAATTAAACTTCTGCTTTTATGGTATTGTACCAGATAAAGTTGCTTTTATGTCTGAAATTTCTATCAAATAAACCTTGAAAACGAATAATTTAGTTTTTCCAAAAAAAAAAAGAAGAATTATCACTTCTTTGCCGTTGAAAACTCTATTCCTTAAACCTCAGTTTATGATTTATTGATTGGTCTTGTACGTGTAGGTCTAAAATTTTACACACCACTTTAAAAAAATTTTAGCAGAAAAAAGAGTAATTACTGGCTTCATCCTCAGACCCCCATGTTATAAGAGAAATTTTCTGTAAAGGAAACATAGACCAATATACTTACAGTGCCGTACTTCATTTGACCATTAATTTGGTAAAAAGGTATCACTAGTCCTAAATCACAACGTTTTAAATTTCAGATGAATCGCCATTTTCCTTTTTGGATTTGATGCGATTTCTCACTGGAACGGTATCTGTACCGCCAATGGGCTGACCTCACCATGAGTTTACTATTAACTTTGCACATGCTTGCAGTTCGTCTTGTAGATGCCTTCCAAAAGTCAGCACATGTGCGCTGGTAATACATTTGCCTGTACATATTGCTAGTATGGAAGAAATAAAACAAGCGTTTCAACTCGCTCTAACATGTGAAGTTGGTTTTGGTTGCGTTTAAAGACTTGGAAAATTTTATAACTTATGATGTTGCAAGTTACAATAACCTAGTAGATTTGCTTTAGATGCTAAAAGCAGCCCTAGATGTTGCGTTTGAGATGCATGAATGAATAATTTTACTTGTTTAAATGATTTTAATGTGTAATTGTTCATATAGTGCTGTTACCAAAATGTTTGAGTCTCTTTTAATAAATTTGTAGCGTTGTGATTTCGGATATTTTTATTTAAATCAGCTTTCTCAATAGCACATGCATTTGTGATATTGCTTTGTAGTAAAATTTTAATGTAGGTGTTTCGGGAAGAATAAAGCAGTGTCTTTAATTAAAACATATAGAGCTCATAAATCTTAGTTGCAATCCTAATTTCAAGCTTCACCCAAACAAAAAGAATAGCTTCTGCCATGTGTTTATGGTTCGTCAGAATTCAATAAAAAACTGAATATCGGGTATGTATTTTTTTAGTCTCTTCAGATTTTTCAAAAAGGAAACTTTTTTGGTGCAAAAGGATATGCTGCAGGAATTGCGTCATGTTTCGTACATTTATGTCTTTGTAATGTCGGAAAGGCTTTCACATTTTACAACATACTGAAGTTAAAGGTAAGCTTTTGACAGTATACAGAGTCTTAAAGGCACAATCAAAACTATGATCAACAATCTAAGACATACTGTAGACTTAGCTTGTACTGACAAGAAATGTTAGACGAGAGTCGATTTCGAAACGGTATGTCTTAGGCTATGGATCATGGTTTTGATTGTGCCTCTAAGATTCTGTATACTGTCTATAGCTTATCTTTGGTTACTTAGTACATTGTTTTTAATAAATTATAGAAATTAGTTTTTTTTTGAAGATTTTAGCGTTATGGCGATTTTGTAATTTTTTGGAAAAAGCCATTTTCACAACAATTGCAAGAAATTTCGCACATTTTTAAAGCCATTTGAAAGCATTAATATTGCTGAGATGTGAAAGCCGTTTGAAAGAATGAAAATGCTAAGCTCCTTTGCAACCTCCATTTATTGGTCAAGACCGAAATATGTTTAAAAGCTTGCATGTTTGGTTAAATTTTGGAAGTGACTTGAGGGGAGAGTTCGGCTCCTTTACTTTCTGTGGTTACATCTAAGATCACGTTAGAAACAATTACGGAAATTACAATGTAACACCTCTGCGTCATTGAATTTTATGTTTGTTAGCCCTTCAACAGTTCAAGGATTTTATTGAACGGTCAGTTTTACAAACTACCGTACCAACTTTAATCTATTCATAAAAATTATGAAATCGTCGAGGTTAAAAGCCAGTAATATGCAGTATTCTACAAGCCGGCAGCTTAACCAATAAAAGATCATTAAGATTTATCGATGAAAAGCAATTCATAGCCTTTTTGCGATACTGGTGGGCAGATTGCACAGAAACGTAGTACAGTATGTTAACATAAAAGGAAATTGCGTTTGATGATTACTCAGTCATCTAATCACAATCAGTCAGTCATGCCCTAGGCATCTGAGTAGTTTGTAATACCAGACCTGAGACCCACCTTCAATTAAGTGTTGGTCTAAAATTCGCTTGACAATTGTAAATCGGCTGCTGAATATTAATTTTAAAAAGCATAGCTGCTAAACATGTTTATTAAAGTTGCATTATCGCTCAGAAATTATTTTAATGCAAGTAAAAATTTAGTATGGAAGATTGCTTTCCTTGGCATTTTCAAAATATTCCATTCTAGCATGTTCCATAGCGAAATTTGCGTTCCGTTACATACTATACCGTGCCAAGTAGTACAAAGCTCGCATTACTGAACTAGCCTTGCAGTTCGGGTATCCAGTTCTTCGTCTCGCCTTCCGTCACTCGTTAACGCAACCCCAAGATACTTGAACTTCTCGACCTGTTCCAATGTTGCTCAATTCACTTGTTGCAAACATTGATCAGTATTTCTCGAAAGCTAAAGTACCTCAGTTTTGGCCGTGCTAATTTGCATTCCGGCGGTGTCATATGCAGTTGCAACGATATTTATTATGCGCTGGAGGCCAGATTCCGTGGAAGAAAGCAGAACCAAATCATCTGTCATTGCAGGCAACTTATCTCGCAATTACCGATCGTGGCATACTCATCAGTTGGCTGTATTTCTCGATCTAATTCTTGTAAATGATGAAGAGGAGAGGTGACAAAACACACCCTTGCCGGAATCCAACGCTCTCGTTGAACGGCTTTGATTGCTTACCATTTACCCGAACATAAACCTTCTGGTTGGCTGTTGAACAACTTGGTGGCACGCAACAACTGACTATCAACGCAATAATTCCGCAAAGCTTTCCAAAGTTTATCTCGAGGTACTCGGTCATATATTTTATCGAAACTGACAAAGCATGCAGAGATCTTTGCCACCAACTCGAATTTTATTCAGTTTTATTTGGAAGTAGTTTCTGAAAAACAAACGTGAACGCATAGGCGTTGCCAGGGGGGGGGGGGGGGGGGCGCCCCCCCTCCCCCCAATCGAAATACCACCAATCATAAAACTGTGACAAAAAAAAACTATTATATCTTCAGTTTCTTTTAGCATTTTTTGCGTACAACATACACGTGTGCAGCAGCAATTAATTATTATAATCACGACCCTTCAATTTTTGCCGACTTATTTATATGTGTAACCCGGATGAAATTAAAAGTTTTTGTCCTAAAAGTTGTTATCTCAGGCCCACATGTAATCTTTTTATGAACGTAATGCAATAGCCACGGGCCGGATTTACCATATCGCACAGTGTCAAGGGCCCCGCTCTCAGATGGTAAGACTTTTTTTTTGGTCTTCACCTATATTTAGTGAGAAGATTTTGCAAATATTTCCAAAGTGCCAGGGGCCCCACGCAATGTAAATCATCCGGCCTGGTCAAAAACATGGTTAATAAGCATTATCATCTATTGTACCATTTTTTAATAACAATTCACCTCCACCCTTTGGCGTAGCCAGGGGGCCCGCTCCACCCCCAATCGAAATGCCACCAATGATAAAAACATGACAAAAAAGCCTCTTGTTTCTTCAGTTTCAGTTTCTTTTAGCATTTTCGCGTACAACAGCACACGCGTAAAACAGTAATTAACGACAATTTGACGACCCAGGGCCTGGGCCCCCTCAATTCAATTTTGCCAACCAATTTAAATGTATAAACCGGGTGAAATCAAGGGCTTTTGTTCTAAGCGTTGCAATCTCAGGCCCTCATGTAACTTTTTATGAACGTACAGTAATAACCAGGGGCGGATTTACCATATTGCACTATGAGAGGGGCCCCACGCTCTGATAATAAAAAGTTTTTTGGTCTCACCTTTATTTGGCAGGAAGATGTAGCAAAATTGCACAAGCGCCAGACCCCCCGCGCAATGTAAATCCAGCCCAGGTTAATAGGTGGGAAGGCGTAACAAAATACATGGTTTGTAGACGTAACGATCGATTGTACCGTTTTTCAATAACAATTCATTTTCACTTTGCCAGTTATTACACGAAAAAATGCTTTAAAAAAAATTAGCTAGGGAAAATGCTCATTCATTAAATTACTGAATTTAAATTGAGGGGGCTAGGACCCGGTGGTTGTACTTGTACTCCTAAACTGGTTATTTTTATGGCAAATCAAACATTTCTTAAAAAGTCTTTGAGTAGATTATTATTTGCTGCTAAAATATTGTAGGAGGCAATGCAGCTCACTTCCCCCTACCTGGGCCAAACCACTTACAAAATTTAGCACCAAAATGCAAGATTTTGAGCGTGGTTTGGACTTAAATTATAAGTAAAAGGAGAATCGAACAATTTAATTTTTTCAATTGGCTTTTAAATGTTAAAAGTTTAGTTCTTTCAAATAGCTCTGAACACGTGCGAAATGTGATCCAGTTGCATTAAAGTAGCTTTTTTTCTAAAAAATTTCAAAAACTTGCCAAGCGGCTGGGGGCTTGACCTCCATAGCCTCCGGCGGCTGGGGCTATTCCCCCCAGACCCCCGTCTGTGAGTCCTTTGAGTTATGTTAGGTTACTCAACACGTCTCTCACTTCACACATTTTCGCCTTTTAACTTTTGGTTTAAACCCTCTCCCGTTAGCAAAATCCTGGTTAAATGCCAAACCTGGTTTAGTGTCAAACTAAGCTTCTGATCTTCCATTCTACGATATCTTCGACCCACAAGAAGTTACCCTTTCGAAAATTTCTGATCACGTTATTCAATGTGATTTGTAGTTTTAAAAAATCCTGGCTACGCCAATGCGTGAACGAGTAATACGTGCAGTATTAAAGTTTTGCTGAATCCATACTTAAAAAATATTTTTAGAGTAAATTCACTAAAAATGACGCTGTAAAACTTGTGGTTACGTAATGAATTTAAATTTTGCTGTTTGTCATTTGACTCGTAACACCAACTTATAACCACGTTTGAGCCGATCAAGAAATTGACAAAAAATTCGTAGACATTTTTTCCGGTCTCCGAAAAATTTTGCAGTCTCAGACGAGTCGGTTTCGATCATGCACAACCAGGCGCGTAGCCAGGACTTCGTTAAGGGGGGGGGGGGGGGTTTTGGAAGGTTGAGAAAACTGTAAACGAAATTGAGACGGATTTTTCGGCCGAAATCTCAAATTCAAACGATTCTTAAGCCCAAAAGCAGGTGATCTACAAAAAAAAAAAAAGGTCTTTACTTATATCGAGACGGATTTTTCGGCCGAAATGACAAATTCAAACAATTCTTACGGCCGCATCACCGCAACTCCTTCACAACTTCGGCTCCCAAATCCCTTTGGGGGGCTGTTTTCAGTTTTGGAGCAAAAATCGCCTCAAATGCACAAAAAAACGTGCGATTTTGCGTACTTTTCAAGCCAATTTCGCCCCCCCCCCTGGCTGGGCTACTGTGCACAACCCTGCTTAATACTCGAAAGGTAACGTGACAAAAAAAGCAAATTTGACGAAGTTTAATGCCCACCTTCAAAGGCTTTGGTTGTTTACCATTTTCAGCAAGGTTCCGAAACTTGTTTGAGAGCGGCGCAAATCTTGAGTTTAACTATATCTCGCGACACAACTAAATCATATCTTAGCCGTAAAACGGTGAAGACCAAAAAAGGTCTACATCTAAAACAAGTCGTAATTTTGGGCCAAAATCAAGTGACGACAAAACAAACTAAAAATTTCTCTACAGGCAGATTTGAGCGTCCCCTTTGCGACCCATTTTTGGACTCTTAGCGACCAATATTTTGGGAACCACTGATTTACTCGAACACTAACTTCCGTTTGACAGTAAAACGACTTGATAGCACGCCGCAACTGATATTAGTATCATACCTCCGAAAAACCTTTAAAAGGTAATCCCGAGGGACTCCGTCATATGCTTTGAAGACCGACAAAAAAATGCAATATCTTTACCAAATTCTTTAGATTATCAAACATTGGCTTTATAGTGAAGATCTGGTATGCGATGCGTTGAAGTAAAATATCTCTGGAATAGTTGGATCATGAAGAACGGCGAAACGCAAACATAATAGAATTGTTCTGATTTTAGGCCCCATTGGTTTTCCTGCTGTCCTCCTTTAATTGTTTTCAAAGATTTAAACATCGAAAAAATTAATCTGGTGTGCCAAGTACCTTCATAGTTAATGTAGAATAGCCACCGCAATTCATGCATCGCGTTTTAAGTATCCCAGCCCCTTATCTAAAGTCATGGCATACCTCCAAATGCTCCAAGGGATGGAATTGTTTGGTTACGGATCGTAATCTGCCTTTGCTGCTTTTTTTTCTGTCTCGACACCTGTTGCCTGATCACAACCGGGCTGGCGCTCAATTGCACTATATGACGCAAGCAGGGGAAACTTTTGCACTAATTACTAAACTAGTAATTTTTGATGCGTTATGGAATGTTATAATGAAACGAGCGAAGTACACAAGATTATAGAACACTAAAACAGATGTAGGTAAATCAAAGATGTTTATTAATGAACACGATTTACAAGGAAGTTTGTTGCAAACTGAAATGATAAATTTTACACCAAGTACTACTGCAACATGCTCTGACCTTGCATCAGGGAGACCTATCAGAAAATAGATGGGGGCCCAACCAGGCTTTGGCGAAAAATTGGTAAATTTCCACAAAATTTTTGTAGTTGCGACATGCCGAATACTATCACAAAATAATTGCACCGTACGTATTTCTTTTCCAGCCCAAATTTTTGCTTGCATCTACAGTATATACGATTACAACGGAAATCTTGAGAACGACATCCCCTTAACTCTAGTCGTTTGGTTTAAAATTTTACAAGTGTTTATGAGCCAGCTATTATCCGGCGTCTGACGCTGACCAATTAAATTTTCAATTGTCATATACACAAAAATATGTAAGTTATAAACATTTGTACGCATATTTTGCGACAAAACTGCAAACTTTTTGGGTGAAAAAATTTTTGACCAGTCATAATAACTGTCCAGTGCCCAAAGCTTTGACGGCAAAAGTTATTTAAAAGGTTGTAAATAACACTCCGTTTTCGCTTTTTTTCCGCTAAATGGTTCGACTGTTCTTTTAGCAAAACTGACTTCTTATGATTTTGTGTATGTTGTGAACCCGAAATCGTATATGAATTTTAATGCAATCGTTATTAACCATCAGATAAGCCACAAAAGTACAACTATTCTTGCGAAACATAGGCGTAGCCAGGGAGGGTGCCCAGGGGCCCAGGGGGCCTGGGCCCTCTCCAGTGAAATGTCACCAATGACAAAAATGTGACAAAAAGCCTATTGTTTGTTTAATTTCAGTTTCTTAGCATTTTTCGCTTTTAACAGTAATCAACAACAACATTGACAAATAGGAGCCTCGGTCCTCCCTCAATTCAGTTTTTGCCAACTAATTTAAATGTATAACCCGGAAGAAATTGAGAGTTTTTGTACTAAAAGTTGCTAGCTTAAGCCCTTATCTGACCTGTTTATGAACGTAATGCAATACCTAGGGCCGGATTTACCATTATATGGCACAGAACCAGCCAGGGGTCCCGCGCTCAGATGGTAAGACTTTTCTTGGGTCTTCACCTATATTTGGCAGAAAGATATTGCTAAAATATCCTTGTGCCAAGGGCCCCACGCAGTGTAAATTCGGCCTGGGCAATAACATGGTTAGTAGGCGTAACCATCTATTGTACCATTTTTAAATAACAATCCTCCTCCACCTAGCTAGTTTCTACGCGATAAAATACTTTTGAAAAAAAATTGGCTGGGGGATTGCTCATTCAACAAATTTTTGAATTTCAATTGAGCGAACCTGGTCCCCCTGGTCGTACATGTACTCCTACAACTGATTATTTTTATGAAAAAAACAAATATCTCACAGAAAAATCTTCAAGTAAATTATTATTTACTGCCAAAACATTGCACGAGGCAATGTACCTTGCTACCTGGGCTAAATCACTTACAAAATTTATCCCCAAAATGCAAGATTGTAAACGTGTTTTGGACTTAAATTTTTAGTAACTGGAGGATTGGACCATTTAATTTTTTCAATTGGCTGTCAAATGTGAAAAATCTAGTTCTTTCAACAGGCTCTACGCATGTGCGAATTGTGATCCAATGGCATTAAAATAGCTAGTTTTCCCAAAAAATTACAAAAAAATTGCCATGCCGCTGGGGGCTCCGCCACCAGACCCCCGTCTGCAATAGGTTTAAGTTATACTAATTTGCCCAAGTAATCATCCAATTTAAACGTTTTACTTTTGGTTTGAGCCCTTTCTCTACAGCAAAATCATGGTTATATGACAAACACAGGCCACGGCTTCTGATCTTCCAAACTACATTATCCTTATCCCACAAAAAGATCATCTTTCCAAAATTTTTAATGACGTCATTGGATGTGATTTGTGGTTTGCCCTCCTCCCCCCAATCAAAAATCCTTGCTACGCCTATGTTGCGACGCCACTATTTTACCACTTATTTCGTCCAGTAGCAGTAGGCTAAATGAGCTTGAAAAAGTGTTCAAGGCTTTGCTACGACCTTCTATTACACTACATAACAGGATCTGCAACGGTAAGCAACCGAACATAAAGCTGCAAAGCATCACGTCATTTCGTAGGCCGCATAACATCCAAAATTTCAAAAACGTATGCAACATAAGTTTGATATACATTCTTGGAATCATCTGCAACATTGCTCTGGTTGATATTATCGTGCACTTCGTTAACTTTCCATTCGGGAACTGATAGTTTATTATCTTCAGCCGAAAATCTATCCGGAAGAAAATACAACTCGCTTGGAATACCGGAAACAGTATCGTGCCGAGATCTGCGAAAATGATGCGTATTCCACATTTCCAACAATTCGTCCAACTCTTGTTGAATTAAATCACTGAAGCAAAACCATTAACATTCCATCTGCAATCTGTTTCCAGGAGTGGACATTTGATTTTCAATTAAATCTTTAAAAAAATTTATCCACCATGTAGTTTTACTCTTTCTCAAGAATGACCACCAAGATTCTATTCTTTGGTTATGCTGTGACGTTCCATACAAATGTGAACGTAACGAGTTGGCAAAGAAACTTTGGGCGGCAGCAAGTATTACATTTTCAGTTCCACAGTCTGTTCGAATTCGATTAGGGCAAAAATTGTGTTCAGAAACAAATTTTAAGAATAACTGCACCATCTTGCGTGGATTGTTATTTGATCTAACCACTTTTAACCATAGTACATATCGACTAAAGCCATCAATGCAACCATGAATAGGGAAACCATAAGGTTTTAACTTGTCGTACCCATCTAAATGCCAACACCAGTTAGGGCCCTTTGAAAGGTATTTACGTCGGCGTAAGCGATGTGCACGCCGCGTCTCACAACCAATGGGATCAAGCTGTTTCAATGTAGTAGCTACCCTTTGACGAGGCACTCTAAAACCCTCTAAATGAAGCAATTTTCACATCATTCGATAACCTAACAAACAGTGGGAAGAATCAATCTTTTGCAAAATTCTGTTGGAAAGCTCGTTTTGACTCCAAGTCATGTTTCTTTTCTGCAAACCATACAACTTCAATTTATATTTGAGCCACCTGGGGCTAACAAAAATTCCATGATATTTTCCTAAGAAATCGATAATGGAAGTATATTTAAATCCTTTAAGGAAATAATGTTTAATCAACATTTCCAATTCATCAACAGGGTGACCACATCTATGACAGAAACTAACCGAGGATGAAGCAAAGCGTTACAATCACAACATTCCAGTCTAGGCATTTTAAAGCAAACCGACACTATTTTTGGTAAGCTAAACTCAAAACTAGGTCTACGTATTTTCTGCGAGAAAACAGAGCAATAAAGTAAAGTAAATCATCCTGTACTATTTAGTGTCTATGCTTTGAAGAATTTATTCTTTTTTCACCTCAAACTTAACATAATTCTTTAACATTTGACGCAGGGTTTTTCTTTCGCACATGACACTTATGTAGGTCTCCACTCACAAGACTCCATGCACTGCACCACAATAGCTACACAACACTGTTGTACTTTTAAAGGGGCATTGAAGCTTAAGTTTTATTGATTTATTGCATTTGAAACAAAATTTGTATTTTTAGATTAATTTTTGAGCTCAACTTCAGAATTCTACGATTACTACATCAAAAGATGATTGCATTTATATTTTTTCTTATTTCGTAGAATTTCTTTCACTTTTTTAAAAATTTGTCTACGTTTGGTGTCGTTGTTACTGTTACTAGGGCTACTACACGCTAGCTGACATTAATCATTACTTACGGTATGTAAGCCTAGCCTATTAATCATGACATTAATCATTACTTACGGTATGTAAGCCTAGCCTATCACGAAATTATAAAAAACAGTAAAGTCTAGTCTAACCTATAGCAATTTATACAGGTTGATTTACCCTAATAATTACAAAGAACAATTAGGCCAAAAATAGGCCTACTTTTCATTTTTTCTTCTAAGTGCACTAAATCAAATATGCTTGTGCTAAAAGATGCAAATTTAAACTACTAAGATGAATTCCACTTTTAAAAACTCATCTAAATACCGAAGCCACAGCAGAAAACCTGCCAAAAGCACATTGTCACTCCCAGACCTATAATTTGGCAAAGTTGGTTTTGAAATCGCTAATACAAATTTGATGTAGTGTTGCCCCTGCAAAATTTTTTCCCTTATTTCAAAATCTTTTCCCTTGAAGCTATTTAACCTCAAACAATGAAAAAACGTGACAAAAACGTTGCTAATCAATTATTTTTTATAAATTTGTTGTTAAAATTCAAAAATTATACTTCAATGCCCCCTTTAAAATAAAAAACATTGATTTTACTTTTCGTTTTATCAGTTGAGCTTAATATATTATTCTACTTTAGTCTGTTAGTTGAGTTCTTTAAACAAACATAAACTATTCAAAATATTGCAATAGTTAAAAACCAGCCTTTTTTAATTTTTAAAAGAAGGAAAATTATTTTAACTTTTTATAAAAAAAAAAATTTCAGGGTTGTTACTGCAAGCTTTGATTTACAATTTATGCTTGACAGCTTTGCAGACAATTTTAAATTTAAATTTTCAAACTTTTTACAAACTTAATTTTTCAACAAATTTAGCAAAAAAATTTCTTTAAACAAGAAGAGGACGTATGAACCAATTGTAGCCTATGTACATTTCTAAAACAACCAAAAACTCTATTCAAAAAAATTAAGGTTCAATTTTCAGACCCAGCATCAAAATATGTACTGGAGGTAAAAATAAATGATAGTTTAGTGACAATTTTCTCAATCAACAGATGAAATTATGAAAATATAATAACTATGAAAATCTGTGGGCTAATTATAGCCAGCAAACATGTGCAACCAGGAATTCGCTAATGGAAGAGCCTAACCAAAACGTAAATATTATATGTAGAAAATCTAAATATAACTTTCAGCAAAGTCAACTTAAGTTTCCTTTGCCACAGGAAGATTATTGGACATAACTCTTCCTGAAAAAGAAGCTTTCCTAACAGAGAACATTACCAAAAAGTTCTGTTCGAAAAGCTTTGAACAAGGAAATAAAAATAAAGTTGACTTTGCTGAAAGACATATTTAAATTCTACACGACCTCAGAATTGTTCATCAGCCTACTGAATAAAATTTATACACCACTGCATGTATTTAGTAAAATGAAGCGTCACTTGTGTATCAAACTGTCACATGAGGGGGTCTGGAAAAATGGCCAATCAAAGTCATATTACAAGAAAATACTAGATCATGGAATATGGGGGCAATGCCCTAGCTGCTCAGCAATTTTTAGGTTGAAATATTCACTCAACATTCAGCAATAAAAATGCTATCATAAGTTTGAAAATGCATATTGAAACATGCAGTGCAAGGTGACTAAAAAACTGATTTTTATAGCAGAAAGCATCTGGTGGAAAAAAACAGTGTATTGGAAAACACGTTTTGTGCTTAGCTTATTGCTAGACAATGCCCTGTAAACCCATCATGCTATCCTGAAGTAGTTGGTAAGTATTTTTTTGAATATTATTCCCCACCTATACCGCTTTTGAAAACTTAGTTTATAGTTTTGATTGACGACAAACTAAAGTTCGAAGAACACATCACACATTTGGAGAAAAAAGTCTTGCGCTCAGTAGAAATTCTTACTAAACTGAAAAATTAACTCATTTAATTTATGGGCTTGTAGTTTGGGGAAACACATATCCAACCTATCTCTCGAAATTAATTACACTTCAAAACAAAGCTCTACGTATCGTTACAGAAAATAAATGGTATGAAAATGCTTTGCCTCTTCATCAAAAGCTTAAATTGTTAAATCTACTAGGTAAATTTGCATAAATTTGATACTGCCGAATTTATACATTATCAAATCAATCAGCATCTATCTCCAAATTTTAATAATTATTTCACATGAGCCAAATTCATTCATTCTTTTTTTTTTATGATATTTCTTGCATAGTCTGCAAACTAGTACTACTGCATCCTCTAATTTAATATAATTTCTCTTCACAAAACAAAAAGAATGCAACAATCGACAAAATAGTCCAAAGCAAAAAATTTGGAATTCCATTCCCAATAACATGAGAGACTTATCAATAGGAAAGTTGTTGAAAAAAAGAAAACAAATTCTATTGAATTCTTCGTGATAATTTTCTGATTTTTTACCGTATATTTTGAATAGTTAAGCGCTGACTTTAACAACATTTGTACGGTATCTTACTTGAATATAACCTTCTAGATATTATAATTTTCTAAATTATAAACTTAAAAATACTTGATTTCATCTCATGTCCCATCATGTTACTATTGTACTGTAGCTCTAGTTGCTGTTTTTTTTTTTTTCTTTTCTTCGTTATTGTTTCCTTATGTTTTTTTAAGTCTTTTCTTTGTAGCTCAAATAAAGATGCCAAATATTTTATTACGGCTCCCCAGAGTGGCTGCAGACGCGAAGACCTCACGGTCAATCTGCTTTCACTCAGGCGTTGCTTCCTTCTCTGATAATATCTCTATACGTACTCATTTCATCTGTTTTTGAATTTTTGTTTATTTAGAGGCGTCAATAAACCAACTTGAACTATAGGCACATCTGATGTCATAGCCAGAACTTTACACTACATTAAATTTGGGTTAGGTTGAAGTTAGTTTTAGATTAGGTCAGGATTGACCATATCCCTAAAACTCACCCTAGCCCAAATTCAACATAACTTGAGATTCAACCTATAATGTCAGACATGTGCCTAAAGATGGGGAATAATATGCAAAAGAATACTTACTGAAGTACAGTAGCTATGCGCAAGTACCCTAAACATTATTTTACAGGGGTGCCACCGAAGTCGTCCCAAAATACCGCCGTAGTGAGCTTATATCCAAAATTAAGGTTAGCGCCTTGCTCAAGGGATTTAGTTAAGATTGGGGTTAGGGTTAACGCCGTTTAGGGTTTGGGCCATCATCTTAAGTTAGAGTTATGATTAGCCCTACCTTGGGGTTAGGGTTAAGTGGGTCGACTTCAGTGGCATCCATAATAAGTTTGTTGCTCAAGATATAGATTGCTGATAAGCAGATTTTTTTTACAGTTTTTGATTAAAAGCTATCGTAACGTGACATCTTTGCGCCAAAAATGAGCTGCGATTAGCTACAAAATTCTTAGTATGATGTTAGGTTTGCCTAGTGATATTGTGCGGAGTAGGCCTTTCTAAGTTTCTATATCTTGAGCAACAAACTTATTATCTTCTCCTAATGTGCAAGGTAAGCTGCACGGCAGGCTTAGCCTAAGAGATGCGATTCACTGACTGTGGTATCTTTTTCTACAAACTAAGCCTACCCAGTGGCGGATTTAGGGGGGGGATGGGGGGATGCATCCCCCCCACCAGCCTAAAAGTAACGATATTGGCCGAAAAATCAGCCTCTATTTCGAATAATTCGGCTCCATTTCGGGATGCATCCCCCCCACCGACCTAAACGTAACGAATTCGGCGAAAAATCAGTCTCAATTTTGGTGAAGACCTATTTTTTTTTTTTTTTTTTGGAGACCACCTGAATTTGGCCGAAAAATCACTCTCAATTTTGGTGAAGACCTTTTTTTTTCTGTTTTTTTTTTTTTTTTTTTGGAGACCACCTGAATTTGGGCGAAAAAAACGTTTGAATTTCCGATTTCGGCCGAAAAATCACTCTCAATTTTGGTGAAGACATCCGAATTTTTGAGGTTTTGTGCTTCAAATCCCCCCCCACCAAAATTTTCTGGATCCGCCACTGGGCCTACCTAACTGCAACTGCTCTAAAACCGTTGGCTACAGTACACAATCTCTGATCTCGTAATCTCTAAATAGGCTAGGCTACTCTATCTAGTAACATAATAAACATGAAATCGTTATCGGATATCGATTGCAATTTCCCGCTTGCATCCTTCTGTTCTGCCACATGTTTAATTTACCAAGATCCATTCATGAAGCAATGGTTCACTTCCGGCACATTGTTCAGTAATGCGTATCAAAATGGAAAAGCAGTGTATTATTCCGCGATATTGATAGCGGCTGTAAATCCAGCTTCTTTTAAAATGGCATTAGTGTAGAACGAGTAAAAAAATTGAATGTATAACAATAGAATATTTGTTATCTTTATATTTAATCTATTTCTTTAGGATCAAAGTAAACAAATAATATCAGATCTAGTTTTTATGACGACGCACGCATCACAAAGGCGTATGTACTGTGGAATGGAGTTTTGTGTTTCAGTTTCGAGTTTTGCGTTGTGGGATTGAGTTTTGTGTTTCGGTTTCGAGTTTTGTGTTGTGGGATTTGGTTTTGTACTTTAGTTTTGAGTTTTGTGTTGTGGGATTGAGTTTTGTGTTGTGGGATTGAGTTTTGTGTTGTGGGATTGAGTTTTGTGTTGTGGGATTGAGTTTTGTGTTGTGGGATTGGGTTTTGTGTTGTGGGATTGGGTTTTGTGTTGTGGGATTGGGTTTTGTGTTGTGGGATTGAGTTTTGTGTTGTGGGATTGAGTTTTGTGTATTGATGTGTTTTAAATGTGGTGCTTTGCACCTATGGGCTTCCGTAGACATCAAGCCTAAAATAAAAACATAGTTATTTAATTTATTTACAAATGCAAATTTAGTAATAATAATATTAATTTCAGACTAAGGCAGTCCATATGAAAAATACTTACACATTACACACAAGACACACACACACACAAAAATCACTCCAAAAAGCAAGCAGTTCCAAACGCACTAATGCTTGGCATACAAGCGCTCTAAAAATGATTTAAAATACTCAGAATCGTAAAAAGCGTCAGAATTCATCAGATTTCCAATGAGACAATTTTCAAATTGCAGTAATCAACTGACAAATGAAAACATGTATTTTCGTTGCAAAGCTTGATTAAAAAGTATAATTAAAAATTAAAGCTTAATTAAAAATTAAAAAGTAGTAATACCAGGGGTGCCGAAACCTGGTTGATTTGACTGCATCCTCCCAATAATTTGACTATGGTGTGCATTTGAGCGCTGGATGATCTTTGGACTTTTTTTGGTTTTCACTTGATTTCGGAGACAAAAACTCTTTAAGGTTAGGTGAAGACCTTTTTTTTGGTCTTCACTTGATTTGCTCTTAAGTATGTTGAACGTTTGTCATGTTTGACTCAGGTTAAAAAAATAGTGGTCGAGTTTCATCCCCCCCAATGTTCAAAAAAGGGCGAAATTGGGGTAAAATTGCAAATTATCCCTCCCAATGCTCAACGTAAATTGGCACCAAATGAAACCTGTAATTCACGAGCACTAACAAACCGAGGTAACTAGAAAAAATTCGATAGGCTTCATTGTAGGCTGCTTTGATTCGATTGTATGACGACTTACGAAAGTTATTCCAACAATGGCAAGCATAAAAAGGCATACAATAACTGCAAAACAACATATTTTTCACCACATGAGAACACTTTAAAAGCTCAGTCTTTAATTTGTTCGCCGCACAAGTAAATAGATCTCACTTGACGAAAAATATCTTCATCATCAGACAAGTTTGCAGAAATTTTGACACCAAGATATGCCACAATATCACAAAAATTTATTACCTTGTTTCCTAAAACAATATTTAGGACTCTGAGAAAGAAAAATCCTTTGGATGGAAAGAAGAACTCCAACTGATTTTTTACAGCTAAATACAATATTATGAGGCACCGCATAACTACTACATATGTCGACCAAGTCCTGCAGACCACTGAAGCTAGGAGATAATAAACAAATATCATCCGCAAAGCAAATGTGGTTGACAAGAGCATTGCCTATGACACATCCAGATTTAATAGCATTTAAATTCGTTGACAAATCATTAAGATATAGTGCAAACAGATACGGGCTTAGCACGCCTCCTTGTCTTACTCCATTAGAGACACCAAAAAAATCCGAAAAGTGACTACCCCATTTAATGCACAGCATTTCACTCTCATACCAAAACAACAATAAGCGAACAAGGCAGAGTGGAATATTACATAAATCATTTTCTCAAAAAGCATATAATCGTCTACTCCATTATAAATCTCAAACGCATCAAGAAATGTAGCATATACAAGTGTACATGCTTATTGGAACGACCGACGCTCGCGTCGCGTGTTCTTTTGTTTTTACTCGGCCATTTTCCAACTAACGAGTGCCAAATTTCAGACTTTTGCTTATAACTCGAGAACGGTTAGGTTTAGCTTCATGAAATTTTGACAGCAGTTTGAGATTAATGAGTTGTATGTTTTAGAAAAATTTGAGGCAATAGGTCGCGTGACTTTGGTTTTAGAACCAGAAAACCGCCCCGCAGGTTTGGCGTAAAAAGCGGTCTCAGTCAAAAACGGCTTAAGTACGGCAAAAAATATTTCATACGGTTGTATGTCTTAAAAGGGCATTCAGGACGTTTTTGTTTAAAAAATTTTTCTGCGAAACCATACTGAAACAACTTTGGCAATTTTTTAGAATTTTTTCGCACCAATTTTGATTCTCTTCGGCCAAGAAATCGTAAGTTATTCGCATTTATTTTTCCACTTAGACTAAGGAGAAACGCTTTCCGAACATTACCAAACTGAAAGGACGTAGGTCAATATCGTTCCAAATGACTGACTACATAAGCAGCTGTGGAGGAAGTGGCTTCGTAGGTACCTGCTGATAACCGTAACAAACCCATACGAAAAATGCTAACTAAAATGCTTTGCACTGAAGTTTGCAATTTCGTATTTACGTGAAAAACTAACTGGCCTTGTCTGATCTTTAGGCCTAAACCAATTGCGCAATAGTCGCATAAAACTTACTGGCTCACTAAAAACTGAAATCTTACTCTAATATCTTGTCAGCTACGATGCTTTAGCCTTCAACAGGCAATATTTTTTCGGATAGGCTATCTATAGGAAGCAATAGTAATAATCTGCAATAGGCTATAGGCTACTACGCCTAAACCACTAAAGCGTTATCTTATTCCAAGTTCTTAGCTGGCACTAGGCGGACAAAGCAGACTAGGAAAGCATCTAACCTCTCTGAATTCAAGTAGTAGTTGTTCCACTAATTTATTTACCTATACCTTCAGCACTCACCTAGTTCTAAGAAGCCCAGTACTTAGCAAGACCCGGAAATAGAAGTTACAAACTGATTTATTGTGCAATCTACTTAAAACAAAATGGCCGAAATTTGGATTCTAAGGGAAAAACATGAAATTTTTTCTCTTAGACTTTCTTAACCGGATGAGTTGCAAGAATCGCGATGGGGTCATGTTTGTAAACATATTGTTTAAGATTTTTACTCAGTTTTTCAAAATTTGGGTTGAATGCCCTTTTAAATATCTACTGATATAGAAACTGGCGCCCTAGCTTCAGCCGTTTAAACAAGTAATTGTTTTGAGGGGATTCCCGGGAGAGTGACCCAAAAAAGTTTTGGGAGACAAAATTGCGTTTGCAGTTCAACAACTTTACACAAAAATTAGATTTCGATGTTTTGTGGCTTAGAAGAAAAACGTACCAGATTTAAGAAGAAAAAAAAGCAAAAAAAGGAAAGAAAAACTTCATCGCGGCCAAAAGTGGGTTGGTAGGGATGAAGATATTTTAAGACTTATAGCCGTGTGAAATACTTTTGCCGTACTTAAGCCGTTTTTGAATGAGGCCGCTTTTTACGCCAAACTTTTGGGGCGGATTTCGGGTTGTAAAACCAAAGTCACGTAATCTATTGCCTCGAAATTTTGTACTTACATGCAACTCATTAATCCCAAGCTGCTGTCAAAATTTCATGTAACTAGACCAAACCGTTCTCGAGTTACAAGTAAAAGTCTGCAACTTTGCACTGATTAGTTTAAAAATGGCCGTGTAAAAACAAAGGAACACGCGACGCGAGCGTCGGTCGTTCCATTAGTATTGACAACCAGGGGACCAGGGCCTCCTCAATTTAAATTTTTGCTAATCAACTTAAATGTGCAAGCCGGGAGAAATTCAGTGTTTTAGTTCTATAAGTTGCAATCTCAGGCCCCCATCTAACTTTTTTTAAGCAATAACAGTCATGATTTAGGCCACCCAGGTCATAGGCGCAGCGAGGGGGGGACAGGAAGCCCGCGGCCCACCCAATTGAAATGCCACCAATGATACAAATGTGACATTAAAGCCTATTGTTTCTTCAGTTTCGGTTTCTTTAAGCATTTTCGCGTACAACAGTAATTACAATAATATTGACGACCAAGGAGCTCGGGCCCCCTCAATCCAAATTTTGCCAAACAATTTAAATGCATAACCTGAGAGAAATTAAGGGTTTTTGTTTTAAAATTTGCAATCTCAGGCCCTCATCTAACCTTTTATGAACGTAATGCAATATCCAGGACCAGATTTACCATGGCACAGTGCCAGGGCCCCACGCTCAGATGGTGAAGCTTTTTTTTTTTGGTCGTCACCTATACTGTATTTGGAGGAAGATGTAGCAAAACTCCCCAGAGTGCCAGGGGGCCCACGCAATGTAAATCCGGCCCGGGCAATAACATGATTAGTAGGTCTAATCTTTTACTGTACCATTTTTCGATTGCAATTTACTTCCACTTAGTCAGTTTTCAGAGCTGGGCAAGTCCGCAAGTTAGTCCGCAAGTCTGCAAATCCGCAATTCCGGACTAACATAAAAAGTTGCGGACTTTGGAAGTTTAAATTGCCGACTTGCGGTTGCGGACTATTTTTAATTTTAGTCCGCAATTCCGCAAGTTTTATACAAATGTTGCAATTCCTTTCTATTTTGGTAAAATATTCAACCCAACTAAACTTGAAAAATCAATTTAGTTTTTTCGAGTTCAAGTTTGGCAAAAATATCAAGTTTTTCGAGTTCAGTCTGACAAAAATGCTAAGTCTGCTTTTTGACCTCATCGCGTTCTTTTTGTTGACAAGCTGTTTTTTCGGGTTCGGCAAAACAACCGACTTTTTTCGAGTTAAATTTCGAATTTGCAGTCTGGTTCAAAGTACCGGTATGGCTTTGTTGCTTTTAACCGCGAGTTCACAAAATTAGCCACTGGCGTATCATTTTTTGTACTGGTAGCCAGCAAGGATGACAGTACGGTACGGTACGTTCAGAATTTCCGTACTGCAGTACGTACCTCGCACCTTGAACCGTACCGTACAAGCGTACCGCACTTCAGATCAATTTTTGAAGTGTACCATACCAACGTACCGTACCCGTACCATTACAAAAAGGCGTACCGTACCAGCGTACCGTACTTCTGAGCAAAAATTGAGGCGTACCGCATTTGCGTACGGTACCGTACTGCCATTCTTGCTTTTAACTACTCGCAACTTTAACTGACTTTGAAATCATTAGCCTATAAATCAGCGATCTTAATGCACGCATTTAGCGTCGGCTTCAGCTGTCTTTTGCCTCTGCATACAAAAATCCGGCTCAATGTGCGAAAAGTCTGGAATTTTAAATTCAAACAGCGTACCAACGTACCCTACCCGTACAATTACAAAAAGGCGTACCGTACCAGCGTACCGTACTTCTTAGGAAAAATTGAGGCGTACCGTACCGTACTGCCATCCTTGGTAGCCAGTGCCGTCACCACGGTGGGGCCAGGGGCGCCGTACCCCCCTCCCCCCCCCCCCCCCCCCCGAACGACTCCTTGTGCCCACCTCATTTCGGTTTACTCAGAATGCCTTTTAGAGCATCACGTAACGACAAGACAACATGCATTAATGGAAAAACGAATAAAAATTTTCAAAGATAATTCTGTTTGAAGTTTTCTCGATTGCTTGCAAAATTGCTGGCCACCAACTGCCTTACATAAATGTGACCCAAATATCCGTATTATTAACACGTCTTTACGGATGTGCTGCGGAATAGGGATGTATGCCTACAGAAGCGTTACGAGTATTTCGTTAGTGATTATGACCTGAAACAATGCGTCAAAACATTCTTTTGAAAAACCAGCTGTTTTTTCTTTTTTTTAGAGCACACTCAAGATTTATTTTAGGTCGCAGTCAGTGGCGCAACCAGGGAGAAGGGCCAAGGGGCATCAACCCCCTTTAGCCAAGTCATTCAGAAGATACAACCAAAAAAAGAATAAGTATTTGAACGCGTTTTGGACTTGACCTGAAGTATATGGGGCTCAAGAGACTAGACAATTTAAATCTTTCAATGACTTCTGGATTTTAGCAATTTACTGTAATTATCAGTGTTGGGACTATTGCTACTTTCACGAGTCCGAGTCCGAGTGCGAGTCCTTAAGCTACGAGTCCGAGTTCGAGTCTGAGTCCACCAAAACTCAAGATTCCGAGTCCGAGTGCGAGTCCGAGTCCGAATGCCACGAGTCCGAGTGCGAGTCCGAATGCCACGAGTCCGAATGCCACGAGTCCGAGTCCACCAAAACTGAAGATCACCAGTCCGAGTTCGAAAAATTCGAAAATTTAATCGGAAAGTGAAATTTGGCCAAAGTTATTTCAATATGGACAAACCCGTTTAGAAATTCCGCAAGAAGACGTTTGTGCAACGTTTCTGCAAGCGTTGCACAGTCTTCTAACTAGGCCCTTTACACACAGAAAAAGTTGCATTAACGCTTTTGCAAGAGCTCTTGCAAATAAAATTTAGTCGTCTACTTCGGCCTTAATTTACACCCGAGTTTGCAAAACCCCTCATGGCTGAGAAAGTCAAAATTCGAAGTTTTCCTTCTTTTATACTGGTATATTTTATTAAGCCAGTTCAGTTTTGACAAAGTTTTTTCAGTAAAAGTATGCGAGTGACGTCACATGAAACCCTTTTATATTGTAGTTTGAATTTGCAAAGAATTTTGTAAGTTATTGGAACGACCGACGCTCGCGTCGAGTGTTTTTTTGTTTTTACTCGGCCATTTTCAAACTAATCAGTGCGAAATTTCAGACTTTTGCTCATAAGTTAACTCAAGAACAATTTGGTCTAGCTACATGAAATTTTGACAGCAGTTTGAGACTATATTGATTTGCATTTTCGTATCAAATTTTGAGGCAATTGGTTAAGTGATTTTGGTTTTAGAACCCGAAAACCGCCCCGCAAGTTTGGCGTAAAAAGCGGTCTCATTCAAAAACGGCTTAAGTACGACAAAAAATATTTTGCACGGTTTGATCTTATGTCTTAAACCCTATTTGTACCTGGGGGGAGGCAAATTTGCCCCCCTCTCAGTTATTTATATAGCTCCAAAACCGAAAAAATTTTTGCTTTGATGCACCCTGACTTTGATTTAAATTTAATAACACACATTTTCAGAAAGTTTGGGGTCAGCCGGACAACTGGAAGTGACGTCATTTTTTGCCTTTGTCAGAGGCACCTAAGGAATTTTATGCAGTTTTGAGCACAATGCATGCTTACCAGTGCGCATATTCTATTCATTGTACTGTGTATTCATTGTCAATGCTAATCTTCAGCTGGAATAAAATATTTTATTTACTGATAAATGCATTGCATCATCATTACGTCTTGATGACGTCATAATTCAAGAATATTGCTTTTTCTGCTGTTTCTCGAAATAACCTGCGTTTGCATAAAAAAATATTCATTTTCGTCAGCTTTTGAATGATAAAATGAAAATAATACTGCAGTATTCTATAATTTTGTGAAATATACGATATTTCAGTCACAAAAAATTACAAACAATAATCAACATAATATATTAAAGATGACGTTATCATGCATGATGACGTCATCATTGACGGTGACTTTATCAGAGATGTCTTTGAAACAACAAAAGTCTAAACTAAAACCAATATTTTGCAACATTTCGGCAAACTTGCATGCTGTTATAAGGATTTAGTGGTTTTGATGACATCATCATCGTTTTGTGACGTCACAACCTCAAAAGATTTATTTTTAAAAATTTAACAAAAAATAGCTTCAACAAGCAAAAAATCTTACTTCTATCACTTACCACTCGGTTTTTAGATAGGGGGGAAATTTGCCCCCCCCCTTCCCGGTACAAATAGGGTGTAAAAATAGCCCGGTAGATATAAGGTTAAGCTACCTTTTCATCCCAACTAACTCACTTTTGGCCGTGATGAGGTTTTTTTCCTTTTTTCATTTGTTTTTCTTTTTTTTCTTCCTAAATCTTGTACGCTCTTTTCCTAAAGCACAAAACATCGAAATCTTAATTTTTTGGTAAAGTTGTTGAGTTGCAAACGCAATTTTGTCTCCCGAAATATTTTGGGGCCAGTCCCATGGAAATCCTCCCAAAATCGGGCACAAAAAGTGAATTTTTTGAAAATGAACAAAATGAAAACCGCTCAAACTAGGGCGCTAGTTTTTTTGATATCAGCAGATACTTAATAGACAAATATTTTGACATACTTTGGGGGGTGCCACCCTTACGGGGACCCCCCAAAATTGACCTCCAAAAATCATTTTTTTGAACAGCTTAACTTAAGGTGACAGTGTTTTTTGATATCAGTAGATATTTAACACAAACATATTTTGACTTTGGGGGTACCAATCTCCCCGGAGACTCCCCCAAATGGACCCTCCAAAAATGAATTTTTTGACCAGCTCAAGCTAGGGTGCAAGTTTTTTATGATATCAGCAGCTACTTAACAGACAATATTTTGACATAGTTTGGGGGTGCCACCTCTGGGGACCCCCAAAAATCAATTTTTTGAATGGCTTAAGCTGCAGGGCGCTTGTTTTTTTGAAATCTGTAGATTTTTGCGTCGTTCGTTCAAAGAGGTTGCTACTCAGAAAGCTCCCATTGAGTTTTTCACTGCAGGTAATTTTTTTCGGGATATCAGATTAAGAAAATAATTTTAAACAAATGAAATCTTTTATTATACTCGTTGTTCCCTTTTCAATTTTAGTTTTGTACTCGTTGTATTACGCCGAAGTGTGCAAAGAGTTGGCACTGCCCATCTCCACGTCATTGCGGCCTGGGCAACACATCCTTTCGAAAAAATGTCGCAACGGCGACGAGCCGTTGGCAACAGTGTGTCCGATTTCACTGGCCCAACATTTAAACCTCCAACCTCCGCTCCAGAGACGAACGCGTTGCTGCTCAACCAGCAAAAGAGCTTATTTCAGTAGATCTGTTACAACGTCTTATAAAAAGTAGAGCTTTATTAGAACTTTTAAGCTGCGTAGTAATCAGTAAATCGACGAAAGCGTGCAAAAAAGTATTATCTTTTCGGAAACTGGGCAGACTGGTGGTGTAGTATTGCATTCGATTAATACTGAGGGAACCAAATTTATGTACATTTTTTTCAGGAGTTTGACTGCTTTTGGAAGTAACCTAAAGCCACAAGTCGACCAGCTGAAACTAAAAAATAGAAGGACCTTCATAATTTTCATCAGTTTAGGGACAAGGGTTGAGGATCATTAAGTTCGCGATCAAGCGCGCAACTAGATTTTGCTGGGGGGGAGGCTTGGAATTTGTTGGGTTATATAAACCCTTAAATTTTGGGATTATATTTTTGAGTGATTTTGCGAAGGGGGGCTGAAGGCCCTTAAGCCCCTCCTGATTGCGCCACTTGTCGCCATGGTTTGGTATCTTCTGTCGTTTCATAACTAATAGACTAGAATTTTTTTTTTTTTATTTCAGAATTTTTATTTCAGAAGAAAAATCTCGGTTTTAAATACATTTGTCATAATCTATACTTGATTTAGTGCATGCATTATGCAATTTTTGTTTTTATGGTTTATGAATAATTTGAAAAATGAAAGAATAGGTTTTTTCTGAATTGGCTGTATACACCTGTTCATGTTTTAACCTACTAACTCACCAATTGAAAGAATTTCTTTTTGCAAAAATCTTAGAAAATTCAGGCCTAACCCAAGCCCATTCACAGAAAAAGTTAAACAGTTCTGCACTGTTAAGTAATAAAAAAAAAACACTTCGTGCTTCGTCATCTAGATACGGTAATTTTTGTCGGCCACATCAGCAATTTTTTGGATGCAAGCTAATTCTTTTTAGGTTTTCATTCTCCATTGTAACATTAAGAAATCAGGTGTAAAATTTAACATAACTTAACACAGACAAAACTTATTATCTCCCTCCACTACCTGCGAATACTTGAATAGTGAATACCTTCCAAGAATTTTTCAGCCATGCGATATCTTGAGCACACTTTACCTACCGGCATCATCGAAGCAAACGTGATCAAACCGATGACACCAAAACGCTAAAAAAATGCGGTTGCCAAAATATAAAACCAAATTCAATTATTTTTATTTTGATTTGGGCAAGAAATCTCTCCCTGCCAAAGATGGTGCATTGCTTGTCACATTTATATTTTGTTGATATATAGTAGCTCTGTAATAAGACATTCAACTGAAATCATGAGTCCGAGTCCAAGTTCTCTCAAATTCCACGAGTCCGAGTCTGAGTCCGAGTCTCAAGGGCACGAGTCCGAGTCCGAGTCCTTAAAAAGTGGACTCGACTCTGGACTCGGACTTGAGTCTTCCCAACACTGGTAATTATTGATATGGTTTTAAAACGTGTGAAATGTGATTTAAATGGCGTTAAAATTGCTATTTTTGCCGCAAAAACGCAAAAATCACCAGCAGGTGGGGGCTCTGCCCCCTCTGTGACGACACACTTTAGTTGCAACGATTTGTTCAGCACGGGACCTAAATTAGACAATTTTCGTGCAAGAAACATTTACTTTTGGTTCAGCCTCTTCTCTCTTAGCAAAACCCTGGTTGCGCTTCTGGTCGCATTCACTTCTGCAGACAGATTTTTCAAGCGATTATACGGGCCGCATACAAAACGAGCTATAAACGCTGCCGGGCTTATATGTCTCTTTTTTCAAAGATGTATACAAAATGGTAGCTTTAAAATGTCAATTTTTATGTGCAAAAGTTCAGTCTGTTTTATAGTGCCCCCCATTTTCGGCTAGGGCCCCCTCACTTCCTTTAGTCTTGCGACGGCACTGCTGGGAGCGTGTGGTTATCTCGTTCCTAAAGTATTTGTAGAAACTAGGGACTGAAAATTTAGTAATACGATTAGTGAAATGAATGTTTTTTTGCCTTCTACTGCCTTTGCCTTTTCCTGTCTTGAAAAAAAATTGTTTTTTAAAAATATCTTGTTGTAAGCGGAAATACGGATTGTGCTTTGCGATTTGATGGCTTCTCGCTGTAATCCAATGGTTTTTAATCTTCGAATCCCTAGCTTCATTGTAGCATTTTTAAGGGTTCGTCGGTGGGTTGTGCACTATGCTTCCGTGCAGTTTAGGTACCAACTGTATAAACAGTAGCGCAACCATGATGGCTGGGGGCTACAACCCCCCTTAGCCAGAGCACTTAAAAACTTTAACCAAAAATATTAGCGTTTAAATCTGTTTTGAGTTGGACCTGAAAGTAAGAGGGGCTGGGCAATTTTTGTTTGCTATCCGAAAAAGCAGCTCAATAACAAGACATGCTATCGTACATTTGCTACAATCAACGATTGTGAGTAATTCCTTTCATTGCATGGAATGTATCCACCATACGTTTGCTATACTTCCCACAAGTGACAGCTTTTAACTTATGTTTGCTAATCAACTCTGAGCAGATCACTTCGGGACGTAGTTGATTGCAAAACTCTTTTACTTGGTTTATAAAAAGTTGCGGACTTGCGGTGCGGACTTCAGGAATTACGAAGTTGCGGACTTGCGGTTGCGGAATCAAGAATTCTGAAACGTCGTTGCGGACTTGCGGTTGCGGACTAAGCTTTTAAACGTGCAATTGAGGACTTGCGGTTGCAGATTAAAAAAAGTAAAATTTGGTTGCGGATTAGCGGACTGCGGACTTAAAAAAACACTTGCGGTGCCCAGCACTGTCAGTTTTTACGCGACAAAGACCTCGGAAAAAAATTTGCTAGGGAAAATGCTCATTGAACAAATTATTGAATTTGAATTGAGGGGGCCTGGACGCCCAAGTCGTACATGTACTCCGACAACTGGTTATTTTCATGACAAAACAAATATCTTTAACGCAAATCTTCGAGTGGATTAATTACTGTAAACTATTACATCAGGCAATGTACTCTATCCAACTTCTCCTTACCTGGGCCAAATCACTTACAAAATTTAATCCCAAAATGCAAGACTTTAAACGTGTTTTGAACTTAAATTGTACGCAGAAGGAGGATTGAACAAGTTAATTATTTAATTGACTTTTAAATGTTAAAACTTTAGTTACACTTGTTTACTCATCGCGTATTCCAATTGAGACACTTTAATTTTTGGTGTAAGCTCTCTGCCTTCAGCAAAATCCTGATTACGTGAAAAACCAGGCCACGGCTTCTGATCTTCCATTTTACGATATCTTGGTCCCATAAAAAGTTCCTCTTTCGAAAATTTCTGATGACGTCATTGCAGGTGAATTGTGGTTTGGGCCTCCCCCCCCAATCAAAAACCTTGGCTACGCCTATGGCACCAATATTTTGAAGATATCAGATTTTTGGCATATTTTAACACGTCAATCATGCATTTTCAAGCAATTTCATTGTTTGATTTGTAAACTTTTGTGATTATATGAGGGACCGTACCCAGAGAAGTCGAGGCAGGGCAGAAACTGCTTCAGAAAAGCCAAAGCCATGGTTGGCCTGGCAGATACAGTAGCGTCGCTAAGGGGGGCGGCCCGCCTCGGGGGTCACCATTTTGGGGTGACACCATACTATGAAGTGAAACCATATCTGCACTGATTTGTGGTGAAGATTTTTTTTCCGTTCTCATTTGAACTGACAACTAACCAATTTAGCGGCGTAGATTTTTTTCTTTTTGTTTTGAAATTCGCATATTTCGGGACCGAAAACGCACTACTTTGACGGCATAGAACTTTTTTTTCTTTTTTTCTTTGGTCTTCACTTATTTTTGGACCGAAAGGGGGTGACACCACGAAATTCCGCCCCGGGTGCCACGTTTGCTAGCAACGCCACTGGGCAGATATGCAGACAAAATTGACAAGCTTGATGGACCTTTCTTTTGTTCCAAAATTTCGTCTCACTGACCGTAAGTGAACTCTTTCTTTAATTTGGTGTTGGCCTGCGTTCCAACTGTAATTTGTGAGCCACACCTGATAACAGGCTCT
Source organism: Trididemnum nubilum (assembly GCA_963965965.1). Taxonomy (NCBI): domain Eukaryota; kingdom Metazoa; phylum Chordata; class Ascidiacea; order Aplousobranchia; family Didemnidae; genus Trididemnum; species Trididemnum nubilum. The sequence continues at coordinate 43,798,234 of OZ014473.1, read as the reverse complement.
GTCTACGGCCCTGGTTAAATAGTACAAAAAATCATAACCAACCTTTAAAAAATATTGGCAATGAAGCTGATGTGAAATTTTTGTGTTAATGTTTGTTTTAATGTCAACAAAAGTTTTTCTTGCAACTAATAAAAACAAAAAGCACACATAAGGTTCAAAAAGGTTATGTGCAACAAGCTAGGGTTATGTGCAAAAGATAAAGAATTATCGAAAACATAGTTTCACCAAATATCAGTTTTTAACGCGATTTCTTGTTTGCGAGATATTTCAAGTTACAAGTTACGTAGGATATCTCAATTGCTGTTGAGATCTCTTGAACTGTGAAAAGCTGGGATTTGGTGAAGATATGGTTTGGAATATTCTTCGTCTTTTGTACATAATCGTACCTAGATGCTTTACCCCTTTCAATAACAACTTAAGTGATTAGCAAAGTGTCAAACACTGTATTATTATCAACAAAATTATGTTGGTTGTTGAGTTTCAAATAGGGGCTATGACTTTCGAAGTTCTGTGTGCTACTGCTTGCTTTTCAAAGCGTCAATCAACCACGATGGGCAGTATCCTATCACTAAGCTGCTAATGTTCTTGTCAGATTTACTGCAGCTGATCCAACACCATGATTATATTTGCATGCTAAAGCTTTATTGCGTTCAATTAAATTTGTGAAAACATTCTCAAGGCTCAGCACATCGAAAACATAGAAATAACATTTAAATGAAGACCAATGTATAGAAAACTCACATTCACAAAGGTAAAAACATTGCTTGTTGCTACAGTCAACTGGATAGTTTCAAATGAAGTCCAAGCTTTCTGGATGAAATTGGAAGAGCTAGGCAGTTAAAAACCTAAACCTTCGTTTAAGTTCTGCATGTTGGGTAGTGTTATATGTTTGAAAACTAAGATATTTTCTTGTATTTTCAAAGCTTTGATTTCATTGACAAATTCATTACTTTAGTAGAGGGAATACAAGTTCACAGGATTGCAGGTTTATGCAATCAATTCTTTTAAACATCCTTTAGTTTGGTTCTTTACCTCAGTTATTTGGCATTGAAAAACTTGTAAATTTTATTATTGGATGAAACTTTTTTGGTTTAAACCCAGTTTGTTTCATTTTGTTTACAAGCCAAAACTCACAGTCCGTGCTTGAATCGTATTTTATGCATTTGATAAAGTTTATAAACATTCTGTTAGCTAAACATTTACGCATCGCAATTGAGCTCTTCATTCAAATACAGTAATTACTGAGCTTCTTTGAAAACCTAACGTTCCGATAGCACAATGGAAAATTTGGGAATTTTAACAACCTATGTTACTTGATGCATTGAATACTTCAAAATGTTAACACTAAGCAGAAATTAGTGGATAATAATTACATGCATAAGCTAATACTACTTGATTAAAAAGCTTTGATTTCTAGCAAAAGCATAAAATAAAATGGTTAAGAAAGGGTCGTCAACAACTCAAGTCATCTTTTTTGTAAATTATCCGGAACGAACTTCTTCTGCCATGCCACAGAATGCATTAGGAATTGTGTATTTTATCGGTATGAATTCATCGTCTGCACCATAAATCAAAGCAATAACATCATAGGGGAACAATGCGCAGCCTTTAGTAGAAAGGCATGACTTTCTGCGTGCTAAAGTAAATTCTTGTGTAATTCCGAGTGCTGTAAAAGATGTGTTTAGTTAGTAAAGAGTTTTGGTTGGTTGCATGTTTTTTTAAAGCAGATTATCGTAACAATAAGGCCCGGTCTGCACTGTGCGTAAAATCGTGAGCGTGCGAGGGTATTTTTAGTTTATTTTGAACAGAAATTTGGTACGCCCAGCATACCGCCTTACCAGCGTACAATCTGCCAGTCGGTTAAAATAAGCTAAGGATACGCTTGTACGCTCGCGATTTTACGCATAGTATAGTCTGGCCCTAAAGCTCTAAAATTCATTAAGAACAGATAGGATCAGCCACAAAATAACGAATCACAAACATCAATTCCGTCGTAAAAGACCAGAGAGTTGATTAAAACTATTGTCATTGATAATAATGTTAACCTTAAAGTTTTTTATACAGAGCCCCAATCATTCATCGACACTAGTTATAATCAGGCTTTAAAATAACTTCAAATCACATTTAATGTAAGCTTATCGAGATGAAGTAAGTCATTTTTATTCCGAATATGTGCGGTAAATTGGTCAGCATGCAACGTGGTAATGAACTTCTATCCGTCTTTTTAACAAGCAATTCGGGTGGTTGCTTGACTCGAAGACCGAAAAGATCCCTTCGCAGCCTCCAGTCTCTATTCGTGTTCATAACCTGTTTGTCATATCCCTCTGACTCTTGTTTCTGTGTTGTTTTCTTTTTACGTGTTTTTTGACACGAGTGGAGACGAATAAACTTCTGTCAATTGTGTTACTTACTAGTATCAAACGCTTATTGATTCATTCATTTGTTATGCAACAACATATTAAGAAATCTTAAAATTTGGAATATAAATGATTTGGCGTGAATGAAAAGCTTCATACATGCCAATTTCTCAAAGACACTCTGTCATAGAACTATGACTTTTCCGGCCAAAAAAGCGAGCAAATATTCGATTTTGGAACTGTGCCGGCAAGTGCTGGATGTATTGTAGTACCGAAATGGAGCTACAGCCATTTACCCCATTTGATTTGTGCACTTTTTGTTGCTGATTGGAACCAGTCCTAGTTACAGTAGCTTACTTACCAGGCTCCTGTACAAAATCAATATATTCCCCAGTTTCAAAGTCAATAAGTTCGTAGTAAGGAGTTACCCTAACGCTGTCACTTGGACATGGGTTAATATAATCACTTCTTTTGCTGCGCTGGAGCTGCTGCTCTGTAAGATAACAAAGGTATAGTTTACACCAGGGATCAGAAACCGATGGCTCGCGAGCGGCTCTTTTGGTGACTGCATCTGACTCACACATAAATTTAAACTGACTAGGTTGCCAGATTTCAGTCTTTCACAGCGAATTCTCCCCCCCCCCAAAAAAGCCGAATGTGGTGGAGAACTTGTCAAATTTGAATATGAAATCTCGTATAAAACTTAAACTAACCATGTATCAAGCCAGACTTCAAGGCGATCAGTGACAGCATGCAACATCAGAAGTCACATTAACTCTAAATCCATATATTGTAATTTTCGGGTAGAAATGTACAAATTAGGTGCATTTGGATTAAATGATTATTAAGTCGTGAAAATAGTATATAAATGGCACTCACAAAACTACAATTAAAATTATGTAACGTTCAAGGCTCACTTAGTCAAAAGGTTTCCGACCCTTGGTTTAAACAATGCACAATATCCATTTTTCGTCTGCTTTTGTCCGATTAAGTGTCTTTTTTTAAACTTATTATGCTTCTTTGTCCATAAATGTATGCTGATTACTGAATTTGTTGTTGTTGTGCTTAATTATTTATCTTCCTGTCCCGTACAACCTCAGATGCTACCTGTTGGACGATCCGCACACTTTACATTGCGATAACCACTTGGTACTTGGCGAAGTCCGCAGCTGCTTAAAGATATTCCAGTGATTCAATGTTCCTGCGAATTTCTTCCAATTCTAGTCCACTGAATTTACTGCTTGTTCGAAGCCACTACGCCGAGATAAACGTCGTTCAGCGTCATATCTATCCTAGGACGCAACAACGTGACCAGGGTTCGAGTTGAACCCAGATCATGCGATTAGGGCCATCATAAAAACGAATCTAGCCTATCACATTAGACAGTCACAAAAATTTTCGTTCAAATATTGTTTTTATTAATTGGGCCCGAAGTTTTTGTTCTCTGCGGTACTTTACAGTATAAGCAATTGCAGAGAAAAACGCGTATCTTAATATGATGAGTGAAGCAAAAACTTTAAAATGTACGTAATTAAACAACAGCGGACAAATACCAGAAACCGTAAATTCAACAAAAAAAAAATTAGTGCGGTTAGGTTTTTAACAACTGCTCATTTCAAAAACCTTCGAAAGCAAAAAACGCACTCTTTTTTTATATATCTTAGTATCTTTGTTTCTACTACACTAGGCTACTTTCAATTCACTATTTAATCTTCCACAAGGTTCTGGTTCCTGGCGTATCCAAAATTGGATTTGTTTAAAACAGCAATTTCTGAAGATTCTCTGGTTCTTGGTTTGTACAAATATGAATCAGTAGAGAATGAAAAGTCGAAGACTTTTGTATGTTATTAATCTTACATAGTTATCATTTGTACAAGCATTAGTGGGATTTTAGTCAACCTTATCTCAGGCTCTCATGCCGTGCAGTTAGTTACTTCACCTTGATTTTCGATAGCAGCTGACATCGCCACAAGTGCAAGCATGGACAGCACCAACATTTTCTGTAAATAAAATATATGGAATTGTAGTAAAGTTTTTGCCCCTGGTGGTAAAAATCTGCAGAGAAGGTTTCTACTTTTTTAAATGCGACTACTTTTAGTGTACATTGAGGCTCATAATAGCAACTTAATATTTGTTATGGGTCGTAAATCTTCTACCTATTGTCTTTACTTGTAACGCGAATGAAAAATGGTTGGCTCTCGCCGGGTCCACGACAACTGACTGCGAATCAAATGACAGCCAACTAACCCTAATGTTGGCGGTCAGTTGGTTCGCGGTCATTTAGCGGCGGTCAGTTGACTTCGTTTGCACTTGCTTGGCTTCCTAGTATGCATATTTTGCTTTAATATTTGAGTATAAAAAGTTTGATTAGATTTAGGGTTAGCAAAGTTGAGAGAGTGATTTTTGGTTTTCTATTCGTCAAAGTTTTTTTCAGTATTTCCTGGGTAGGCCTATAGTTTTTCGTTGATTAAAGTGCTATTTCGTCATAACTTCAACAGATTGTTCATAAGCGGATGATCTGAATAATACAAGCGAAAACATAGAATAGTTGGTGTTAAATTAATTGTAAAGCTGCTTTTATCCGATAAGCGTATTTTTTTTCTCGCGCAGTTTTGTGGGCGTTTAGCAGAGGTGGAGTCGAGGACACAACGCTCAAAGCTAAGGACATAAAAAAATCCGAGGCCGAGGACAGGAATGCTCGAGGCCAAGGACTAAGAACACAACGCGGAAGTGTTCTCCAAAAACAAAAAAAAGGTCTTCGTCCGAAAATTTGCAAGTTTTCCTCAAACTTCATGCGTCAAAAAGTGTTTCATCGCAAGTTCTCTGGCGTGCTCCAAGACGAAACAACATTGCTCATGACCTTGGCCCATTTTCATCAAGTCAAAAAATAGTGTTGTCCTCGTGCAGAGGACAGGGCTTTTTCGAGGACTTGCAGGGTTCGAGGCCAAGGACTTCAAATTTTGTCTTTGAGAACCCAACCTATGGCTTTTAGAACATATTTTGCGCGTGTATGAATTGATGTGTTTAGTTACGTAGTTTGAGCATGCGTAGTGTTGCACGCGTGTTTTACGCGACCTGCACTGGTAAGTTGCTTATGTCCAGCGCAAAAAGATCGTGGAGAAAATGCTCAAACCTCTTCCCGTAAAAATTTCTTACCCGAGTTCAGTAATTGCAGCTTGATGATTTTTATAAAACAGTACATAGTTCAAAACTCGATTTAGCAAAAATAAGAATATTTATTTATTTATTTAATCCGCATTTGTCTTCCAAACACGAGGAAGCGGCGGTGACGCTATTATTTAGGACGTGTAGTCACCAATTACGGAGTTTTTGTTTCCTTTTTTAGTTTCACATACAGCGAAATTTCACACCTGTAATTTGAACTGATTGAAACTTAAAGAACGTTTGAATATTTGAAGTTAATTTTGACCTCTTCCCCACTTGCTGACAATTCTAACAGTTTAAGCTAACGCTCTCTTTTTTATGATGCAACATGTAGCCAAATAATAGTATAGAGTACCAACTACCAAACCCTCAAGTATATTGTGAATTACCCATGTTTGGAGTTTTAGCTTTGGGCAACTCTCACAGGTAATCTTACGAGAAAAAAACGCGAGTTTAACGGTTGCATTCGTACTCTTTACTCGATGCTCTTAATTGGGTAAAAATAATAAGAATTCGTGAAAATAAAATACCGGATTGTTTGACGTATAGTAAAGACATAGCTTATTGTGCCACCGACGTTTTAACCTCAATTTTGTGATAACTTTTTGTTTATACGTAGCCCCCTCCCTTTACCCTCGTTCCATAACATGGTATTTAAAGTGCTCTCTAACACCGCTTTGGTTTAAATCAAACAGCAACCTGTTGAATTTTGGGTGTAATATAGCATCAAATAATTTCTCAATAATACCTTTCTTTTATGTAGGCTTTAAAAGACAACTATTTTTACATCAGAAAATTAACCTAATTTAGCACTCATACTAACAAGATTGGATTCGTATACATTCTGTCATCTTTCAACTAAACTGCGACACTGCGACAGGTACAACTAGAAATGTACAGAAATTTGTGAAGCAACGCTTGTGCGTAATCACCCTTGAAATCGAAAACACAGCGGCAAGAATTCAACCTCGTGATTACAAACTTAGGTGAAGCGCAGACACGATTCAAAGCTCACCAGATTGGGTGATGAGGTAGATTCGTTTTTGTAAATCGTCAGTCACCACAGATGATTTATTTGACTTATTTTAGTTCACTGCTGCAGTAGTTTCCATTTTTATGAAATGTTTTTTCACCAAAAATTTTATTGATTGTTCCTACCAAACGATGCTTGAAAATTGTCCGAATTAATATTTCTCTGTGATTTTCCGGTGAATTATTTGTCTAAAACCGGTGCTACAAATGTAGGAAGCTGAGAACTTACCATGTGGAATGTGGATTTTGCCATTGTCTGCAAAAAAAAAGAAAAGATATAAATTAGAATCAATCGTGGTTATGTAGGCTGCCAATGGCTTTATAATGTAGCATTTTGCAGTCGTTCACAGAAAATTTGGGTCGTTAATGATTAAATGACCGAAAAAATCTAGTTAAAGAGTAGTCTATTTTTTGTGCATTTTAAGGTTAGGCAAGCAGTAAATTAGTAGATTTATACGAAGAATCTAAGGAGTGAAGCTTCCAGCAAAGTTTTGTGCAGTAGATAATCTGAAACATATCATCACCAAACTTCAGTTGTCTACGACTTATTGTTGCTTAAGTATTTCAAAGTTAGAGGATATCTCCCAAACAGTGTTGCCAATTAAAATTTCATTTCAAAAAATAATGTTTAAGGTATTTTTCACCACTGATTTGAAAGTACTTGAATGCAAGGAGGCTTCAGCAATGAAACAGAGTTACAGCAGAGATACTTTTACTAGTTAGAATATTTCAATTCGTAGGAAATTTGATGTAACTGGCAACACGGCTAGGAGAGCTCTTAACTTAGAAATAAAATATGTCAGAAACGATCGGTCGTAGAAGGCTGAAAGTTGGTGACGATATGGTTTAGACGATTTTTTATCTTTTGCGCATCCTTTCTGAATGCTTCACCACGTTTAATCTTGTCTGTTACGTTTGAACAATGAACATCCAGCAGCAAATACAACATCTCAAAGAAAATCTCAATGAACTGCGGGTGGCACGGCGGTAGGTGCTGATTAGACTTAGATTCTCGGCATTAAGACTCCGATCCCCTGCCACTGCGAATTCCGTAAGTGCGTGTAATACAAGCGTTAACAGTTCCGTGATGTTTCTATCGAGTTCATGTTCGTCTTGAGCGTTTTAGCAATTTTTAAGCAGCACCCATAAACCATTGACCTTTGATGCATGAGAATGGATCTATCTTATGTTTCCAACAATTAGGTTAAACAGAACGTCCCCATGACAGCAGCGTATAGAATCGTAAACTCCCAGGAAAGCACAGTAATACGAGGGGTGTATGAAAAGTTCTAAGCATCAAAAAAACTGAAAGGATTTAGAGATTTTTAATTATTTATGTTTCAACATAGTCCCTTTCAAGGGCTGAACACTTGCTCATATAGTTTAGCCGTTGAAGGGGACTATGTTGACAAATAAATAATTATAAACCCCTAATTTTTTTTAGTTTTTTTGTTGCTTAAAACTTTTCATACACCCCTCGTAATCTCTCTCGAATAACATCAATTATAACCACAACCTTACCTTTTTTAAGTATAGTTGTTTTTTTTTGATATTGATGATTTGAATCTTCATAGATGTGTGAAGTTCCTGTCTTGATGCCGTGTATTTATACTTGAAAAATTGAATTTAATTTCCATATTAAACGTGATTGCAACCAATTAACTTTGTCTTTGCGCTTGTCTGGCGTGATTTTCGTGAGAAAGGTTTTTTTTTACAAGCTTTTAGAAGTTTTACGACGAATTTCCTTAATGCTATTTTCTTTTGAGTTGAAGGATTGACATTCCCCACTTTAGAAGAGAAAGTGGAAGCTGATTCAAGGTCAATATTTGTTGGAATCGTAAGTGTTTGAATTTAAAAGTGTTTAATTTGCAGGAATGGGTTGGCTGGTCTTGATATCTCCTCTAAAATTTAATATTTTTAAACGAATTTTTTTGCATTTTATGGAACCTTTTTCAGTTGAGAAGTGCCGATGTTTCACTAAAAAAAATTTAAATTGTAATTTTTAATTACATTTAATTTACCAAGTTGCCTGGGTCAAGAGACAATGAAAGAAACCTTTCGGTCTTCGAGTCAAGCTGGCACTTGCCCACCCGTCTACCGCTCACGGTGAAAGCTTCACACTGTCCTTTATATACTGCCGACCGTCAAGCGGGAAGGCTGTGAATACCAGTTTTTGTATTATAATCTTTGGCTTGACTCGACCGGGAATCGAACACAGGCCTCCATTTTCAACAGCAAACGCTTTGTTCACTCGACCACTGATCGGCGAATGGGTTAGAAACATCCGCACGTTACCGTCTTTATCTTGGCTTTAATTCCGGCTTCTTCAAGATGGCTACCGATTCGTAAGCCCCCTTTACAGTCGTGTGGTTGCTACCTAATCGTTCTTGATTGCTTTGCGTCTTGCTTCTTCATATGTTTGTAGCAGGGATCTGGAAGCGGTGGAAGCGGTTAATTTTTTGTGGAAGCGGAAGCAGAAGCACTTTGATGAAAGAGGTCGAAAGCGGAAGCGAACTCGGAAGCGAAAGTGTTAAGAAGAAGCTGGAAGCGGAAGCGTTTTTTTCGAAATCAGGTGCTTCCGGATTTTCAAACTCGCTACAACCGTAGGGGTAATATGTAACTGCAATAATATTATTTCCAGGCACATAACAAGGTGTGCAAAATTTCCACTTTAGTCACTGCCATAAGTTTTAACGTTTGTACGGCCTTAACTTGTCATAATTAATCAAGAGCCATGAGCATTAGCACACCGTTTTTGCGAGAGATCATGGGTATACTTGATATACCACCAATACTACCACGGCATCAGAGTTCAAGGTTTTACTGCGGCTAGCAGTGGCCACGACATAGATGTAGCCTGGGGGGGCATGGCCCCCGCCCCCCCCCCCAATTGAAATGCCATCAATGACAAAAATGGGACAAAAAAGCCTATTCTTTTTTCAGTTTCAGTTTCTTTTAGCTTCTTCGCGTACGACAGTATAAGCGTACAACAGTAATTAACAATAATATTGACGAACAGGGGGCCCGGGCCCCCTCAGTTCAATTTTGCGAACCAATGTAAATGTATAGTCCGGGTGAAATGAAGCGATTTTGTCCTAACAGTTGCCACTTCAGGTCCTCATCTAACCTTTGTGTGAATGTAATGCAATAACCAAGGTCAGATTAAATATATGGTACAATGCCAAGAGCCCCGCATTCAGATCGTAACACATTTTTTTGATCTTTACCTGTATTTGGCAAGACGATGTTGCGAAAATCCCAAACTGCCAGAAGCCCCGCGCCAGAGGCCCCACGCAATGTAAATCCAGCCCGGGCAATAACATGGTTAGTAGGCGTAACCATATTTTGTGCATTTTTCAATAACAATTCACCTCGTCAGTTTTTATGCGACAAAATACTTTCGAAACAAAAAATTAGTTTGGGGGAATGCTCATTGAACATATTTTGAATTAAGAGGGCATGGGCCCCCTGGCTGTACATGTACTTCTATAACTGGTTGTTTTCATGACAAAACAAAAATCTCTACGGAAGATCTTCGAGTGGATTATTATTTACCGCTAAAATATTGCAGGAGGCAATGTGGCTTACTTCCCCTACCTGGGCCAAATCACTTACAAAATTAACACCAAATTGCAAGATTTGAACGCGTGTTGGACTTAAATTGCAAGCAAAAGGAGGACTGAACAATTTCATGTTTTCAATTTGCTTTCAAACGTTAAAAATCAGGTTCTTTCAAAAGGCTCTGAATACGAGCGAAATGTGATCCAATGGCATTAAAATAGCTTTTTTTCCAAAAACTTGCAAAAAGTCGCACGGCGGCTGTGGGCATTGCCCCCTGACCCCCATAGCCTCTGGCGGCTGGGGGCGCCGCCTCCAGACCCCGTTTGTGATACGTTTGCCTTACACTACTTTCCTTAACACTTCTCCCAAATAAGACGTTTTAACTATTGGTTTGAGCCCCTCTCCCTCGAGCGAGATCCTAGTTACGTGCCAACACCAGGCCACGGCTTCTAATCTTCTATTCTACGATATCTTTGCCCCACAAAAAATTCCTCTTTCAAAGTTTCAGATGACGTCATTGCATGTGATTTGTGGTTTGGGCTTCCTCCCAATTAAAAATCCTGGCTACGCTTATGGTCCACGATGTGGTTATCGTAGGCTCCTTCTTAATTTGCTGTTGCTGCTGCACGTGCTGGCAAGTAGCACTGCCAAGTAAGCATAGTAGTGTCAGCTGTAGTTTATAAAAACTTTTACTTAGCCAGTCGTAGCTATTACCAATTGAAAGTTACTTACCGGTAAGTATTGATTAAAAGTTGTTCTTATTGATCATGATTAAAATACTGCAGTGCATTGGCCATGATTGCTAGATCTTGGTTATTTTGTTATGACATGCTAGGCTACTGGATAACAAAAACTTGCCTGTTTTTTTGTTCACTTAATACAATTAGCTGTTTCAGATTGAGCAGAGACGTGGGAGCGAAAGCGGTGGAAGAGGTTAAATTTTTGTGGAAGCGAGAGCGGAAGCACTTCAATGAAATGGACTGGAAGCGGAATCGAACTCGGAAGCGATTAATTTTATCTGGAGCTGGAAGCGGAAGCAAAAAATTCCAAAGGTGAGGAAGCGGAAGAGAACTCGGAAGCATAAAACTTTAAGAGAAGCTGGTAGCGGAAGCGTTAAAAATTTGACTGCTTCCACATCCCTGGTTTGTTGTCATTATCAAACGAAATTGAAGTACAGGCTTGGTTGAATTGGAGTTAAAATTGAAATTAATCAAACTATATTTAAATTATTATTCGATAAACACAGTGGCCATCCTAAAGGGTAAGAAGTTGTTATTTGTTTCTATGTTGTCACCAAACTAAATAACAAACACAAAACGCGGAGTTTAAAGTCAACTGATTCAAAAAAGTGCTCGTTAGCTGCGTTGGCAAGAGCGAATATCATAACACAGTAGACGTTACATGTAAAACTTGTAAGTTTAAAACAAACACTACAGAATGTTTCATCCATAAACGCGATCATCAGGGATGTTTTAGTCAGATATCATCACTCATCAGGGATCTATTTAAATGAGAAACCCTTGATGATCCCGATTACGTGTGAAACAGATTGCAGGGTTTTAATTTTTTTGACATGTATCGTGTACTGTACTGCGTCAGAATAAACGCGATGCACTTTTATTGATTTCATGGACGAAGAATTACCAGCAATTTTGTGTATTTTTTGTCTTTTCCGACCAACTATGGCTTGCTCTTTGATCCGCCAGCATCGAGATGCCCAAACCACTGTATGAGAAAAAGGGTTTGGAAACACCATTATCACGAATTAAATGTAGCTCCAAACTTCTTTTCTAGGCAGTGTTGCCAACAGTTTGTCACCGCCGAGAGTTTTTGGCGTACTTCATTGAATAAACTAAAGACCTGATTTTCTTTTTTCGATCATTTGTTGTGCTATGTTTGAGCAATTTTTGAAAGTATGGCTCCGGCTCTACGTCATTCTTGCTATGAAATCAGTAAGTTTTGTTCCGCTAATCTATCTAATCCCTAAAGTCAACTTACTGTTGACAGGCACGCAACCAGGGTTTTGCTTAGCTTGAACCCAAGGCCAATAATCGTCTTGAGTTTCATAAACGTGAGTCCAGGGGTAAAGCCCTTAGCAGCTGAGCGACTTTTATGTTTCGTAAAAAATTGCCATTTTACCGCCATTTGAATTGTATTTCGCACGTTTGTGCAGACATTCAAAAAAAATCTAATTGCTAAAATTTGGAAGCCCTTTGACAGTTAAGTCTCTCAGTCTCATCAGATCCACCCTTCTGCATCGGTGAAGTCCAAAACACGATTAAAAGGATAGCTCGTTTAATTTTTTTAAGTGACTTGGCTGAAGGGGAAGGGGAGGCTTCGGCCTCCTAACCACTCCACTTCTGAGGACCGTACAGGTAATTGACTTCTAATTTCAGTTATAGCTTTTGAATTAATGCAGTAACAAAAGAACTTTGGAATAATTTGAATAAAACAGCATTTTTCTTTCTTTTTGAATGCGATTTTCAGTGAATGTGTGATTTGCTTTCGCCTCGCTGAAAGACTGGTTTGTGTGACTGGTTTGAATAAACATCAAGCAGTCACACGAACTTTAGTCGGCTTACAATCTGCAATTATGTACAGTAGCATTGACCACGAAGATTGTAATTGTTAGAAATAAAGGGGAGGAAGTTAATCGCTTCTCAAACCGTTAGCTCGCTCTTTTCTGTAGGGGCAGATAAGGGAGGTCTGAAATTTAATTTCCTGGCCATCCAATTTCAGTGCTGGGCACCGCAAGTTTTTTTTTTAAGTCCGCGGTCCGCAAATCCGCAACCAAATTTCAATTTTCTTAATCCGCAACCGCAAGTCCGCATTTGTACGTTTGAAAGCTTAGTCCGCAACCGCAAGTCCGCAACGATGTTTCAGGATTCTTGAATCCGCAACCGCAAGTCCGCAACTTCGTAATTTTTGAAGTCCACAACCGCAAGTCCGCAACTTCGTAACTCTTGAAGTTCGCAACCGCAAGTCCGCAACTTCGCAATATTTGAAGTCCACAACTTTTTACGAACCGAGTAGAAGAGTTTTGCTATCAACCATGTCCAGAACTGATCTGCTCATAGTTGATTAGCGAACATAAGTCAAAATTTGCGTCTTGTGGGAAGTATAGCAAGCGCGTGGTGGATACATTCCACGCAAAAAAACAATTACTCACAATCATTGATTGTAGTAAATGTACCACAGCAAGACTTGTTATTGAGCTGTTTTTTCGGATGGCAAACTTAAGAATTGCCCAGCCCCTCTTACTCTCAGGTCCAGCTCAAAACAGATTAAAACGCTTGTATTTTTGGTTAAAGTTTTCAAGTGACTTGGCTAAGTGGGGTTGTAGCCCCCAGCCCTCCTGGTTGCGCTTATGCTTATACAGTAGGTGCCTAAACTGCACGGAAGCATAATGCACAACTCACCGACGAACCCTCAAAAATGCTACAATTAAGCTGGGGATCCGAAGATTAAAAGCTATTGGGTTACAGTGAGAAGCCATCAAATAGCAAAACACAATCCGCATTTCCGCTTGCAACAATATATTCTAAAAAAGCATTTTTTTCAAGGCAGGAAAAGGCAAACGTAGTAGAAGGCAAAAAAACATTGATATCACTAATCGTATTACTAAATTTTCAGTCCCTAGTTTTTATAAATCCTGTAGGAACAAGATAACCACACGCTACCAGCATTGGCGTCGCCGGACCAAACGAAGTGAGGGGGCCGTAGCCGAAAATGGGGGAGCACTATAAAAATAGACTAAACTTATGCATATAAAAAGTGATATTTTAAAGCTACAATTTTGTATTCATCTTTGAAAAAAAGACACACAAGCCCGGCAACTTGTATAGCTCATTTCGTATGCGGCCCGTACAATCGCTTGAAAAATCTGTCTGCATGAGTAAATGCGACCAGAAGCACGACCAGGGTTTTGCTAAGAGAGAGATGCTTAAATTAAAAGTAAATGTTTTTTGCACAAAAATTGTCTAATTTTAGTCCCGTGCTGAACGAACCGTTGCAACTCAAGCGTTTCACAAAAGGGGCAGAGCCCCCAGCTGTTAGGTGATTTTTGCGATTTTATGGCAAAAACGGAGATTTCAATGCCATTTAAATCATATTTCGCACGTTTTAAAACCTTATCAATAATTACAGTAAATTGCTAAAATTCAGACGTCATTAAAAGATTTAAATTGTCTAGCCTCTTCACCCCCCATATACTTCAGGTCAAGTCCAAAACACGTTTAAACGCTTATTCGTTTTTTGGTTATATTTTCTAAATGACTTGGCTAAATGGGGCTAATGCCCCCTTAGCCCCTTACCCCAGGTTGCGCGACTGACTGCGACCTAAAATAAATCTTGAGTGTGCTCTAAAAAAAAACAGCTGGTCTTTTAAAAAAATATTTTTACGTATTGTTTCATGCCATAATCACTAACGAAATACCGGTAACGCTTTTGTAGCCATACATCCCTATTTCGCGAAACATCCGTAAAGGCGTGTTAATAAGACGGATTATTGGGTCACATTTATATACAGCAGTTGGTGGCCAGCAATTTTGCAAACAATTGAGAAAACTTTAAACGAGAATTATGTTTGAAAATTTTTGTTCCGTTTTCCATTATTGCCTGTTGTCTTGTCGTTACGTGATGCTCCAAAAAAGCGTTCTGAGTAAACAGAAATGGGGACACAAGCTGTCGTTAGGGGGGGTACGGCGCCCCTGGGCCCCACCGTGGCGACGGCATTGGCTACCAGTACAAAAAATGATACAACAGTGACTAATTTTGTGAACTCACGGTAAAAAACAACAAAGCTACACTTTGAGCAAGGGCTGCCAAATCGAACTTAAACTCGAAAAAAGTCGGTTGTTGTGCCGAACTCGAAAAAACAGCATGTCTACAAAAAGAAAGCGATTAAGTCGAAAAGCAGACTTAGTATTTTTGTCAGCCTGAACTTGAAAAACTTAATATTTTTGCCGAACTTGAACTCGAAAAAATTAAACTGATTTCTGATGTTTGACTGGGTAAAAATATGAATATTTTACAAAAATAAAAAGGAATTTCAATATTTGTATAAAACTTGCGGAATTGCGGACTAAAATTAAAAATAGTCCGCAACCGCAAGTCCGCAATTTAAACTGCCAAAATCCGCAAGGCCGCATGTCCGCAACTTTTTTCGTTAGTCCGCAATTGCGGATTTGCGGACTTGCGGACTAACTTGCGGACTTGCCCAGCTCTGTCCAATTTGAGTCAACTAGCACGCAATCAACATTTGCTAATTGCTCAGCACCCTTGCAACTTATCATTTGCAAGAAGCTGGGTTTGGTGCGGTCAATCACTATGAAGAGTAAAAGATGATTTGCTTTCATTTTTTAATAATGTACTTTATCAACAAATTCCTTCTTTAAATTTGCGGAAGACCTTGGAGATCGTATGGTTAATATTGATGGGAGGGAAATGTAGCATCTCGAAATTGGACGAAAGTAGGGGCCGGAGATCGAGCAAAAAAAAAAACGCTGCTGCGTTGTGCTGTGTTTTGACCGTTTCTCCGTTTTGAGTAATGTGAAATAGCGTCGTATTTAGTGAGCCGCTGACTGCCGTTTTTATCGACTTTTTATACAAAAAAAAAATTAAAAAAAACAGAAAATGAAAAATAAATCTCAAAATTAAATAAAAACATGATTTTTTATGTTTTGTGTTGTGTATTATAATAAAGTATTATAGAAACTGATTATGTGTGGTGTATTTGTGTGGTGTATTATAGAAGCTAAAGTCTATTACAATGAGTTGCAAGTGCTGCAGCTCGTAAATTGTTTTGATGCACCGCACTTTGATTTATTGAATATTTAAACTTAATTTAGCGTGCAAGCACAATTTGCCGCTGTAATATTGGAGTTTGGCCGGTTTGCATGAAGTATTTTTAAGGATTAGTAGTACTGAAGTAAAGTCATGTTATTCGAATTCGCATAGGTCTTGGTAACTGCGCGTAGTTTATTTTAAAGCACTGTCTAAAATCAAAATATAACAACGAAAACTAATTTGTTTGAGATTTGAATATTGCCCACTATCAGGCACAAATTTTACCTCAATTAAGTTTTATATTGTTTGTCAATTCAACGTTATATAAATTTAAGTTTTGGAATCTGCAAGTATAGGGGAAACTTGAGTGGGTTTTTAAAACAATTTCAGTGTTGTTTTATTTTTATTTTATGAGCGAAAAAGTTTAGCACTTCCACATGTACGAGAAGTTAAAAGTTCAATATGAACGACTTGAAGTTTGCGCAAGTAAAGGTGGTTTCACTGGCTCTATTAACATTAAACAAGATAATATGCATATAGGAAGAACTTAATTGTTAATTTGTAAGTTTCTCAGATTCATCATGTCGACAAAGCATACAATTTCATGTTTTATGAGCAAGTAAGAGCTAAATCAATTCGTTTCAAAACTTTATTGCCATCTTGCCTTTTTTCTAACTATTTAGCTGACGGCTCAAGTCCAGGGCTGCGAACTCGATCGATTTTTATTCGAATTTAACCTATTAACAAGTTCGGCAAAAATACGTTTTACAAGTTCAGAATGACAAAAAAATACTTAATCTAGTTTTCGTCTTATTGCTCTCTTTTTGTATACAGTCATGCCATAGGCGTAGCCAGGACTTTTGACTGGGGGGGGCCAAAACCACAAATCACATTGAATGACGTCATCAGCAATTCTCAAAAAAGGAACTTTTTGTAGGGCAAAGATAACGTAGAATGGAAGATCTGAAGCCGAGCCGTTAGCACTTAACCAGAATTTTGGTAAAGGGAGAGGGCAAAAACAAATGGTCAGAAAGTGCAAATGTCCAACTTGGGAAACGTGTTGAGTAAGCTAGTGTACTCAAATGTATCACAGACGAGGGTCTGGGGACGGAGCTCCAGCCCCCGGTGGCTATGTGGGTCTGGGGGCAAAGCCCCCAGCTGCCTGGCAATTTTTGTAAGTTTTCGGAAAAAAAAGCTATTTTAATCCCATTGGATCACATTTCGCACGCGTTCACAGCCATTTGAAAGAACTAGATTTTTAACATTTGAAAGCCAATCGAAAAAATTAAATTGTTCAATCCTCTTTCTACTTACAATTAAAGTCCAAAACAAGTTTAAAAATTATGGTGTAAAATTTTAATTGTAAGTGATTTGGACCATGTAGGGGGAAGTAAGGCACATTGCCTTCAGCAATATTTTAGCTGTGAGTAATAATTCACTCGAAAAAATTCCTTAGAGATTTTTATTTTGTCATGAATTTAATCAGTTATAGGAGTACACGTACGACCAGGGGGCCCAGGCCCCCTCAATTGAAATTCAGTAGTTTGTTTGACAAGCATTTTCCCTGGCTAATTTTTTTTCAAGTATTTTGTGCGTAAAAACTGGCGAGGTGGCGGTTAATCGTTATTGAAAAATGGTATAATAGATGGTTACGCTTACTAAACATGTTATTTCCGGGCCGGATTTACACTGCACGGGGCCCCAGGCACTTTGGAGATTTTTGCAACATCTTCCTGCCAAATATAAGTGAAGACCAATAGAAGTCCTACTATCTGAGCGCGGGGCCCTGGTACTGTGCTCTATGGCAAATACGGCGCTGGTTATTGCATTACGTTCATAAAAAGTTTTGATGAGGGCCTGAGGTAGCAACTTTTAGGACAAAAATTCTAGATTTCACCCTGGTTATACGTTTAAATTGGTTGGAAAAAATTGAATTAAGAAGGTGCGCCGGGCCCCCTGGTCGTCTGTATTATTTGTTGTTAATTACTGTTCTACGCGTGTACTGTTATAACGCGTGCACTGTTGCGCGCAAAGATGCCAAAAAAAAAAAAAAAATGAAGAAACAAGGCTTTTTTGTCAAATTTTTGTCAATGGTGGCATTTCGATTTAGAGGGCCCGGGATCCCTAGGGCACCCCCCGGGCTACGCCTATGATTTTGAGATAAGATCGCGCCCTTAAATTCTTTCATAAAGAAAAAAACGTTTGAAACAAAATTAAAGCAACTTTTTTTCCAAAACGTGGAGGACTTGAATCAAGTCACTTGAAAAGTTTTTGAAACCTCCAAGAATTGCATGATATTATTATGATGTGGACACGAGGTCGTCATAATTATTACTTACTTTTGTAAGCGTAAATCCTAAATTAAAAAAACTGCAATTACGGACGAGGCAACATACTGGTTATGCTCTCATTATATTTATCATTGGTAGTATTTCAATTGGGGGGTTTGCATTACCGCCTGTGTTATAGCATTAAGTTGATAATAACGTTAAACGAGGGCCTGGAATTGCAACTTTTGGGGCAAAACTCTTAGATTTCTCACAGGTTTTGCATATAAATTGTAAAAAATTTGAATTAGGAGCTCCTGGCCCAGAACCCTTGGTCGTCAGTCAGGGGCCCTGGGGCCCCCTTGGTTGTCAATCAGTGGCCCCGGGGCCCCCTGGTTGTCAAATAAAGGCCCGGGGGCTTTCTGATTGTCGGTTAGGGGCCCCGCAGCCCTCTTTTCGGGTTGTTAATTAGTAGTCCTTGGGCCCCTGGTTGTCAGTTACGGGCCCCGGGGCCCCCTGGTCGTCAGTTACGGGCCCTGGGGTTCCCTGGTTGTCGGTTAGGGGCCCGCTGGTTGTTAGTTAAAAGCCCCGGGACCACCTGGTTGTTAGGGGCTCCGGGCTCCCCTGGTAGTTAGTTTGGGGTCCAGGGGCCCCGGGGGCCTCTTCGTCGTCATTAATATTATTATTAATTATTGTTATGTGCGTAATTGCTGAAAAAAAAACAAAACTGCAAGTAAACATCGCTAGGCTATGTTGTCATAATTTTTTTACCATTGTGGTATTTTAATTGGGGAGGGGGGCCGGACCCCCTGGGCCCCTCCCTCCCTCCCTCCCTGGCTACGCCTATGAGTCATGCTGTTATTTCTTTTGGACATTTTTTAATCTTGAAACTTTTTTTTGATGAACTCAAGCGGTTTTATTCGAGTTCAGAAAAATTATGTTTTCGAGTTCGGCAAAACAACCGAGTTTTTTCGAGTTCGCAGTTTCGCTCGAGCCCATTCACAATCTGAAAATTGCAGATTTAACTTGAATAATTCGATTTCTTTGTCTTTTTCATGAGAGCATTTGAGTTTTGTCCAAAATTAATCAAAACTGCTAAAGTTTTGCGACAGTTTTCTTCATTTCTCCCTATAGTATACTGAATGATGATTTTCTAGCTGTGTACCTACAGCAATATGAAAGCATCAATTTTACGATCATTTCTGCATTACACTTTTTTCTTAGAATCATTTTGATAACCGTAAAAACACGAGGCTCAGTTTGACTGGAAATTTGAAAATCAATCAAGAAATGTTCGTGTAGTGACCATAGAAGTTTTTAAGAACGTCCTTGGCCTTGACCTCGAAGACTGCAGTCCTCGAAAATGTTCTGTCCTTGGCTCGAGGACAGCATTCTTTTTTGATTGGATGAAAAGGAAAATAACCAGACAAAAAATAATCTAAACTTCTTGCCTGTCAACTCGCTTCATTTCTTTGTTATGTTAAAAAGTAATATAATGTGATAGCCAAGTCATAACAAACCTTATTTTGAATGGCGTTGTGTGAAAGCTTTAATTGGAGAATGACGTGCCAAAAGGCAATGTAAAATTTTTTTAATTTTTTTTATCTTTTTAGTTCTCTAATGCGGGTCGTACAAACAGTAAAGCACTGAAACCGCCAGGGTCATAACAAGAGATCCGGGGGTCCAGACACAAGCATTTTTGAAAACATGATCGCGCCTATCTGAGCGCGTATCCAGAAAAAAGTACTGTATGTGCGTGATAATGAAATGTAATACAGTAACCTTTGATACTAAATACGTTAGTATATTCCTGATACAACTAACACAACGTATCTTGAGAACGCCTTGTTCTGAAAATACGTTAGCTAATATTGCGAAGAATTTGTTTTGAGATTTAAAGAGCAATTCTGTAATCACTGACAAACAGTCTGGGCGCAAAGCCACATACGCTGAATGATTTTTGTGTTGAAAATCGCTGCTAAGAATTTCATGTAATAAACTATTGTATCTGTATTTGAAAAAAATGCTGCGTGAAGAATTATGAAAAAAGCGAGTGTGAAATTTGTTCGAATGCCTGGAAAAATGAGCGCTGCACGTAAAATCAATTTTTCACGCGACGTTATGGAGATAAGGAGGCGAAGTTCTCGCAAAAAACTTGGACATTTTTTGAAAAAATCAATGATTTATTATTTTTACGTTTCTACAAATTGTGGGCCTTTCGAAAGAGTCCCAGAGGAAAATCGAAAATGTTTTCAATGCTTTCTTCATTAATACAGCCCTGTTGGGATCTTCAGGTTACTCTTTGCATTCAAATACCTTATGTTAAATTTTGCAACGTGTATTTTGACGGGCGAAACGTGCTCGCTTATTCATTGATAGGCAATAGGCATTGGGTGCGAGAATATAGAGAGACATCACGTGCTCTGAAGCGTTACGAAAAGATTGGCTTAAAATTAGAATTGCGAAAGTGTGGGGAAACTTAAAGCTTTTCTGTTTAAATTCTACGGTATTTTTCTTCAAATTTCTTTCGAATTCTAATTGAGTAATATATTTTAAAAGCCACTAAAATTGCTATTTTTTGAAAAAATAATCACTAAAATTGTTCAACGGAGGCATGGGTACTTTGCCCTCTTCCCCAGAATCCCCGCTATTTTTTCGAAGGACTTGAGCTTGTGAATACCGAGTACTGTACCTCAATTCATTTAAAAAACATAAATTTACAGTATTTTGCAATACTTTTAGGTAATAATATCATATCCGCTAATCACTATGTAATATTTAAAAATCATAACAATATTTTTTTTTATTTTTGGAAAAAAAGTCGTTTAACCAAACAATAAAGTTTGTGTTCGAGAAACTATTCAAAAAAGCGAGGATCTACAATCACTGAGGTCTTAATTGATAAAGTCAAGGCCTTAAAATCGACCATTTAGACGTTTGATTTTAGTTGTTTCCATTCACGAGTTACGGCATTAATTGTTTCTGTGCCACGATACCGCTACGGAACATAATCAACATTGCAGCTAACACGTATAACTACAATTTTCGAATTATCATTAAAAACTTAACGAAATATCATCAAAAATTTTAAACACTTGAGCGCTTAAAAATAATGGGATGTTTGCAGACTACAATCAAAAAATTGTCTTTGGTCCTCGGCCTAGGCCTCGAGAGGGTCTGTCCTCAAAAAGTTGGTCCTTGGCCTTGGCTTCGGATTTATTTTTGAGTCCTTGGTCTTGGCCTTGGCTTCGAACGTTGGGTCCTCAACTCCACCGTGATTCGTGTTGCATTGAACTTACGTCATTTATTTACTTGGAGTCCGTTTCAGCCTGCAGCCGACTGTTCAGCAAATTGTTTCTTAACCCTATTTACACGAGCTATTTGACCAACGCAAAGTCAGCTACACGGAAGGGGAGACAAAAATGACACCCCATTGAACTCCTAAAATGGAGGTCATGGTAACACAAAATTTAATTTGACAGGTGGTTTGGTGTTTACCAAAATCTTTTAGAAAGAATTTTTTGTCCGATGACGTTATCATGGTGATGTCACGTCTGATTTTAAACAAAAGTCTCAAACCGCTATACAAATTTCAAGTAAAAATATCTAACCGTTCTCGAGTTAAACCAAAAGTCTGAAACTTCACGCTCGTTAGCTTTAAAATGGCCAAGTAAGAACAATTAAACACGCGAGTGTTGGTCATTCCAGCGAGGAACTGTTTTAAGAAAGTGTTGCGATGCTAGCCTATATTTTTGAAGGAAATGAATTCGATGGATAAAAATGGATTGGGGTACTACTCTCCTTTAGCTTTAATTTCTACATTGGTGCCAGCCGTGTTTATTCGAACTTAGCCAACGAGAGGTCGAAGTGAAAGGGGCTTGGCAGGTGAAGAAAATTTTGAAAAACAAGCGAAATGTTCGAAAGAGTGAAAAGACACAACGCAAGTTAAAAGAGAAAAAAGGCAAAATTGAGATTAGCAACACAATTGTAATTACATTTTATTCACCAAGTTGCCTTGGCCAAGAGACGGCGAAGGGACCTTTCGGTCTTCGAGTCAAGCTGCCACCTGCCCACCTGTCTACCACACACGGCGGAGGCTTCACACTGTCCCCTTAATTGCTGAACGTCAAGCAGGGAAGCTGTAAATACCAATTTTTATAGTCTTTGGTTTGACCCGACCGGGAATCGAACCCGAGTCTACCGTTTCAGTAGCAGACGCTCTATCCATTCGACCACTGATCGGTTAAGACAAATTATCTCAAGACCAGCCTCAGCTGCAAAAATTATTGCAAATGAAAAATAATACATTTAAAGTTAAAAAATTGGTTTAGCTTGAGGTCATCAAAATTATGAACAATCCCAGATGTCTTTGTGTCACTTATCTATGATGTGATATCTAAGATTGATGCAAGGAGTCACAGAGAGAAGCCGACATCTTCTGAATGTTCATAAATTCAAAAAGGGAAACGAAATTTTGTACTGATTCGAAACGATAATATTTTAGTGATTTTCCTGTATTTGGAAGCAAAATAGCTACTACTGTGAGCCTACTTCGAGATAGTAGATATAAGAGTGCAAGAGTGCTCCAAGTTGTGCTCTGCGCCGGCTAATGAGAAACAATTTTGGCAGTCGTTTAAGTTAAAAAAAAACAAAAAACAAATGAGCCCGAAAATTCGCAAAAACCCACTGCTCGAAATCGATATTATAGAAAAATGAGAACTACTTCAGTTTTGTTGAAGAACTGATAGAGGTGCCCCAAATCTTTTTCCACAATTTCTTTTTATTTGCGATAATGCGATTTAACCTGTTTTACTCCGTACCATTGCCAACCATGCATTTCATAATTTTGTGACATCGCAAAAGGTATAATTTTGAAAAATTCTCGCAGACTAAGAAACGCAATTGCCAACTGGTAGCAGTAAGTAGCCTGTAACCAAATTTGAAAATCGGGATACTGCTGCTAATACCTGTAAACCTAGGCTACCATTACTAATCTACAGTAGGCTTTTTGTAACCTCACAAAATTGCGAAATACAGGGTTGCCAATGGTACGGAGTAAGGTGGCTCATTTTCATTGACCCTCTTAAAAATTTTTGTCAGTTTGGAAAAATGTTCCTTTTCGGATACTAACATTAGTAAACCAAAGCTTTTTGTTTAATTTTAACGTTTGACCCTGGTTCACCCAAAGTCAGATTGTGAATTTTAGGTCCTTTTTAAGCTAATTGCAACCAGTGCTGTGTGGTTCAGTCAGCCATTTTTTGCACTTTAATACGCATGTAGTACTTTGTGTTGTGTAGCCGCTTATCTGCTACAACTAATATGCACAAAATTGCGCATTCACAATGATCAAAAACTTATCTCGATGTCATAGCTTGCTGTTAGCTTGATCTCTATTATTCATTCTGAGATTGGTTCATGATAAACCGCTATGTTTCTTGCTCACTTAATTAAGTTGCTAAATGCTGAGCGAAATTGACCAAGCAAGTTGATATTTTTTCGATAATCTGTCGGATAGCAATTGTTTAATAGGCAATAGGCCTTGATGTCAACACTGCGATTACCAGTATACGGAGAGAGAGAAATTGACTACCAGCAAGCTGAGAAACAGATAGACACGAATTTACGATGCAGCTCAGGTATAGCCTACCGGCGGTTAGGCTACGAGTAGCAGTTTCTCGGAACTTATTGCTCATTAATTAATCGGTGCTTTTGAAAATCTTGAAATAGCAGACTGTGGATTACTTTATTTTTTAGAAAATAGTTAAATTTTTGCTGAACTAGTAGCCAATACACAAAGTTTATGATTTAACGTGAGTGAGATGACGACAAGATCAAAAAGAAAGCTAAAATTAAGGCCTTTTGATGAATGTGTTGTGGATATGCCAACCGAGGATCTAAACCGGAAAACAAGCAAAACAGTGTACTAGCATTTTCAATGTTTGAATTCTTAAAAAGGCATTCAGGTCAGAATTTGTTTTGTTCGATTTCGGTTTAAAAAAAATTTGACACACCTGAAGACTATTTTCACCAAATTTGAGCTTTCTACGACCTTCAATTGCAGAGATATGGCAGATTAGATTTCCCCTTAGAAAGGCTTTTTCCCCTTAAAAATTTTGCCAGGGTTGCTAATTAGAAACAAAATTTTAAAAAGTTACAGCATGTTCTTGATTCTCGATAAACATTTTTCTGTAGAGAACTGCAAAGCTAGCTGCTTTTCAATCAATTTAAGCCAACTTTCCAAAAGCTAATGTTCTGTCGCAATAGTGACAAAATGGCAACACTGAAGCAAGAGGAAAACGGGTAATTTTAAACAGCAATACTGTATCTTGAAAATAAGAAGGAGGAGAAACTTCCCATTTCGTGAGCCTGCATTCCAGACTTATTCCAACATTTTGGTCATGAGTGAAAAACTTGACTTGAATGCCCTTTAACTACGAGAAAAAGAACCTGAAACAAGAACTTCGCGAAACTTTGCTCAAGTTGCTGTTGAAAACATTAAGCAGTGGTGGCTACATCAAGCTGGTTGTGTAAATTTTGTAAGTAAAAATGTAGATTGTGTAAATTTTGTAGCGAGATTGTGTAAATTTTGTAAGTAAAATGTAGTTTTGTAAGAAGCTAACGCAGCAGTTGCATTATTTGTTGGACAAAGAGGTTTCGCACCTAGAGATTAAGATTGTCGTGTTTTTACATGATAAAAGATGTCATTCACACATAGCGATTTTGATGACAAGGAACGAAACTTGAGTTCAAGCAAAACTACGGAGTTCTTGCCCAGTTCAAGCACTGCAGATGTTTTTGCGACTTTTTTAATCCCCATGTGATAGAATTTTTTTGTCAAAGGATGTACACAAAGCTACTATTTTGAGATTATAGAGTGCTGCACATTTGTGCACAAATAAGTGAGAAATTTTTTGGCAGTCGTTTAAGCAGTTGTTGAAAAAAGTTCGCCTTTTCGCTTTTGCAATTTTACGACGCTGCTAAAGAAGCAAAAAACCTCAACTTGAAGTAGACAAAGGTATGGGAATTAAACTGTTTTTCAAACATGGTCGCTAAAATTGACGTCGATGCTCTTAAAATTTAAGAACAAATCAACGAACCAATGAGGCTGAAAATCGGCAAAAAAATAAAAACATTCCAAAATTTACTGATTCTTATCAAAAAAGAGTGAATACATTGTGTACATATTACTTTATTGTCGATTGTCGACAACAGTGATATACTAACCTACAGTATATATTTTGTCTCTTTGTCAACAGCGAACAAACCAACTACTTTAAAATTGGCAAAGTTTGTCTGTTCATCATGTATAGGCCTTGTAAATGTAAAATGGCTAGTGACGTAAACAGGAGGGCAAAGTGGGCTGCAGCTCTCCTCTTTTCAGTCATATCACTTACAAAGTTTGATTCATGAATGCAAGCATTTTAACATTTAAAATTAAACTGTACAGGTAAAGAAGAGGGGCTAAAATGGTTGAGCAATTTGATTCTTTCAAACGGCGTCCGAATTTTAGCAATTAAGTGCTTAGCGATTTTAGCAATTCAGTAGTTCTAAAAACGTGCGAAATATGATTCAAATGGTTATTTTTTACAAAAAATCACAAAAAATTGTCTAGCGACTGGGGCAAACCTACGGATGTGATACAATTAAGTTACAACAGTTTGCTCGGCGCGACGACAAGACAGTGCTGCGAACTCGAACTTGAAAAAACTCGGTATTTTTGCCGAACTTGCTCTCGAAAAAATAATTTTTCTGAACTCGAACTTGACCTCGAATAAAACTGTCCGAGTTCGTAAAACAAAATTTAAAGATAAAAAAATCGTTTGAAATATTTTTGTTGATCAAGCTTTATAAATTGATGTTGTGTTTTTCCCAACAGTGCATGTTTTTCACTATTTATGCTTAGGCGACCTAGAAAAACAGCTAGGAGTATCAAAAAAGAAACGATTACGGTGGAAAAGCGACGCAACGTTTTATCTTGAGTTAATTAAGTGATAAGAAATTTGTCTCTTATATAGCGAAAACTTTAATGAAGTAATAAGAAATTTGTCTCTTATATAGCGAAAACTTTACTATTATTGCGTTAACAGTTATCCACTCCCATGATTCTCAACCTATGGGTCGTCTAAAAGTTTTTTTAAAATAGGCTAGTTTTTTTTATATACATCTGCAAAGAGTGAAACTTGCAGAAAGCAATACAGTAATAAAATAAACGCATATAGTAGTCAACCCTAGTTGCATTTTTGTAACAAAAAACTCCAGCAGTGAAATTTTGAGCTTCTCTAGATCGCAAAGTTGTAAAACGCTTAAAAGTAGTAAACAATATATTTTCAAATTAAATCTTTCATCATGCTCGCTGTAATACGCCGAAGCGTGTAACAAGTTTACTTGGGCCAATCCCCACGTCATTGCACCTTGGCAACACAGCTCCTTTCGGAGAAATATCGCAACGGTGTCGAGCCGTTGGCAACACTGTGTCCGATTTGACTGGCCCGAGATTTGAACCTCAGACCTCCCGCTCCAGAGACAAACGCGTTACCGCTCGACTAACTAGCATAGAATTCATGCAGTGAAGAAGCTTTGTGCTTGTGGAGACGAGAAATCAAAGGTCATGTATGTCAGACTACGTAAGAATTTATTGGTAAGGATGTTGAAAGCTAAATACCAGTGGAAACATCTTTGTACGATTTTCAACGCAGTTCTGTCATCATGAAAAGTTTTTTTCTCTACATAGCTTTTAATTTAAACTATGCATCAGAATATACATGGGCCACAAAATTTTATACCATTGATTTTTTTCAATAAACTTAAGTCGCTTTGAAAAAAGGTTGAGAACCAATGGTCTACTTTACAGTTTCTAGAAAAAGTACGAAACTTGGATATTATTTGCAGCTCAGTGGAATAAATCAGCGAGTTTAATTTTTGACAAAAAATGAGCAATTATAAGAAATGAGTTTGAGATTGAAAAGATTCACGATATATGAAATAAGTCGCGGCGGTTATTTATTGCAACAAAATTAATTTCGGTAACACAATTTTCGAATTGAAAGCTTTATTCAAAATTTTGCATAAAATAGGCTAGCACAACGCAAAAGTGTGAAGTCTTTGTGAAAATAGCTTTTAAGCAAATTACTGCGGTCTATTCGTGACAGAAAAGTACGTTGTTTATCGTATTTGATAAATTCAAAAACCTATATTTTACTTTTAACAGAATATTAAACAACATATGATAATCCTTGAATTATCATTAGTAGTTATGTATATGGCGTGTTCGGTGCACATCTTAGGGCCGTGTGCAAAAATAGGGGAGGAAGACCGGTATCGGTGCACATCTTAGTGCCGTGAGCAAAATAGGAGATTTCCGAAAGTCACGTGACAATTTGTATCCGAAATAAAAATTTAGAGACATAAAAATATAAAAACTTTTATTGTTTTATATATTTTTTTTAAATATCCGGGATCAGTGCAAATCTTTGTGCTTTAATCAAATCTATTTAGCTTGCTTTTTTTCAATGACTATTTTTATATCGTAATACGAGCGACTGAGTTATCTTGCTGTCTTGCAGTATGTTCGCATATGGACTGTTACGTCACAACGGTTACGTAATTTTTCAGAGCGTTTCGGTTCAATGCTCTTCTTTACAATCCATCTTTAATGACTAACAATGTTGCTTGGATCATGTGACAGTCAATGGTAAGGTTTATAAGCGTTATATTTCGCGCGAGTGGTGAAGAGTTTCAATAGCTCAGTTGGTAAAGACGCTGCTTTTTTTTAGACATTCATAATCAAGAGTCTTATGTTCAAACCTCAGTTGAGTCTCAAACGAAGCTTCTAGAATATCGCGTTCACAGCAGAACGCCTACGTCACAACTAAAAGGAAACTTCTAGAATATCGCGTTCAGAGCAGAACGCCTACGTCACAACTAAAAGGAAACTTCTAGAATATCGCGTTCAGAGCAGAACGCCTCTGTCACAACTAAAAGGAAACTTCTAGAATATCGCGTTCAGAGCAGAACGCCTACGTCACAACTAAAAAGAAAATTCTCGAATATCGCGTTCAGAGCAGAACGCCGAGTGCTTAAGTCTGTCTTTAATAAGCTTGAATGACACACCCACATCACCTGATCTTATTTGAACTGCGTAGTTTCAAATTATATAATCTGTTATCAGAGCGAATTTTGTTGATACGCTCCATTCTAATTAAACGTAGCTAGTTTTTACATTTGAACTTCGAAGTGTTAAATTCATTAATCTGTTGTCTTCACATTTTTTATTAATATGTTTAATCTTTTGTCCATCTTTAAGTAGTCCATGAAAACACACCCATATAAAATTATGAACATAGATACGACCCCAGTAATCTTGGACAGTCATTTCAAAATATCCTTTCTCAGTTATTCTACCAAATGTTGGTTCTCTAGTAACAACATTAATAATGCATCCATCAATGCTCCTAGCATATGCTTGATGTGTTGGATGAAAATAAAACTCACGATTTTCAATCACTAATTTAGTACTCATTTTTATTTAACCACAGACAAAATTTTCTTAAGTATAAAAAGTATTTAAAGATAATTTCTCTTATATAATAAAATGAACCAATCAAATATTTTAGATCAGGCGGTTCCAGTTATTGGAGTTTCTACTTTAAAACCGTCACCCTTTAGAAATTTTTCCCCAACCTTAAAGAAAATAGCTCTTAATGCAGCTGGTAAAGTTCAAAAGCGTATAATTGATTTTGCCGATTGGCTGATGGCTTACGTACCACCAACTATTAAAGCAAGTGCTTCAGCAGCATTTCAAAAAATTTTAAATCTTTTTCCTAAACGGGTAATTAAAGGGCAGTTACTCAAAACTGCTCTGAAAAACTATACTAAATCTTATGATGTAGATATTGTTGATTTTAGCCCATTGAAACAATTGAATAAAACAGAGAAAGTAGTGCAAGATAAATTGCGGTTAGACCTGGTTAAAATGAAAGGATTGAAAGCAACAGTCACTCTTAAAATAACCTTTGAAAAACAAAAAGAAGGTGAAGTGATAACCAAGACAGCATTTTTTAACAGCAAAACAAATGTCATCTTAAATAAAGATGATGTGAGTGAAATGCAACAAAATGCATCCAATCAAATAATAAATAAAATTGGAAATTGGCTTAGTGAAGGTTCTGGATGGTCTATATTTTCTGTTGATGGGCACTACGTTAACTTAGTTCAATATACCCCTCTTCATGGATCAAGTTATTGTGCATTACCGGAAGAACTTAGAAATGCTAAGAAAGGACTAATTAACATCAAAAACAAAGACAACGAATGCTTTAGGTGGTGTCATTTAGCTAAAGTATACAGTGAGAAAGTAAAAAGCAATCGTGAAAGAATAAGTCATTACAAAAAATATGTAGACACACTAAATTATGACGGTATAAAGTTTCCAGTGTCTATCAAGCAAATACCAAAAATTGAAGAACAAAATAACATCAGCATTAATGTTATTGGTTATGAAAACAAGCAACGCTTTCCTTTATTTGTGTCTAATAAGGTGTTTGAAACAACTCTCGATTTATTATTGATAATGGAAGACGAAAAGCAACATTATGTTTGGATAAAAGACTTTAATAGATTTATGTATAATCAAAGCAAGCACCAACACAGAAAACATTTCTGCAGATATTGTCTTTAATGTTTTAGCAGCGAGGAAATTCTACACAAACACACACCAAACTGCGTAATTATAAATGGAAAGCAAGCAATACAAATGCCCAAAAAAGGTAGCTCGGTGAAGTTTAATAACTTTCAAAAACAACTATCAGTTCCCTTTGTTATATATGCTGATTTTGAAGCAATAACTCAAAAGATTGACAGCTGTCAGCCAAATGATGAAAAGTCCTACACAGAAAGATACCAAAAACACATCGATTGCGGCTATTCCTACAAGGTAGTTTGTTGCTATGACGATAAATTCAGTAGACCAATTCAACTGTATAGAGGTAAAAACGCTGTTTATAAATTTTTGGAAGCTATGTTGGAAGAAGTTGACTATTGTGAAAAAACGAAAAATGAACATTTCAATCAACCTATGGATTTAACGAACAAAGATGAAGAAAACTTTCAAGCAGCTACAAAATGTCACATTTGTAAAAAAGGCTTTTCTGAGGAAGACAAAAGGGTTAGAGATCATTGTCACGTTACAGGAAAATACAGAGGGGCGGCACATAATGAATGTAATAGAAACTTCAGACTTACTCATAAGATACCAGTAATCTTTCATAATTTAAGGGGTTATGATTCACATTTTATTATGCTAGAAATAGGAAAGTTTGAAAAGGATATCAAAGTAATCCCAAACAATCTAGAAAAATACATGGCTTTTTTCTTAGGCAAACATTTAAAATTTATCGATAGCTTCCAATTCATGAGTAGCTCATTAGAAACTCTGGTTAAGAACGTTCCACTTTCTGACTTAAAATACACATCACAAGAATTTCAGGATGAAAAACTAGAACTAATGAAAAGAAAAGGAGTTTATCCCTACGATTATATGAACAGCTTTGATAAGTTTGATGACAGAAACCTACCATCAAAAAAGGAATTCTATAGTCTTTTAACCGATGAAGATATAAGCGATGAGGATTACAAGCATGCGCAAAATGTGTGGACTACTTTCAAGTTGGAATCCATGGGACAATACCACGACTTGTACCTTAAGTCAGATGTTTTGCTGTTAGCAGATGTATTTGAGAAATTTCGAAAGACTTGTCTTCACTATTACGAATTAGACCCTTGCCATTATTTTACTTCTCCCGGTTTATCATGGGATGCAATGCTTAAAATGACTGAAATAAAACTGGAATTAATGACAGATATTGACAAATTTCTTTTCATTGAAAAAGGTGTGAGAGGGGGAGTTTCATACATTTCTAAAAGATATGCTAAAGCTAACAACAAATACATGAATAATTACGATTCAAAGCAGCCATCAAATTATATTACATATCTTGATGCAAACAATTTATATGGATGGGCAATGAGCCAAAATTTACCAACGGGTGGTTTTAAATGGCTATCAGAAAAAGAAATTGATTTAGCAAATTTACCTAAAGGAAAAGGACTAATACTAGAAGTTGACCTGGACTATCCTGAACACCTTCATGATAGTCATAATGACTATCCACTAGCTCCAGAAAAAATGGAAATTAAACATCACCTCCTTTCAGACTACTGTAAACAATTACAAACTCAGTTTAATATAAAAGTTGAAGGAGTTAAAAAATTAATACCTAATTTAAAGCCAAAAAAGAGTTATGTTCTTTATTACAAAAACTTAAAGCAGTATATTGAATTAGGCTTAAAAGTTACAAAAGTACATCGAGTATTAGAATTTAACGAATCACCTTGGTTAAAAAAGTATATTGATTTCAATACAGAAAAGCGAAAAACCGCCAAGTCTGACTTTGAGAAAGATTTTTTTAAACTTATGAACAACTCAGTGTTTGGAAAAACAATTGAAAATCTTCGTAAACGTGTCAATGTTACTCTGATCAACGAACCAGAAAAACTATTAAAGCATTGTGCAAAACCAACCTACGTTAGCAGCAAAATATTTAATAAAAATCTTGTTGCAGTTCATAAAATCAAAGAATCTTTAACCCTAAACCGCCCCGCGTATGTAGGAATGTGTATTCTCGATATTTCAAAAACGTTGATGTATGATTTTCATTACAACTACATTAAAAAGAAATATGGCAAGAATGCAAAACTCTTATTTACAGATACAGATTCAGTAACATATGATATAAAAACAGAAGACGTATACAAAGATTTTTGGGCTGACAAAGACAAATTCGACTTCAGTGGTTACAAAGAAACCTCAGACTTTTATGACCTAAAAAATAAGAAAGTAATTGGAAAGATGAAAGATGAAACCGCAGGTGTGCCAATAGTAGAATTTGTAGGACTTAGATCTAAAATGTACAGCTACGTCACAAAAGATGAAAAAGGTTGCAAAACTGCAAAAGGAATTTAAAAAAATGTAGTGAGGAATCTGTTAAAGCACGAAGATTACAAAAACACGCTCTTCAATAATCGTCAAATGTTTCATAAAATGAAATCAATTAGAAGTGAAAACCACAAAATTTATTCCGTTGAAATCAACAAGAAGTCTCTTTCATGTTTTGATGATAAACGATATATTCTTTCTAATGGAATTGATAGTTTTGCTTATGGTCATTATTAATTAAAAAAAATATATACTATTATAAAAAAAAGATGGATGAAGATTGTTGTGAAAATCCTGACATAAAAATTATAAATGGAAATAGAACTTGTATTAACTGTGGTGTAGTTCATCACCCATATTTTGTAAACGACTGGATTGATTATAACCCACGTAATGTTGTTTTACGTAAATCAGTTTACTGCAGAACTGCTTATGTTAAAAATAAATTACAACGCCTTGAATTGTCTGCTGATGAAATACAAGCATTTATGAACATTTGGACAACCGTGGAAAATCAACTACAAAGCTTCACTGGTAAAAGGTTTCCTAAGATAGATTTTTTTATAAATAAAATCTTAGAATATTTAGACATTTCCAAACAACCTTCATACAAAATTAGTGATGCATTACGGAAGAAATATGAGATTATGTGGAAGGAAATCGTTTAGCATGTAATTTTTCATAGCTTTCAGAAATTGGTGGACATATATCAGCAACTTGGTCATCAACCATAGCAAGTTCTCTTTCAAAAAACTCGTCAATATCACCAGATCTTAAAAACAATTTTAACTTGTTGAGTAATTTCTGATACGATTGATAAGCATATCTACAAGACTCAGTTTTTTTTCTGCGTCGTTATTGTCTGTAAAAGAACACCTGTACCACTAACACACGCCAAGAAAATCGGATTTAATGTAACAGAACCAACCATGGCCCCAGTTGTAGTAAAAACAACAGATGACAGCTTTAGAGCTAAGTCCATTCTTTTAAATTTTTTAAACATTTTCTTATAACACCAATACTGTTT
This sequence comes from Trididemnum nubilum, assembly GCA_963965965.1. Taxonomy (NCBI): domain Eukaryota; kingdom Metazoa; phylum Chordata; class Ascidiacea; order Aplousobranchia; family Didemnidae; genus Trididemnum; species Trididemnum nubilum. The sequence continues at coordinate 43,765,045 of OZ014473.1, read as the reverse complement.
GTGATAAGTGTGATACAGTTTTGTCAATTCATTCACTTGTTCTTGAGTCAATTTTCTACTAATGTGGTTAAAGTCCATTGTTTATTTTACGATATACAATTACGCTTCTGGTTGATCACCCACTTCAAGCTGTTTAACTTTAATTACGACGCTGCTCATATTCATTGATACCGAAGAATTTGAAGAAACATAGTTGTATTGTATGCGAAACTCATCTCGAGAAGGATTAGGAAAAACAATGCAGTTTGAATTAAAGCAATCGAATGGGGTTGTTACTGTTGTTTTACATATTTTATCTGTTTCTCCTTGACTAACACGAATTATATCAATATGTAATTTGTCTTCATCGTCATAACTGGTAACTTTCACAAGTCCGCTTACGCTTATTTTGATGTAACTGCTGGTTACCTCATCTCTCAAATGAATACTATCGGATTGCAAAGACAGAAAATCGTTCCCGGCGACAAGAGGTGCACTCATGAAATGCAAATTGTGATCTGTATTAGTACGAACTGAATGAATAGCACTTGATGGAATTGGCCTCGAACCAGGTGTTGAAGACGGAGCAATACTAACACCCAAAAATATTTGAAATTTTGGACGATATATATTTCGTTTAAAATAACGTTTATTTATTGCACTGGTAGGTTCGGAAGGTCTACCTACGTTGAAAATGGTATGATTTTTCATATCTAAGTTTCGTGAAATGGTTACATTATCGTCTTCGGTTTGAATGTGTTACGTTATTTGGTCAACATAATTTTTGTTTGCTGCTTCACCCGGTGCTGTGGGATCTTGTAAATTTATGATAGTGTGTAATCCTTGTAAGTTAATATTATCTCTCACATTTGTAACTAAATTTTCAACAAATTGTTTAGTTGCCGCATCAGAAGGTAGACTGGGATCAACAAGTCCTCTTAGAATCAATGATTCACCTAATTCAATTGATGCGTTGTTAGGTGGAATATTTTCTATACGAAAGACCCTGTTTGGTAAATGACCAAGTACTTCCACACCATATATTTGAGACCTCTGAATTTGAATTTGAGAGGGCGATACAACATATTGATCATTGTTGTTTATACCTAAAGTAGCCAACCTCGAACCAAACTCAGAGCTTTCGGCAAAGTGGACAATGTTGCTAATTGCATTATCCAAGAATCCTTTATTTACACTATCTGATTCTGTTACAGGATTGGCTAAATTTGTAATTTTGTGGTTGTTTAAGTTTAAATCACCATACATTATATCTCCTGACTTGGAAACTTTGTGTTCAATACCTACAACCTTAGAAATACTTGAAGATTGACTTCCACTTGTTCCAAATTTTGAAATATTCATTTTGTCCTTCTTTATTATAAATGAACATAACAAACTTTGATAAATATTTAAGTGGGGACAACAAGCAAATCAAACATCATTATCTTCTACCAGATTGTCATTACATGATAGTAGGATCGACAGGGTCAGGAAAAACAAATTTGCTTTTAAACATAGTTCTCAAGTGGATGAATTACGACCTTTGTTGTGTTTATACTGTTAATCCTGAGCAAGATAAGTATCGATTTTTAAAAGAGCAAGGTATTGAAGTGCTAAGCCCTGAAGACTTGCCTCCAGTAGAAGAGCATGACCCTCAACAGAAAGTAATAGTTTTTGACGACATTAAGCTAGACAACATGAAAAAACTGATGGAATACTTTTCTTTATCTAGAAACAGAAATTGCAACTGTATTTACCTCACCCAGTCATACTTCAACACTCCAAAGTACATAAGAAGAAACACTAACTGTTTTGTTTTTTTCGGGAACTTAGACAACAAAGATATCAGACACATTACTGACGATCATGCTAAAGGTATAACAAAAAAAGAAATGGAGTCGATTTACCGTGAAGCAACCAAAGATCCTTACAATTTTATGGTGCTGGACAAAACAGCCAAACACCTACCCCTTCGTTACAGAAAATGCTTTGACCATTTTTGGGCTTAAGCTTTATATGCTATATAGTAAACATGCCATTTGTAAATGAAGAAGAGTTGAAAAACAGAAATGAACTTGTAAAGGATTATATTAATAACCGAAAGCTTTTGAAACAAAAACTGCAAAAAGAAATTGTAGCCAAACAACAACTGCAAAAGTCTGCCTCTGAAGTATTTCGTCCCATAACTAAAACGTTTGAAGAAACTCAGAAAAAAACTGATAAAAGGCAAGACCAACTAATTCAACACATACAGCAACAGCTTGCCATTGAAGATAAACCTCGATCAATTTATACTGTGCACTTTGAGAGTGCTTTCGATAACAAAGAAAAAGAATTGCTTACACAAAACAATTTTGAGACTGATATTGTTGAGCTTGTAAAACGCGGGCCAGATTACATAAACGCATTGAAAGACAGAGCTAGATTAATCAATCAAAGATTAGGTGGTTTACGAAGAAGACGTGATGCTGATACAGAAGTGATTGATGAGCAAATAAAAACTTTTAAAAAGTACAGAGAAAAATTAAATAAATTATTAGGAGGAATGGAACTTACCTTTGGAAAAGGGCTTAAAGATCCCAACAAACTTTGTGAAAGACTTAATTTACTAGTAGCAGCCAAACAAGCCGGCAATAATAACAAGCGTTTGGATCAAGAAATTGCAAACATTTTGAAAAAACTAAAATTGAGCAAATGCATTTCACACTGCGACCACCAAAAATTATTTGACAATATATTAAAATGACATCAATACCACTTTTCTTTGACTCTAGGAAAGGACAAGGAAAATCAGAAGATTTTATAACTAGCTTTAATCCACCGTTGCAACTAGACATTAAAAAAAGTTACGAGATGTCCTTAATCAATGCTCAAATATGGTACTCTTGGCATAACATAACGAGCAGCAATAATAAATTTTTTTATTCACCAGATGGAGTAGCTGCACGATTATTATCAATTCCTCCAGGTAGCTATAATATTGAAGATCTCAATAATGAAATCAAGTACTTGATGGAACAGAGACGTGATGACAAAAATAATAAAACTATAACACCAAATTTTAATACATTAAAATCAAAAATTGAACTTAAAAATGATTACATAGTTGATTTTCGAATTCCAAATTCAATAGGTGACGTTTTAGGATTTGGTTCGGCATTTTTGGGTGTAAATGGAATTCATAATAGTCAAAATCCTGTAAATATTACAAATATCAACAGCCTTCAGATTCATTGCAGCTTAATTGATGGAAGTTACATAAACGGAGCGTCTAGTGACTTACTTTATACTCTTAGTCCAAACGTACCACCGGGATATTTGATTCAAGTTGAACCTAAGCAAAACATTTACGTTCCAATCAAAAATTTAAGTCAAATTGATAGTATCCGATTCTCTATAAAAGATCAAGATAACAATTTTGTAAATATGAATAATGAACGAGTGACTTACTATGTTCACCTGAGAGAGATTATGTAGTTTAACTATAAATGTTATCACAAAGAGAAACTAGATTTCATAAAAAGAAAATCATAGGTGGAAGTTTGCTTAAAAATGTTTACGACAAGGTAAGAAACGTAATCAGCACTGGTTCTAAGATTCTTAACAGAATTCCTACTGGAGTGAAGACTGAGATTAAAAAACTAGCTGCATCTTTACTGAAGAAAGCCTTAGAACCCACAAAAAAGACATTAGAACCAGTCTTAGAAAATATACCAATAAACAAGCGTATTATCAATGACAGAGAATTAGAAAATCTCAACGACAGATCGAGAGCTATCTTAAGTAATTTAATTGCTGGATCAGGATTTAAAAATTATATGTCTTAATTATAAAATGACAGAACTAACGAATCCATATTTGCAAATTAAAGAAACAAACTTAGTCGACAATTCGATTACTGAGTTCGAATATGTCGAATACCTTCCGAGAGACTCCAATAACATGAACAAAGATGGTCAGCACATTATTGAAACAAAAGATGAAGATGTTTTTCTTCTACCGCATAAAGCATACCTAGAAATCAGAGGAAAACTTCAAACTAATGCGAATGCTAATTACAATAACAATGACGTAATTTCATTAGTAAATAACGGTTGGTCTTTATTTCAAACTGCGCAATATCAATTAAATAACCAAACTACAGAAAACATAAACCTTTATCTACCTCAAGCATCAACAATACTCAATTTAGTTAGCTTTAGTGATGATTATTCAAGATCAACCGCCTCTAACATGCTGTGGTTTAAAGACACTGGAACTGGTTCCCCATCTCTTAAACAAAATTTTGGTGGTGTAGCTGATGATGCGAATGCAAATGCTGTACGTGATGGTATTAGAGCAATCGTAGAAATATACAACAACAATCTACAAGCAAATATTGGTTTCACCGCAAGACAGAACATTACTACGGGAAATAAGCAAATTACTTTAATGCTTCCTCTTTCCCAAATATTTGGATTTTGTCGTGATATCGATAAGGTTTTTAGGGGTGTTAAACACAGTATAGTCGTGGATAGAGAAACATCTAATAACTATATTTTACGTGCTAATGGTGTAGCTGCTGGTAAGTTTAACATAAGTCATATCTCTTTGTGGATGCTTAAAGTGAAACCAAGTTTAAGAGTTGAATCGGAAATAGATGCTATGTTACTAAAAGGACATATAAAACAGCTATACTTTGAACAAATGAGAGTGTATCGAACAATGTTTCAGTCAACAGAAACAAGCATGACTTGGAGAATAACAACCCAGCCGGGAACAGAGCTTCCCAGGCATGTGTTTGTTGCGTTTCAATCGAGTGAACGAGATAACAACCAGCAGCTAAATAATATGATTTTTGACAATGCAAACTTAAGACGTATTAGTTGCAGAATAAACAGCATTCAATATCCTGAACGAGAATTTGAATGTAATTTTACTCCACAAAATAGAAATTATTCGCGTTTATACATGAGTTTTCTAGAGGCTGTAAACAAATACCAAGACGCCGACACGGGCTGTCAATTATCAGCTGAAGACTGGGCTAGTTTGTATCCAATTCATCATTTTGATGTTAGTAAACACAATGAACGACTTAAAAACAGCTCGGCAGATATTGAAATAAGGTTTAGTCTTGGTGGTAACTTTAGAAATATTGCAAATAACGCTGACCAAGCTTTCTATGTTTATGCAGTCGTACTTTCTGATAGATACCTTCAGTTAGAAGGACTTTCAGGTCGAATGAATATAATTATCTGAGTATAAATAAAAATGTATGTTAAAATCGGATTAAATTTAACACAATTTCAAAAAGAAAAAATAAAACAAGCTTTTCAAAACAAAATTGGGCTCACACTCACATTTAATAACCACCAGTTACAAGGATCAGACTTTCTTGGTTTAAGGGGACAATACTAGTAAAAAAAAATTTTTTTTAAAAAAAAGTTTTTTTTATCCATAAGATAGGAAATTTTCTTAGGATTTCAAAAATGTTTAAGTTTTTACTGAATTCCAACTCCTTCTTAGGTAAATTTTTGTTTTACTGACCATACCTAGACCTAATTGATGAAATGAATGCATCCATTTGTCAAGAAGCACCTTTATCTTGCTATAATTATTGCTCTAAATTGAGTTTGTCTTGTTAGGATCCACTTCTTAATTCCTTTTAAAATATAAAATAAAATATTTGTTAAATGTAGCTGTTATTACAAAAAGTTTATTTAGCTGATTTTAGAGAAACTGTTAGAATCAGTAAGAAATCAATTCAGGTGTTGAGTAGAGAGTAATTCTAAGAGTTGCTGGATGAACAGTAACTGATAATGAATAAACTTATCTCTGTTCTGTGTAAGTTTATTTGATTGACTGTATGATGTGGTAACAGTTTTAGCCAGTTACTTAGCCTAGCAATGACAGATGACATTACAGTAAACTGTTTTTAGGTTAGCCTACTATCATTGCCATATCAATTAGAAATTGGAATTATTCCATTTTATATTGTTGATACTGAATATTCATGAAATTATTTTACTGCTTACTCTTGAATTTAGTTTAGTATTGCCAAATGCCTAAGCCAACTAAAAAGCATAAATTTAGAGATCTCTCTTTCCTCTAGAAAAAAAAAACAACAACTTCAGTTCCCACTGAAGAAGCTGCTGGTACCAGTAGTTCAACTGCTTTTTCTTCTCAAAGTCTAGTTGATGATAAGCTCATGCCAACTATCAGTGAATGCAATATTCAACCTTCCGGCTTTGTGGAAACAGATAATGTGGTATCAGTGAAGACTTTTGCATTATTTTGGAAATGTCACCTCCACCACTAGACAATAGTTGGCATTGCATAGCAATTGCATCCATGATACTGCCATGAAGTTCATGCATGATGAGTTGGTGGAGGCAGAAACCAGACTTCGGAAACAGTCACCAGAACCAGACTTCAGCAACAGTCTGAATAAAACACTAACTGCAGGAAAAGAAGCTGCTGCTAAAAAGTTTTTAGCATTAATTACCAACCTGGACAGTTGTAAAGCTGAATTTGACTACTTAGCTTTGAGTAAAAAATTTGTGAATCAAGCATAAATGAAGTGAATTGGCAAGTAAAACTTTAACAGCGATTTTCTCAAAACATCATTTTTTGGCACAAAATTTGTAACTACTCCTACATTTCTGGTCAAAATTGCATAAAAATTGGAACATTTAATGTCAGTTAGGTGTAGAATAAAATAAGGGGAGGTTTTTTTAAAATTCCAAGTGGCTTGGGAATAATTCAACATATTCTCATCAAAATTTCTTGTACAAAAGTAAACATTTTAAAAAATGTATATTTCAATGAGTAGCCATCTGTGGAAAAAATCCTCCCATTATTTTGCAGTCCTAGGATAGTTGTTTATTATTAGTAACTTTGATGTGCATGGGTCTTAATGCTAAAAAGTTTTTAGAATTTTTCTGCGGGTGAATTTTTTTATTTTTTGTTTTTTTTTGATGTTTGATGCTGCTTTTTTCTTATTTGAGTGAACTTGTAATAAAACTATGAGTATATTTGAATAGCTGATTTCATGCAGATTCTGTAGATATATAGATTGATGGGGTTTTGATTGGAATAGGATGACTTTTGCGATAATTTTTAGCACTACTCCGAAAAAACTAAAATGACTAGTATTGTCCCCTTAACAAAGACGCAAGTTAACAAAATAAATGATGCTAAAGCAAAAGGTTCAGGTGTTACTTTGAAGCTATCAAAACTACAAATTTCAAAACAGGGTGGTTTTATTGGAACTCTTTTAGCAGGTTTAGCAGGTAGCTTGCTGCCCAGTTTGTTAGGAGGAAAAGGACTTGTGTTACCTGGATCAAAGGGTAAAGGGCTTATGTTGCCTGGAACAAAAAGACAAGGTAGGTCTTATCGCTTCGACGAACCTCAGATTCTCGGAAAAGGTTTAATACTAGGAAAAAATTCTCCTTTCAAAAATGTTCCGATCTTGGGTTTGATTTTATAAAGTCTAATATAAAATGTACCACGATTACTCATTGAACTTGACACAAAATCAAAAGAAAAAAATGCAAATGCATATAAAAGCAAAACTAGTGTAAGTGTTAGACTAACAAATGCAAGTTTACAGACTAAAGGCAACGTTAGTTTGCAACTGACGAGTCGACAGATGAATAGAATTAACAAATCAAAAGCATCTGGACACGGTATACAAATAAACTTTAGTAAAACGCAATTGCAAAAACAAGGTGGTTTCTTAAGTAGCTTACTTAATTTAGGAAAACTAGTGTTACCGTTTTTAGCTAAAAAGGTTTTGCCAACTTTAGGATTAGCAGCTGCTTCCGGGGCCATCCAAGGAGCAACTAATAAAGCAGTAAATAAATGAAACCATTAACAAACTTAGACATTGATAAAATCATGATTAAGTGTGACAATTATCGAGGAACATTTAGCAAAGATATGTTACCAAAAGCAATGAATAAAAATGAGTCAGCTGTCGTAAACTTGCAAGATTATTTTGCGGGTAGTGGAACTCATTGGGTTTGTGTTTACAACGAAGAAAAATCAGATAAAGTAGAATACTTCGACAACTTTGGACTTGTACCCCCAAATGAAGTTGTTAAATATATGAAGACTACAAACAAAAACGTTATTTACAATGATGCTCAAATTCAAAATATTAACTCAATTCTTTGTGGTTACTACTGTGTGTATTATATAACAGAGCGAAATAAGGGGAGAACAGCAAACGAGCTATTGTTAGATTTTCATGAAAAACCTACACCTTTTAATGAAATGTTTATGAAGTTTTATGTATCATATATTAAAGATGGAAACTTATTGTGTTAGAGAAAAGAAAAAAACTAAATGTGTTCCAGGTTCTGATGAAATTATAAAAGCAAAAGGAAATGGTCGCCTAATGTTACGTTGCATTTGTGCTAGTTGTGGTATTACAAAGCATAGTTTCATTAAAACCAACAAAAAAGGAGGCTTGTTAGACCTTCATGCTGCGAAAGGAAAATTACCAAAACCAAAAGGTGGGTTCACTCTTCCAAGTCACAAGTACACTGGGCCATATAATCCTTTGGATAAACAACTTGATTCGAACGACCAACCTTTACCGGGGCAAGAACCTTACAATCAAATAGATGCTATTGCAATGAAACATGATATTTGTTACCGTGATAATGACAATAAAAAAGGTAAACTAAAATGTGATAAAGATATGTTAGACAGTTTATCGCAAACAAAAACGAAAGGTATCTGGGAATCGTTTGATAAAAAGTTAGTACAAGCAGCAATTGGAACTAAATATAAGTTGGGGTTAGGTGCAAAAAACGGGAAAAGGCGTCGTGGCAAACAGAACTAGCTGATGAACTACACAAACCAGAAAAGAAAAAGTTTTAATAATAAGTCAATTAAGATGTTTTTTGACGATTGCAGGCCAGAGATTTTTAATATTTAATCGTTTTGCGTGCTTCTGGCCTAAAGGCTACCAGCTCGGAAGCCTAGGGAAGAGCCACCAGAACGGCGACTACTTAAAACAAGCAATGCGAAAAATTGTCTTCCTACAGGAATCGAACCTGCAGCCTTTAATCCAAACCGGTAATCCAAAGGCTGCAGGTTCGATTCCTGTGGGAAGACAATTTTTCGCATTGCTTGTTTTAAGTAGTCGCCATTCTGGTGGCTCTTCCCTAGGCTTCCGAGCTGGTAGCCTTTAGGCCAGAAGCACGCAAAACGATTAAATAAAGAAAAAGTTTCTGCGACGCCGAGTTATAAGCAAATCAATTGATGAAATATGGGCGGCTGATTTAGTAGAAATGCAAAAGTTTAGCAAATGGAATAAAGGTTACCGATATTTACTTATGGTGATTGACGTATTTTCTAAATTCGGATGGATAGTCCCTTTGAAAGACAAAACGGGTAAAACTGTTGCTAATGCTTTCAAGAAAATATTCAAAGAAAAAAGAATCCCAAAATTCTTATGGACTGATAAGGGAAAAGAATTTTACAACAAAAATACGAAAAGCCTGTTGGACCAACACAACATTAAATTATATTCAACTGAAAATGAAGAAAAAAGTTCTGTTGTTGAACGCTGGAATCGCACTATCAAAAATAAAATGTGGAAGCAATTTACAAAACAAAGTTCAACTCAGTACTTAGACATGCTACCTGAGATAGTTGATGAGTACAACAACAGCTATCATTCATCCATGAAAATGACGCCTGTTCAAGCAAGCGAAAAAGAAAACCAAGGAATTGTTTACTATAATTTGTACGCTAAAATTAAACCAATAAAAACAAAAGCAAAATTTAAAGTTGGTGACACAGTTAGACTTTCAAAATACAAGCGAAAACTTTTTGACAAGGGTTTTACTCCAAACTGGACAGAGGAACTGTTTTTAATTTCTAAAGTTTTAAATACCAATCCACACACTTACGAAATCACTGATCTTCGTGGTGATTTAATTTCTGGAACTTTCTATGAACAAGAACTTTTAAAAACGAATCAAACTAAATTCAGAATAGAAAAAGTTGTTCGCAAAGATAATAAAAAGAAATCGGCATTAGTTAAGTGGTCTGGATACAGCAATGATTTTAATAGCTGGATTCCGATTGAAGAATTAGAGCAACTTAAATCTGTTGGGAACAACAATCTAGTTTGACTCCGTTTAGGGATTTATATTTACTTCCGCATAGCGTGGAAGTTTTTACACGTGTAGCAAAATTTCTTGGCAGTAGTGAAGCTTGTTGTTAGCCGTGGGACGAGCTATCGTTTTTTGTAAATAGGTTAGTTTGGGTTAGGTCAGATTTGGTTTGGGTTAGGTTATTTGGGTATTTTAGTTACCGAATTGAGGTAGAGACTCCATTGTTGTAAATGACCTGTTGTGCTTTTGATTCGGCCAGTGCTACAAGAATAATAAGATTGCTGTATTTCTCTATGTGGTGCTGTGCTTGCTGTTTTAGTCAGGGTCAGTTTGAGTCGAGCCTCACCTATTTCCCTTCTCTTAACCTATCAGCAACCCTAGCTAATTTCCCACTGGTACAACCGCAGTGCCTGTAAGTTACATTTGTATTTACAAAAAACGTTTTTGAGTTGCTGTAGGTCTGAAAGTTTATTAGACCTATCACACTTGCTAGAATATTTGTGAGTCAAAAGAGTAAGTACCAACTAGTACTAGTAACTGATTAAGCAGAATAGCTTACTTCGCTTGGCTTTGACTCATTGGTTGGTGATTCCTTGTTGTTAAACTGCTGACTAGGCCTAAGTTAAGTTGCTGATATCGGCATTGGTAAGTGGACTTTGTTGGAGCCACTGTAAGTGTGTTGTCTAGGCTAGTTAGTAGATAAGTTTTGATTTCTAAGTTGTGACTTCTAAAATGAGTGCAAGCGAGAGTACTGACAAGGCACAGTTGGATGCGCAGGCATCCCCTGATGCTGAATCGAGCTCCAAAGAGGCGGAAAAACTGGAGTGGAAGAAGATCTTGGTCGCTATCCAGATTAAAGTTGCCGCTGCGAAGAGGCAGTTGGGAAAAATTGACGCGGCTACTGTTGATAGTCATGAACTGGAGAGATCTACGAAAGGAATTTTGGATATTTGTGAAGCTTCTTGGGAGGAAGTCTCCATAATTCATGGAAGAATTTTGGAAGAGGAAATGCCCGATGAAGACCTGGAATCTAGAGCAAATCGTTTAGAGGATACCATTTTTGAAATAAAAGACCTTTGCGATAAGATGATTTGGCAAGCTAAAAACAAACCTGCATCTTCTTCCATTAAAATACCAGTAGATATGGATGAAGCTAGCATAACCTCAAGTCCACCAAAACTGAGCCATTTTAATGATCCAAATACGAGTGAAAGGGAGCCAAGCGGAAGCGTGTTAGTTGGCGCGCGATTAACAAAGATTAATCCAGACAGGCCTTGTACTTCTACTCAGACGGGTTCCATGCCTTTCCTTAACCCTTGTGCAGCACCATACCAGCCAGTGGATCATCATACGAGGGTGGGGCCAATGTTTTCTAATAGCGAACCTAAGCATGGTGTACGGCCTGGAGTTGAAACAATGCTTGGGGCTACATTTCCTCCACCAGGACTCAGGTTAGAGCTGGAAAAGTTTGATGGTGACGTTATGAAGTTTTGGGACTTTAAGAAGAGATTCAAGCGCCATGTGGAAGAAGTTTACTCAAGCCATGAAGACCGCCTCGCCTTCTTAGAAAGCATGTGTGTAGGAAGAGCTCGGGACGTGGTTGCTGGACTTAGCTGCTTGGTGTGTAGTGAAGAAGCATACGCCAGAGCATGGGAAAGGTTAGAAAAGAGATTTGGGGAAACGTCAAAGTTGATGAATCGGCTGCGCCAAGAGTTGTTGGATGGCCCATCCATAAAAGAAGGAGATGCTGAGGCTATGCTAAGGCTAAGTGACAAAATGTATCGTTGTGAGATCAGCTTCCAAGGATGGAACAAGGGTTGGATGTTGAATAGCCAAGATCTTATGTATTCACTGTTTGAGCGCTTGCCATATAGAATAAAATCTCAGTTTGTGGGACAGAGTACAGATTCCGGACATGGAAGTTTTAAGGATTTGCGATTACTGATTGAGAAGGCTGCTGCTGAAGCTGAGAGTGAGTTTGGGCGACTTCTTCATAAGATGAAGGATAACAAGATTGGAAACCAAGCTCGCCTTACGAATCGGAAGGGCCCTGTTGCCAACCAGCGTGTGTGTGCAGCTCAGCAAGCAACCTCGGAGGTGGTCTCTCGATCTCAGGATAAAAGGCAATGTGTTCTTTGTGAGGACAATCACTTTCTGTGGCAATGTGAAAGGTTCAAAGGCCAGTCTATTAAAGAAAGGAGGGCAGTTGTCAAGGAGCATAGCTTGTGCTACAATTGCCTTGTGAAGGGCCATCGTGTTTTATACTGCCGTAGTAAGCTGACTTGTCGAAGGTGTAACAGAAAGCACAACACATTGTTGCATGAAGAGAAGGAAAACACAAGCAAGTCGACGTTGTCCAGTCCTGGCAGTTCAGCTGAAAACTTGGAGCCTGAAGAGAAGCCTTCACTCTGTGCAGCAAGCAAAGCCAGCGAATTAATGTCTAGATCCATCATGAAGGTGGTACCAGTTAAGGTGTGGGCAGAGAACCCTGAAGACTTTACCCACACTTATGCCTTTATTGATGAGGGCTCAAATGCTAACCTATGCGCAGCAAGTCTTGCACGAAGATTGGGAGTACCGCTTGCTGCCGCAAATGTAGAATTGGTCACCACCAATGCCACTTCTCAAATGAAGAAGAAGGTGAATCGTCTTGCAGTCCAAGGGTGTAATGAGCGGCCATCCTTCTGGGTGAAGGACGCCTTTGTGGTAGATGAGATGGTTGATGTGAATTCAAGCATTCCCACAAATGATCTTGTTCAAGTTTATCCACACTTAAAAGATTTGACATTTCCGGAGCTACAAGAGAGAAAGGTAGAACTTTTGTTGGGATCTGATTTACATCAAGCCTATATCCATCAGGATGTGCTTGTTGGTGAACCTGGAGAGCCTTGTGGGCTAAAGACTGCCCTAGGTTGGACTATTTATGGGAAAGATGATGGCGATCGAGAAATGCCTGTTCAGCCAGCAATCGATTTAGGCAGACCTCGTTTGATGGTAAATTTTGTGAATCAAAGGTTGGAAAATGAGAGCTCTTGCAATCAGATATTGAAGGCCTTTGCGAAAGACTGCGAAGATGAAGAAGCTTTGTTTGAGTCTGTGCCTTTATCGATTGAGGACAAACGTGCCCTCTATATTTTGCATAACACTGTAAAAAGGTAGAAGGACACTATTCCGTAGGATTGCTTTGGAAGGAAGATAAGGGTAAGCTTCCTCAGAGTCGGCAGCTTGCTGAGAAGCGGCTGATGAGTCTAAAGAGACGTTTTGTAAGTGACCCTAAACTTTTTGAACAGTACTCACTAAAAATGAATGAATATTTGACACAGTATGCTGAGCCAATTCCTGATGGTTTAGTGCCTAATCGCGAATTTTACATTCCTCATCACTGTACTGCTGCCGGGACCAAGTTCCGAGTAGTTTTTGACTGCAGTGCTCGGGTTGAGGGAGAGTCGTTGAATGATAACTTGTTACAAGGCCCCGATTTAACTAATAACCTTGTGGGGGTGTTGTTACGTTTCAGGCAATTTCCAATTGCAGTAGTTGGTGATATAAAAGGAATGTTTTCGCAGGTTCTAGTGGATGAGCAAGACAGAGATGCATTGCGCTTTTTGTGGTTCAAGGATGGGGATTTGAAGCAGCCACTTCAAGAGCTACGGATGCGTTCACATGTGTTCGGTGCGAAGTCCTCACCTTGCTGTGCTGCATTTGCGCTGCGCCAGACTGCACTTGACAACGTGGTTGATGCCGAGAAGGATGTTGTTGATACGGTGGTAAGCGACATTTATGTTGATGACTGGTGTAAGTCGTGCTCTCATGAGCAGGAGGCAATTGAGTTGATTGAGCAGCTTCGTTTGCTTTTAGCTAGCGGAGGTTTTAGACTAACCAAGTTTCTTTCTAACAGCACGCAGGTTCTTAGCAGTGTTCCACAAGAGGACTTGGCCCCGAAGGTCGACTTGTCTGGAGGACAACTCCCCGAGCACAAAGCTTTGGGTGTCGTGTGGGATGCCGAATCGGACGTGCTAAAGGTGCGAATCGGGCTAAATGAGAAGTCGTGCACTCGACGAGGTCTCCTGTCAATGATCGGACAGACCTACGACCCGCTGGGAATCATTGCTCCCTTTTTACTACCTGCGAGGCAGCTCATTCAACAAGCCTGTGTAGCTAAGCTTGGGTGGGATGATGAGATAGGGACAATTCCAGGCTTGGAGCTAAACTGGGCTGATTGGTTCGGGTCTCTGCCTGAACTCGGTTATGTGCACTTGAACCGGTGCATATTGGCTGCTGACAAACAACCAGCTAGAATCGAACTCCATACGTTCACGGACGCCAGTTCCGTTGGTTACAGTTCGTGTTCATATGCTAGAGTAGAGTATTTTGATAATTCTGTACAGTGCTGTTTTGTAATGGGAAAGTCGCGTGTCGCTCCTGTGAAACGAGTCACTATACCTCGCTTAGAGTTAGTGGCAGCAGTTCTTGGTGCCAAACTGTCTGATTTAATTCGAAAGGAGCTTAATGTGAAATTTAATGCTGTGTATTTTTGGACTGATGCATCTGTTGTGTTACGTTATATTCGAAATTCGTCTGCAAGGTTTGACACCTTCGTAGCCAATCGGATTGAGCTGCTACACACTTACACGTCTGTTGACCAATGGCGATATGTACCGGGTACCCTTAACCCGGCTGATATTGCTTCCCGAGGTTTGTCGCCCTCCAAAGTCAACGGGGCGACATTGTGGTTCGAAGGCCCACCATTTCTTTTAGAATCTAGGGACAACTGGCCAAAACAGCCCGATTTTGTTTGTGATTTGTCTGATGCTGAACCTGGTGTGCAAAAGGCCAAGAGGCAATGCTTCACGAACGTGTGTGGAATCGAGAAGGACTCAATCTATCAGTTGTTCACGCGCTACTCAAAACTCGAGAGACTGCAGAGTGCGGTAGCATGGTTACTACGCTTTAAAGTATACTTAAAATGGAAACATCTGCAATGCCCAAGGCCTCTGACTGGTCCCCTGACTGCGGAAGAGGAGCGTAACGCGCTTGTAGCAATGATCAAAGTGACCCAAGAGCAAAGTTTTGCTGAAATTCTTCATCAACTGCCAAACCAAAACACTCAACAAGCACCAGAAAATGTGATTTCAGAGGCAATGCTCAAAAAATCACCGAAATTGAGGCAACTCCAATCTCTGAGCCCCTTTGTTGTCGACGGATTCCTGCGAGTTGGAGGAAGGTTGCGAAACGCTTCATTGCCGTTCGATACCAGACATCCGATTTTGCTGCCCAACTATCATCCTGTAACTGATCTTTTACTGATGAATTGTCACGAGAAGGAAGGACATTTGGGAACAAACCACATTTTGGCCGAAATCAACCGACGCTATTGGATAATTAGTGGACGATCTGCGGCGAAGAGAGTGCTTAACGCGTGCATGACGTGTCGGTTTTGGAACGCAAAGGCAGGGAAGCAACAGATGGGGAGCTTACCAGCCCCACGATTGAAAGCTGCCCGGCCATTTAGTTCCGTTGGAACGGATTTGATGGGCCCCATTGATGTGATCATCGGCCGGAGTAGTGTAAAACGCTACGTTTGTATATTCAATTGTATGGCTACTAGGGCCGTGCACCTAGAAGTGGTTCCTGCCCTCGACAGTGGAGCTTTTATTCAAGCTTATCGGCGATTTTGCAGTAGGAGAAACGTTGTTCCTACTGAAATTTTCAGTGACAACGGTGGGAACTTTGTTGCCGCGAAGAAAGAGCTGGACAAAGAAGTGAAATGGCGCTTTAATCCCCCAAGAGCATCGCACCAAGGAGGGTTTTACGAGATCTTCTTCAAAATTTTTCGCAAGATATTCCGAACTGTTGCATCAGAATCGACCCTCACCGAATTTGATCTTTTAACTTACGTAACTGAAATCGAGCGCATTTTAAACAATAGACCAATAACAAATCTTCCAGCCAATCCGAATGACTGCACTGCGCTCACACCAAGTGCCATCTTGACGGGATCTCTAGCTGACGTTTCTGATTCAAGGGAATTCAGCAAGGCTGACGCTTATCGTCATGCTTGGAGGAAGACCAGGTATCTAGCCAATAAGTTTTGGGACCAATGGACAAAACAATACCTCCCGCTGCTGCAGCCGAAGAAGAAGTGGTTTGGTGCCGAGCGAAACTTTGCAATTGGAGATCTGGTGCTGATGCTGGACGAGAGGATGCCAAGAGACCAGTGGCCAAAGGCAATTGTGACTGAAACCTTGCCGGACAATGCAGGTCTCGTAAGAAGAGTGCGCGTGAGAACTGCCGACGGAACTGTGTATGCAAGAGACATTCGAAAGCTGTGCCTCCTGGAAGGACACTTAAAGGGTTGATGACAGGCTTGACTTTGTAGGAGGCTAGTATACTGTACCGACTGTTAGTGCATAAATGTTCACTAGTGTGTTTTTGACCTTTGAATTTCGAAGAGCCTGCCCATCTCGTTTGAGGTGGCTGGGCTTCGGTCATCAAAATTAATACCCCTCCTTTTCTGTTAATTGAATCGTGATTAAGGAAATACGTTAGTGGTTCAGTTGCTTCTGTTGAAATGTGCTTGTGCGTGCTATTTAAAGATTGTTGTTCCTTGTGTTTTGGAAAGCGTCAGTCGAGTGACCGCCGCTTTGAGGGTGGGGATGTTGGGAACAACAATCTAGTTTGACTCCGTTTAGGGATTTATATTTACTTCCGCATAGCGTGGGAGTTTTTACACGTGTAGCAAAATTTCTTGGCAGTAGTGAAGCTTGTTGTTAGCCGTGGGACGAGCTATCGTTTTTTCGGCCAGTGCTACAAGAATAATAAGATTGCTGTATTTCTCTATGTGGTGCTGTGCTTGCTGTTTTAGTCAGGGTCAGTTTGAGTCGAGCCTCACCTATTTCCCTTCTCTTAACCTATCAGCAACCCTAGCTAATTTCCCACTGGTACAACCGCAGTGCCTGTAAGTTACAAAATCTACATATAAATAAAAGATGTTTTGTGGATTTCAACCTTCAAATTTATCAGTTCCAGAAAATATAGAAGATATAAAACAAAAGTGGAATAAACGTGTTTTAACTTACTGTATCACGAACTCAACACCAAAACTTACAGAAGAATCGATACACAAACAAATTGATTCTGCTTTTAAAGTTTGGGATAAACCTACTGCACTTAAATTTAAAAAAGTACAGCCAAATGAGCCATGTGACACAAAAATTAGTTTTTGTGCAAAGGAACATGGTGATGGTTTTCCTTTTAAAGGCAAAGGGGGTGTTTTAGCTCATGGATTTTATCCAGGTTCAGGAATTGGGGGTGATTTACATTTTGATGCTGATGAAGATTGGACAGACCAAGAAACACCTCCCAAACACAACTTATTTGTAGTAGCTGTTCATGAAATAGGTCATTGCTTAGGTTTAACCCATTCACAAAGTACAGATTCTATCATGTATCCTACTTATAAACACGAGTGGTCAAAAGTATCAAGTGATGTTCTATCAAAAGAAGACATTGAAAGAATACAAAAGGCGTACGGTAAACCCAAAGTGAAAATATTTGATAGCAATGGCTTTACAATTAAAGTGAAACCTATAGAAAATGACAAAATCAAACTGATTATTGAAAAGAATTAAGCGCAGCGTTTGTTGACATCGGCCAGACAGCTTGCACTACGTCACGAAATCATTCAAGCTTACAAAAACTGTCACGATCGGTAAAAGCTGTCACGATCGTTTTTGAACTATTGCGCTTTTCAGGAGTTATTTAATTTAATCTCATGCTTTCTTCAAGGCGTTCTGCTCTGAACGCGATATTCTAGAAGTTTCCTTTTAGTTGTGACAGAGGCGTTCTGCTCTGAACGCGATATTCTAGAAGCTTCGTCTGAGACTCAACTGAGGTTTGAACATAAGACTCTTGATTATGAATGTCTAAAAAAAAGCAGCGTCTTTACCAACTGAGCTATTGAAACTCTTCACCACTCGCGCGAAATATAACGCTTATAAACCTTACCATTGACTGTCACATGATCCAAGCAACATTGTTAGTCATTAAAGATGGATTGTAAAGAAGAGCATTGAACCGAAACGCTCTGAAAAATTACGTAACCGTTGTGACGTAACAGTCCATATGCGAACATACTGCAAGACAGCAAGATAACTCAGTCGCTCGTATTACGATATAAAAATAGT
The DNA here is from genome assembly GCA_963965965.1 of Trididemnum nubilum. NCBI lineage: Eukaryota > Metazoa > Chordata > Ascidiacea > Aplousobranchia > Didemnidae > Trididemnum > Trididemnum nubilum. Next base: position 43,746,768 of record OZ014473.1, on the reverse strand, counting down.
CATTGAAAAAAAGCAAGCTAAATAGATTTGATTAAAGCACAAAGATTTGCACTGATCCCGGATATTTAAAAAAAATATATAAAACAATAAAAGTTTTTATATTTTTATGTCTCTAAATTTTTATTTCGGATACAAATTGTCACGTGACTTTCGGAAATCTCCTATTTTGCTCACGGCACTAAGATGTGCACCGATACCGGTCTTCCTCCCCTATTTTTGCACACGGCCCTAAGATGTGCACCGAACACGCCATATACATAACTACTAATGATAATTCAAGGATTATCATATGTTGTTTAATATTCTGTTAAAAGTAAAATATAGGTTTTTGAATTTATCAAATACGATAAACAACGTACTTTTCTGTCACGAATAGACCGCAGTAATTTGCTTAAAAGCTATTTTCACAAAGACTTCACACTTTTGCGTTGTGCTAGCCTATTTTATGCAAAATTTTGAATAAAGCTTTCAATTCGAAAATTGTGTTACCGAAATTAATTTTGTTGCAATAAATAACCGCCGCGACTTATTTCATATATCGTGAATCTTTTCAATCTCAAACTCATTTCTTATAATTGCTCATTTTTTGTCAAAAATTAAACTCGCTGATTTATTCCACTGAGCTGCAAATAATATCCAAGTTTCGTACTTTTTCTAGAAACTGTAAAGTAGACCATTGGTTCTCAACCTTTTTTCAAAGCGACTTAAGTTTATTGAAAAAAATCAATGGTATAAAATTTTGTGGCCCATGTATATTCTGATGCATAGTTTAAATTAAAAGCTATGTAGAGAAAAAAACTTTTCATGATGACAGAACTGCGTTGAAAATCGTACAAAGATGTTTCCACTGGTATTTAGCTTTCAACATCCTTACCAATAAATTCTTACGTAGTCTGACATACATGACCTTTGATTTCTCGTCTCCACAAGCACAAAGCTTCTTCACTGCATGAATTCTATGCTAGTTAGTCGAGCGGTAACGCGTTTGTCTCTGGAGCGGGAGGTCTGAGGTTCAAATCTCGGGCCAGTCAAATCGGACACAGTGTTGCCAACGGCTCGACACCGTTGCGATATTTCTCCGAAAGGAGCTGTGTTGCCAAGGTGCAATGACGTGGGGATTGGCCCAAGTAAACTTGTTACACGCTTCGGCGTATTACAGCGAGCATGATGAAAGATTTAATTTGAAAATATATTGTTTACTACTTTTAAGCGTTTTACAACTTTGCGATCTAGAGAAGCTCAAAATTTCACTGCTGGAGTTTTTTGTTACAAAAATGCAACTAGGGTTGACTACTATATGCGTTTATTTTATTACTGTATTGCTTTCTGCAAGTTTCACTCTTTGCAGATGTATATAAAAAAAACTAGCCTATTTTAAAAAAACTTTTAGACGACCCATAGGTTGAGAATCATGGGAGTGGATAACTGTTAACGCAATAATAGTAAAGTTTTCGCTATATAAGAGACAAATTTCTTATTACTTCATTAAAGTTTTCGCTATATAAGAGACAAATTTCTTATCACTTAATTAACTCAAGATAAAACGTTGCGTCGCTTTTCCACCGTAATCGTTTCTTTTTTGATACTCCTAGCTGTTTTTCTAGGTCGCCTAAGCATAAATAGTGAAAAACATGCACTGTTGGGAAAAACACAACATCAATTTATAAAGCTTGATCAACAAAAATATTTCAAACGATTTTTTTATCTTTAAATTTTGTTTTACGAACTCGGACAGTTTTATTCGAGGTCAAGTTCGAGTTCAGAAAAATTATTTTTTCGAGAGCAAGTTCGGCAAAAATACCGAGTTTTTTCAAGTTCGAGTTCGCAGCACTGTCTTGTCGTCGCGCCGAGCAAACTGTTGTAACTTAATTGTATCACATCCGTAGGTTTGCCCCAGTCGCTAGACAATTTTTTGTGATTTTTTGTAAAAAATAACCATTTGAATCATATTTCGCACGTTTTTAGAACTACTGAATTGCTAAAATCGCTAAGCACTTAATTGCTAAAATTCGGACGCCGTTTGAAAGAATCAAATTGCTCAACCATTTTAGCCCCTCTTCTTTACCTGTACAGTTTAATTTTAAATGTTAAAATGCTTGCATTCATGAATCAAACTTTGTAAGTGATATGACTGAAAAGAGGAGAGCTGCAGCCCACTTTGCCCTCCTGTTTACGTCACTAGCCATTTTACATTTACAAGGCCTATACATGATGAACAGACAAACTTTGCCAATTTTAAAGTAGTTGGTTTGTTCGCTGTTGACAAAGAGACAAAATATATACTGTAGGTTAGTATATCACTGTTGTCGACAATCGACAATAAAGTAATATGTACACAATGTATTCACTCTTTTTTGATAAGAATCAGTAAATTTTGGAATGTTTTTATTTTTTTGCCGATTTTCAGCCTCATTGGTTCGTTGATTTGTTCTTAAATTTTAAGAGCATCGACGTCAATTTTAGCGACCATGTTTGAAAAACAGTTTAATTCCCATACCTTTGTCTACTTCAAGTTGAGGTTTTTTGCTTCTTTAGCAGCGTCGTAAAATTGCAAAAGCGAAAAGGCGAACTTTTTTCAACAACTGCTTAAACGACTGCCAAAAAATTTCTCACTTATTTGTGCACAAATGTGCAGCACTCTATAATCTCAAAATAGTAGCTTTGTGTACATCCTTTGACAAAAAAATTCTATCACATGGGGATTAAAAAAGTCGCAAAAACATCTGCAGTGCTTGAACTGGGCAAGAACTCCGTAGTTTTGCTTGAACTCAAGTTTCGTTCCTTGTCATCAAAATCGCTATGTGTGAATGACATCTTTTATCATGTAAAAACACGACAATCTTAATCTCTAGGTGCGAAACCTCTTTGTCCAACAAATAATGCAACTGCTGCGTTAGCTTCTTACAAAACTACATTTTACTTACAAAATTTACACAATCTCGCTACAAAATTTACACAATCTACATTTTTACTTACAAAATTTACACAACCAGCTTGATGTAGCCACCACTGCTTAATGTTTTCAACAGCAACTTGAGCAAAGTTTCGCGAAGTTCTTGTTTCAGGTTCTTTTTCTCGTAGTTAAAGGGCATTCAAGTCAAGTTTTTCACTCATGACCAAAATGTTGGAATAAGTCTGGAATGCAGGCTCACGAAATGGGAAGTTTCTCCTCCTTCTTATTTTCAAGATACAGTATTGCTGTTTAAAATTACCCGTTTTCCTCTTGCTTCAGTGTTGCCATTTTGTCACTATTGCGACAGAACATTAGCTTTTGGAAAGTTGGCTTAAATTGATTGAAAAGCAGCTAGCTTTGCAGTTCTCTACAGAAAAATGTTTATCGAGAATCAAGAACATGCTGTAACTTTTTAAAATTTTGTTTCTAATTAGCAACCCTGGCAAAATTTTTAAGGGGAAAAAGCCTTTCTAAGGGGAAATCTAATCTGCCATATCTCTGCAATTGAAGGTCGTAGAAAGCTCAAATTTGGTGAAAATAGTCTTCAGGTGTGTCAAATTTTTTTTAAACCGAAATCGAACAAAACAAATTCTGACCTGAATGCCTTTTTAAGAATTCAAACATTGAAAATGCTAGTACACTGTTTTGCTTGTTTTCCGGTTTAGATCCTCGGTTGGCATATCCACAACACATTCATCAAAAGGCCTTAATTTTAGCTTTCTTTTTGATCTTGTCGTCATCTCACTCACGTTAAATCATAAACTTTGTGTATTGGCTACTAGTTCAGCAAAAATTTAACTATTTTCTAAAAAATAAAGTAATCCACAGTCTGCTATTTCAAGATTTTCAAAAGCACCGATTAATTAATGAGCAATAAGTTCCGAGAAACTGCTACTCGTAGCCTAACCGCCGGTAGGCTATACCTGAGCTGCATCGTAAATTCGTGTCTATCTGTTTCTCAGCTTGCTGGTAGTCAATTTCTCTCTCTCCGTATACTGGTAATCGCAGTGTTGACATCAAGGCCTATTGCCTATTAAACAATTGCTATCCGACAGATTATCGAAAAAATATCAACTTGCTTGGTCAATTTCGCTCAGCATTTAGCAACTTAATTAAGTGAGCAAGAAACATAGCGGTTTATCATGAACCAATCTCAGAATGAATAATAGAGATCAAGCTAACAGCAAGCTATGACATCGAGATAAGTTTTTGATCATTGTGAATGCGCAATTTTGTGCATATTAGTTGTAGCAGATAAGCGGCTACACAACACAAAGTACTACATGCGTATTAAAGTGCAAAAAATGGCTGACTGAACCACACAGCACTGGTTGCAATTAGCTTAAAAAGGACCTAAAATTCACAATCTGACTTTGGGTGAACCAGGGTCAAACGTTAAAATTAAACAAAAAGCTTTGGTTTACTAATGTTAGTATCCGAAAAGGAACATTTTTCCAAACTGACAAAAATTTTTAAGAGGGTCAATGAAAATGAGCCACCTTACTCCGTACCATTGGCAACCCTGTATTTCGCAATTTTGTGAGGTTACAAAAAGCCTACTGTAGATTAGTAATGGTAGCCTAGGTTTACAGGTATTAGCAGCAGTATCCCGATTTTCAAATTTGGTTACAGGCTACTTACTGCTACCAGTTGGCAATTGCGTTTCTTAGTCTGCGAGAATTTTTCAAAATTATACCTTTTGCGATGTCACAAAATTATGAAATGCATGGTTGGCAATGGTACGGAGTAAAACAGGTTAAATCGCATTATCGCAAATAAAAAGAAATTGTGGAAAAAGATTTGGGGCACCTCTATCAGTTCTTCAACAAAACTGAAGTAGTTCTCATTTTTCTATAATATCGATTTCGAGCAGTGGGTTTTTGCGAATTTTCGGGCTCATTTGTTTTTTGTTTTTTTTTAACTTAAACGACTGCCAAAATTGTTTCTCATTAGCCGGCGCAGAGCACAACTTGGAGCACTCTTGCACTCTTATATCTACTATCTCGAAGTAGGCTCACAGTAGTAGCTATTTTGCTTCCAAATACAGGAAAATCACTAAAATATTATCGTTTCGAATCAGTACAAAATTTCGTTTCCCTTTTTGAATTTATGAACATTCAGAAGATGTCGGCTTCTCTCTGTGACTCCTTGCATCAATCTTAGATATCACATCATAGATAAGTGACACAAAGACATCTGGGATTGTTCATAATTTTGATGACCTCAAGCTAAACCAATTTTTTAACTTTAAATGTATTATTTTTCATTTGCAATAATTTTTGCAGCTGAGGCTGGTCTTGAGATAATTTGTCTTAACCGATCAGTGGTCGAATGGATAGAGCGTCTGCTACTGAAACGGTAGACTCGGGTTCGATTCCCGGTCGGGTCAAACCAAAGACTATAAAAATTGGTATTTACAGCTTCCCTGCTTGACGTTCAGCAATTAAGGGGACAGTGTGAAGCCTCCGCCGTGTGTGGTAGACAGGTGGGCAGGTGGCAGCTTGACTCGAAGACCGAAAGGTCCCTTCGCCGTCTCTTGGCCAAGGCAACTTGGTGAATAAAATGTAATTACAATTGTGTTGCTAATCTCAATTTTGCCTTTTTTCTCTTTTAACTTGCGTTGTGTCTTTTCACTCTTTCGAACATTTCGCTTGTTTTTCAAAATTTTCTTCACCTGCCAAGCCCCTTTCACTTCGACCTCTCGTTGGCTAAGTTCGAATAAACACGGCTGGCACCAATGTAGAAATTAAAGCTAAAGGAGAGTAGTACCCCAATCCATTTTTATCCATCGAATTCATTTCCTTCAAAAATATAGGCTAGCATCGCAACACTTTCTTAAAACAGTTCCTCGCTGGAATGACCAACACTCGCGTGTTTAATTGTTCTTACTTGGCCATTTTAAAGCTAACGAGCGTGAAGTTTCAGACTTTTGGTTTAACTCGAGAACGGTTAGATATTTTTACTTGAAATTTGTATAGCGGTTTGAGACTTTTGTTTAAAATCAGACGTGACATCACCATGATAACGTCATCGGACAAAAAATTCTTTCTAAAAGATTTTGGTAAACACCAAACCACCTGTCAAATTAAATTTTGTGTTACCATGACCTCCATTTTAGGAGTTCAATGGGGTGTCATTTTTGTCTCCCCTTCCGTGTAGCTGACTTTGCGTTGGTCAAATAGCTCGTGTAAATAGGGTTAAGAAACAATTTGCTGAACAGTCGGCTGCAGGCTGAAACGGACTCCAAGTAAATAAATGACGTAAGTTCAATGCAACACGAATCACGGTGGAGTTGAGGACCCAACGTTTGAAGCCAAGGCCAAGACCAAGGACTCAAAAATAAATCCGAAGCCAAGGCCAAGGACCAACTTTTTGAGGACAGACCCTCTCGAGGCCTAGGCCGAGGACCAAAGACAATTTTTTGATTGTAGTCTGCAAACATCCCATTATTTTTAAGCGCTCAAGTGTTTAAAATTTTTGATGATATTTCGTTAAGTTTTTAATGATAATTCGAAAATTGTAGTTATACGTGTTAGCTGCAATGTTGATTATGTTCCGTAGCGGTATCGTGGCACAGAAACAATTAATGCCGTAACTCGTGAATGGAAACAACTAAAATCAAACGTCTAAATGGTCGATTTTAAGGCCTTGACTTTATCAATTAAGACCTCAGTGATTGTAGATCCTCGCTTTTTTGAATAGTTTCTCGAACACAAACTTTATTGTTTGGTTAAACGACTTTTTTTCCAAAAATAAAAAAAAATATTGTTATGATTTTTAAATATTACATAGTGATTAGCGGATATGATATTATTACCTAAAAGTATTGCAAAATACTGTAAATTTATGTTTTTTAAATGAATTGAGGTACAGTACTCGGTATTCACAAGCTCAAGTCCTTCGAAAAAATAGCGGGGATTCTGGGGAAGAGGGCAAAGTACCCATGCCTCCGTTGAACAATTTTAGTGATTATTTTTTCAAAAAATAGCAATTTTAGTGGCTTTTAAAATATATTACTCAATTAGAATTCGAAAGAAATTTGAAGAAAAATACCGTAGAATTTAAACAGAAAAGCTTTAAGTTTCCCCACACTTTCGCAATTCTAATTTTAAGCCAATCTTTTCGTAACGCTTCAGAGCACGTGATGTCTCTCTATATTCTCGCACCCAATGCCTATTGCCTATCAATGAATAAGCGAGCACGTTTCGCCCGTCAAAATACACGTTGCAAAATTTAACATAAGGTATTTGAATGCAAAGAGTAACCTGAAGATCCCAACAGGGCTGTATTAATGAAGAAAGCATTGAAAACATTTTCGATTTTCCTCTGGGACTCTTTCGAAAGGCCCACAATTTGTAGAAACGTAAAAATAATAAATCATTGATTTTTTCAAAAAATGTCCAAGTTTTTTGCGAGAACTTCGCCTCCTTATCTCCATAACGTCGCGTGAAAAATTGATTTTACGTGCAGCGCTCATTTTTCCAGGCATTCGAACAAATTTCACACTCGCTTTTTTCATAATTCTTCACGCAGCATTTTTTTCAAATACAGATACAATAGTTTATTACATGAAATTCTTAGCAGCGATTTTCAACACAAAAATCATTCAGCGTATGTGGCTTTGCGCCCAGACTGTTTGTCAGTGATTACAGAATTGCTCTTTAAATCTCAAAACAAATTCTTCGCAATATTAGCTAACGTATTTTCAGAACAAGGCGTTCTCAAGATACGTTGTGTTAGTTGTATCAGGAATATACTAACGTATTTAGTATCAAAGGTTACTGTATTACATTTCATTATCACGCACATACAGTACTTTTTTCTGGATACGCGCTCAGATAGGCGCGATCATGTTTTCAAAAATGCTTGTGTCTGGACCCCCGGATCTCTTGTTATGACCCTGGCGGTTTCAGTGCTTTACTGTTTGTACGACCCGCATTAGAGAACTAAAAAGATAAAAAAAATTAAAAAAATTTTACATTGCCTTTTGGCACGTCATTCTCCAATTAAAGCTTTCACACAACGCCATTCAAAATAAGGTTTGTTATGACTTGGCTATCACATTATATTACTTTTTAACATAACAAAGAAATGAAGCGAGTTGACAGGCAAGAAGTTTAGATTATTTTTTGTCTGGTTATTTTCCTTTTCATCCAATCAAAAAAGAATGCTGTCCTCGAGCCAAGGACAGAACATTTTCGAGGACTGCAGTCTTCGAGGTCAAGGCCAAGGACGTTCTTAAAAACTTCTATGGTCACTACACGAACATTTCTTGATTGATTTTCAAATTTCCAGTCAAACTGAGCCTCGTGTTTTTACGGTTATCAAAATGATTCTAAGAAAAAAGTGTAATGCAGAAATGATCGTAAAATTGATGCTTTCATATTGCTGTAGGTACACAGCTAGAAAATCATCATTCAGTATACTATAGGGAGAAATGAAGAAAACTGTCGCAAAACTTTAGCAGTTTTGATTAATTTTGGACAAAACTCAAATGCTCTCATGAAAAAGACAAAGAAATCGAATTATTCAAGTTAAATCTGCAATTTTCAGATTGTGAATGGGCTCGAGCGAAACTGCGAACTCGAAAAAACTCGGTTGTTTTGCCGAACTCGAAAACATAATTTTTCTGAACTCGAATAAAACCGCTTGAGTTCATCAAAAAAAAGTTTCAAGATTAAAAAATGTCCAAAAGAAATAACAGCATGACTCATAGGCGTAGCCAGGGAGGGAGGGAGGGAGGGGCCCAGGGGGTCCGGCCCCCCTCCCCAATTAAAATACCACAATGGTAAAAAAATTATGACAACATAGCCTAGCGATGTTTACTTGCAGTTTTGTTTTTTTTTCAGCAATTACGCACATAACAATAATTAATAATAATATTAATGACGACGAAGAGGCCCCCGGGGCCCCTGGACCCCAAACTAACTACCAGGGGAGCCCGGAGCCCCTAACAACCAGGTGGTCCCGGGGCTTTTAACTAACAACCAGCGGGCCCCTAACCGACAACCAGGGAACCCCAGGGCCCGTAACTGACGACCAGGGGGCCCCGGGGCCCGTAACTGACAACCAGGGGCCCAAGGACTACTAATTAACAACCCGAAAAGAGGGCTGCGGGGCCCCTAACCGACAATCAGAAAGCCCCCGGGCCTTTATTTGACAACCAGGGGGCCCCGGGGCCACTGATTGACAACCAAGGGGGCCCCAGGGCCCCTGACTGACGACCAAGGGTTCTGGGCCAGGAGCTCCTAATTCAAATTTTTTACAATTTATATGCAAAACCTGTGAGAAATCTAAGAGTTTTGCCCCAAAAGTTGCAATTCCAGGCCCTCGTTTAACGTTATTATCAACTTAATGCTATAACACAGGCGGTAATGCAAACCCCCCAATTGAAATACTACCAATGATAAATATAATGAGAGCATAACCAGTATGTTGCCTCGTCCGTAATTGCAGTTTTTTTAATTTAGGATTTACGCTTACAAAAGTAAGTAATAATTATGACGACCTCGTGTCCACATCATAATAATATCATGCAATTCTTGGAGGTTTCAAAAACTTTTCAAGTGACTTGATTCAAGTCCTCCACGTTTTGGAAAAAAAGTTGCTTTAATTTTGTTTCAAACGTTTTTTTCTTTATGAAAGAATTTAAGGGCGCGATCTTATCTCAAAATCATAGGCGTAGCCCGGGGGGTGCCCTAGGGATCCCGGGCCCTCTAAATCGAAATGCCACCATTGACAAAAATTTGACAAAAAAGCCTTGTTTCTTCATTTTTTTTTTTTTTTTGGCATCTTTGCGCGCAACAGTGCACGCGTTATAACAGTACACGCGTAGAACAGTAATTAACAACAAATAATACAGACGACCAGGGGGCCCGGCGCACCTTCTTAATTCAATTTTTTCCAACCAATTTAAACGTATAACCAGGGTGAAATCTAGAATTTTTGTCCTAAAAGTTGCTACCTCAGGCCCTCATCAAAACTTTTTATGAACGTAATGCAATAACCAGCGCCGTATTTGCCATAGAGCACAGTACCAGGGCCCCGCGCTCAGATAGTAGGACTTCTATTGGTCTTCACTTATATTTGGCAGGAAGATGTTGCAAAAATCTCCAAAGTGCCTGGGGCCCCGTGCAGTGTAAATCCGGCCCGGAAATAACATGTTTAGTAAGCGTAACCATCTATTATACCATTTTTCAATAACGATTAACCGCCACCTCGCCAGTTTTTACGCACAAAATACTTGAAAAAAAATTAGCCAGGGAAAATGCTTGTCAAACAAACTACTGAATTTCAATTGAGGGGGCCTGGGCCCCCTGGTCGTACGTGTACTCCTATAACTGATTAAATTCATGACAAAATAAAAATCTCTAAGGAATTTTTTCGAGTGAATTATTACTCACAGCTAAAATATTGCTGAAGGCAATGTGCCTTACTTCCCCCTACATGGTCCAAATCACTTACAATTAAAATTTTACACCATAATTTTTAAACTTGTTTTGGACTTTAATTGTAAGTAGAAAGAGGATTGAACAATTTAATTTTTTCGATTGGCTTTCAAATGTTAAAAATCTAGTTCTTTCAAATGGCTGTGAACGCGTGCGAAATGTGATCCAATGGGATTAAAATAGCTTTTTTTTCCGAAAACTTACAAAAATTGCCAGGCAGCTGGGGGCTTTGCCCCCAGACCCACATAGCCACCGGGGGCTGGAGCTCCGTCCCCAGACCCTCGTCTGTGATACATTTGAGTACACTAGCTTACTCAACACGTTTCCCAAGTTGGACATTTGCACTTTCTGACCATTTGTTTTTGCCCTCTCCCTTTACCAAAATTCTGGTTAAGTGCTAACGGCTCGGCTTCAGATCTTCCATTCTACGTTATCTTTGCCCTACAAAAAGTTCCTTTTTTGAGAATTGCTGATGACGTCATTCAATGTGATTTGTGGTTTTGGCCCCCCCCAGTCAAAAGTCCTGGCTACGCCTATGGCATGACTGTATACAAAAAGAGAGCAATAAGACGAAAACTAGATTAAGTATTTTTTTGTCATTCTGAACTTGTAAAACGTATTTTTGCCGAACTTGTTAATAGGTTAAATTCGAATAAAAATCGATCGAGTTCGCAGCCCTGGACTTGAGCCGTCAGCTAAATAGTTAGAAAAAAGGCAAGATGGCAATAAAGTTTTGAAACGAATTGATTTAGCTCTTACTTGCTCATAAAACATGAAATTGTATGCTTTGTCGACATGATGAATCTGAGAAACTTACAAATTAACAATTAAGTTCTTCCTATATGCATATTATCTTGTTTAATGTTAATAGAGCCAGTGAAACCACCTTTACTTGCGCAAACTTCAAGTCGTTCATATTGAACTTTTAACTTCTCGTACATGTGGAAGTGCTAAACTTTTTCGCTCATAAAATAAAAATAAAACAACACTGAAATTGTTTTAAAAACCCACTCAAGTTTCCCCTATACTTGCAGATTCCAAAACTTAAATTTATATAACGTTGAATTGACAAACAATATAAAACTTAATTGAGGTAAAATTTGTGCCTGATAGTGGGCAATATTCAAATCTCAAACAAATTAGTTTTCGTTGTTATATTTTGATTTTAGACAGTGCTTTAAAATAAACTACGCGCAGTTACCAAGACCTATGCGAATTCGAATAACATGACTTTACTTCAGTACTACTAATCCTTAAAAATACTTCATGCAAACCGGCCAAACTCCAATATTACAGCGGCAAATTGTGCTTGCACGCTAAATTAAGTTTAAATATTCAATAAATCAAAGTGCGGTGCATCAAAACAATTTACGAGCTGCAGCACTTGCAACTCATTGTAATAGACTTTAGCTTCTATAATACACCACACAAATACACCACACATAATCAGTTTCTATAATACTTTATTATAATACACAACACAAAACATAAAAAATCATGTTTTTATTTAATTTTGAGATTTATTTTTCATTTTCTGTTTTTTTTAATTTTTTTTTTGTATAAAAAGTCGATAAAAACGGCAGTCAGCGGCTCACTAAATACGACGCTATTTCACATTACTCAAAACGGAGAAACGGTCAAAACACAGCACAACGCAGCAGCGTTTTTTTTTTTGCTCGATCTCCGGCCCCTACTTTCGTCCAATTTCGAGATGCTACATTTCCCTCCCATCAATATTAACCATACGATCTCCAAGGTCTTCCGCAAATTTAAAGAAGGAATTTGTTGATAAAGTACATTATTAAAAAATGAAAGCAAATCATCTTTTACTCTTCATAGTGATTGACCGCACCAAACCCAGCTTCTTGCAAATGATAAGTTGCAAGGGTGCTGAGCAATTAGCAAATGTTGATTGCGTGCTAGTTGACTCAAATTGGACAGAGCTGGGCAAGTCCGCAAGTTAGTCCGCAAGTCCGCAAATCCGCAATTGCGGACTAACGAAAAAAGTTGCGGACATGCGGCCTTGCGGATTTTGGCAGTTTAAATTGCGGACTTGCGGTTGCGGACTATTTTTAATTTTAGTCCGCAATTCCGCAAGTTTTATACAAATATTGAAATTCCTTTTTATTTTTGTAAAATATTCATATTTTTACCCAGTCAAACATCAGAAATCAGTTTAATTTTTTCGAGTTCAAGTTCGGCAAAAATATTAAGTTTTTCAAGTTCAGGCTGACAAAAATACTAAGTCTGCTTTTCGACTTAATCGCTTTCTTTTTGTAGACATGCTGTTTTTTCGAGTTCGGCACAACAACCGACTTTTTTCGAGTTTAAGTTCGATTTGGCAGCCCTTGCTCAAAGTGTAGCTTTGTTGTTTTTTACCGTGAGTTCACAAAATTAGTCACTGTTGTATCATTTTTTGTACTGGTAGCCAATGCCGTCGCCACGGTGGGGCCCAGGGGCGCCGTACCCCCCCTAACGACAGCTTGTGTCCCCATTTCTGTTTACTCAGAACGCTTTTTTGGAGCATCACGTAACGACAAGACAACAGGCAATAATGGAAAACGGAACAAAAATTTTCAAACATAATTCTCGTTTAAAGTTTTCTCAATTGTTTGCAAAATTGCTGGCCACCAACTGCTGTATATAAATGTGACCCAATAATCCGTCTTATTAACACGCCTTTACGGATGTTTCGCGAAATAGGGATGTATGGCTACAAAAGCGTTACCGGTATTTCGTTAGTGATTATGGCATGAAACAATACGTAAAAATATTTTTTTAAAAGACCAGCTGTTTTTTTTTAGAGCACACTCAAGATTTATTTTAGGTCGCAGTCAGTCGCGCAACCTGGGGTAAGGGGCTAAGGGGGCATTAGCCCCATTTAGCCAAGTCATTTAGAAAATATAACCAAAAAACGAATAAGCGTTTAAACGTGTTTTGGACTTGACCTGAAGTATATGGGGGGTGAAGAGGCTAGACAATTTAAATCTTTTAATGACGTCTGAATTTTAGCAATTTACTGTAATTATTGATAAGGTTTTAAAACGTGCGAAATATGATTTAAATGGCATTGAAATCTCCGTTTTTGCCATAAAATCGCAAAAATCACCTAACAGCTGGGGGCTCTGCCCCTTTTGTGAAACGCTTGAGTTGCAACGGTTCGTTCAGCACGGGACTAAAATTAGACAATTTTTGTGCAAAAAACATTTACTTTTAATTTAAGCATCTCTCTCTTAGCAAAACCCTGGTCGTGCTTCTGGTCGCATTTACTCATGCAGACAGATTTTTCAAGCGATTGTACGGGCCGCATACGAAATGAGCTATACAAGTTGCCGGGCTTGTGTGTCTTTTTTTCAAAGATGAATACAAAATTGTAGCTTTAAAATATCACTTTTTATATGCATAAGTTTAGTCTATTTTTATAGTGCTCCCCCATTTTCGGCTACGGCCCCCTCACTTCGTTTGGTCCGGCGACGCCAATGCTGGTAGCGTGTGGTTATCTTGTTCCTACAGGATTTATAAAAACTAGGGACTGAAAATTTAGTAATACGATTAGTGATATCAATGTTTTTTTGCCTTCTACTACGTTTGCCTTTTCCTGCCTTGAAAAAAATGCTTTTTTAGAATATATTGTTGCAAGCGGAAATGCGGATTGTGTTTTGCTATTTGATGGCTTCTCACTGTAACCCAATAGCTTTTAATCTTCGGATCCCCAGCTTAATTGTAGCATTTTTGAGGGTTCGTCGGTGAGTTGTGCATTATGCTTCCGTGCAGTTTAGGCACCTACTGTATAAGCATAAGCGCAACCAGGAGGGCTGGGGGCTACAACCCCACTTAGCCAAGTCACTTGAAAACTTTAACCAAAAATACAAGCGTTTTAATCTGTTTTGAGCTGGACCTGAGAGTAAGAGGGGCTGGGCAATTCTTAAGTTTGCCATCCGAAAAAACAGCTCAATAACAAGTCTTGCTGTGGTACATTTACTACAATCAATGATTGTGAGTAATTGTTTTTTTGCGTGGAATGTATCCACCACGCGCTTGCTATACTTCCCACAAGACGCAAATTTTGACTTATGTTCGCTAATCAACTATGAGCAGATCAGTTCTGGACATGGTTGATAGCAAAACTCTTCTACTCGGTTCGTAAAAAGTTGTGGACTTCAAATATTGCGAAGTTGCGGACTTGCGGTTGCGAACTTCAAGAGTTACGAAGTTGCGGACTTGCGGTTGTGGACTTCAAAAATTACGAAGTTGCGGACTTGCGGTTGCGGATTCAAGAATCCTGAAACATCGTTGCGGACTTGCGGTTGCGGACTAAGCTTTCAAACGTACAAATGCGGACTTGCGGTTGCGGATTAAGAAAATTGAAATTTGGTTGCGGATTTGCGGACCGCGGACTTAAAAAAAAAACTTGCGGTGCCCAGCACTGAAATTGGATGGCCAGGAAATTAAATTTCAGACCTCCCTTATCTGCCCCTACAGAAAAGAGCGAGCTAACGGTTTGAGAAGCGATTAACTTCCTCCCCTTTATTTCTAACAATTACAATCTTCGTGGTCAATGCTACTGTACATAATTGCAGATTGTAAGCCGACTAAAGTTCGTGTGACTGCTTGATGTTTATTCAAACCAGTCACACAAACCAGTCTTTCAGCGAGGCGAAAGCAAATCACACATTCACTGAAAATCGCATTCAAAAAGAAAGAAAAATGCTGTTTTATTCAAATTATTCCAAAGTTCTTTTGTTACTGCATTAATTCAAAAGCTATAACTGAAATTAGAAGTCAATTACCTGTACGGTCCTCAGAAGTGGAGTGGTTAGGAGGCCGAAGCCTCCCCTTCCCCTTCAGCCAAGTCACTTAAAAAAATTAAACGAGCTATCCTTTTAATCGTGTTTTGGACTTCACCGATGCAGAAGGGTGGATCTGATGAGACTGAGAGACTTAACTGTCAAAGGGCTTCCAAATTTTAGCAATTAGATTTTTTTTGAATGTCTGCACAAACGTGCGAAATACAATTCAAATGGCGGTAAAATGGCAATTTTTTACGAAACATAAAAGTCGCTCAGCTGCTAAGGGCTTTACCCCTGGACTCACGTTTATGAAACTCAAGACGATTATTGGCCTTGGGTTCAAGCTAAGCAAAACCCTGGTTGCGTGCCTGTCAACAGTAAGTTGACTTTAGGGATTAGATAGATTAGCGGAACAAAACTTACTGATTTCATAGCAAGAATGACGTAGAGCCGGAGCCATACTTTCAAAAATTGCTCAAACATAGCACAACAAATGATCGAAAAAAGAAAATCAGGTCTTTAGTTTATTCAATGAAGTACGCCAAAAACTCTCGGCGGTGACAAACTGTTGGCAACGCTGCCTAGAAAAGAAGTTTGGAGCTACATTTAATTCGTGATAATGGAGTTTCCAAACCCTTTTTCTCATACAGTGGTTTGGGCATCTCGATGCTGGCGGATCAAAGAGCAAGCCATAGTTGGTCGGAAAAGACAAAAAATACACAAAATTGCTGGTAATTCTTCGTCCATGAAATCAATAAAAGTGCATCGCGTTTATTCTGACGCAGTACAGTACACGATACATGTCAAAAAAATTAAAACCCTGCAATCTGTTTCACACGTAATCGGGATCATCAAGGGTTTCTCATTTAAATAGATCCCTGATGAGTGATGATATCTGACTAAAACATCCCTGATGATCGCGTTTATGGATGAAACATTCTGTAGTGTTTGTTTTAAACTTACAAGTTTTACATGTAACGTCTACTGTGTTATGATATTCGCTCTTGCCAACGCAGCTGACGAGCACTTTTTTGAATCAGTTGACTTTAAACTCCGCGTTTTGTGTTTGTTATTTAGTTTGGTGACAACATAGAAACAAATAACAACTTCTTACCCTTTAGGATGGCCACTGTGTTTATCGAATAATAATTTAAATATAGTTTGATTAATTTCAATTTTAACTCCAATTCAACCAAGCCTGTACTTCAATTTCGTTTGATAATGACAACAAACCAGGGATGTGGAAGCAGTCAAATTTTTAACGCTTCCGCTACCAGCTTCTCTTAAAGTTTTATGCTTCCGAGTTCTCTTCCGCTTCCTCACCTTTGGAATTTTTTGCTTCCGCTTCCAGCTCCAGATAAAATTAATCGCTTCCGAGTTCGATTCCGCTTCCAGTCCATTTCATTGAAGTGCTTCCGCTCTCGCTTCCACAAAAATTTAACCTCTTCCACCGCTTTCGCTCCCACGTCTCTGCTCAATCTGAAACAGCTAATTGTATTAAGTGAACAAAAAAACAGGCAAGTTTTTGTTATCCAGTAGCCTAGCATGTCATAACAAAATAACCAAGATCTAGCAATCATGGCCAATGCACTGCAGTATTTTAATCATGATCAATAAGAACAACTTTTAATCAATACTTACCGGTAAGTAACTTTCAATTGGTAATAGCTACGACTGGCTAAGTAAAAGTTTTTATAAACTACAGCTGACACTACTATGCTTACTTGGCAGTGCTACTTGCCAGCACGTGCAGCAGCAACAGCAAATTAAGAAGGAGCCTACGATAACCACATCGTGGACCATAAGCGTAGCCAGGATTTTTAATTGGGAGGAAGCCCAAACCACAAATCACATGCAATGACGTCATCTGAAACTTTGAAAGAGGAATTTTTTGTGGGGCAAAGATATCGTAGAATAGAAGATTAGAAGCCGTGGCCTGGTGTTGGCACGTAACTAGGATCTCGCTCGAGGGAGAGGGGCTCAAACCAATAGTTAAAACGTCTTATTTGGGAGAAGTGTTAAGGAAAGTAGTGTAAGGCAAACGTATCACAAACGGGGTCTGGAGGCGGCGCCCCCAGCCGCCAGAGGCTATGGGGGTCAGGGGGCAATGCCCACAGCCGCCGTGCGACTTTTTGCAAGTTTTTGGAAAAAAAGCTATTTTAATGCCATTGGATCACATTTCGCTCGTATTCAGAGCCTTTTGAAAGAACCTGATTTTTAACGTTTGAAAGCAAATTGAAAACATGAAATTGTTCAGTCCTCCTTTTGCTTGCAATTTAAGTCCAACACGCGTTCAAATCTTGCAATTTGGTGTTAATTTTGTAAGTGATTTGGCCCAGGTAGGGGAAGTAAGCCACATTGCCTCCTGCAATATTTTAGCGGTAAATAATAATCCACTCGAAGATCTTCCGTAGAGATTTTTGTTTTGTCATGAAAACAACCAGTTATAGAAGTACATGTACAGCCAGGGGGCCCATGCCCTCTTAATTCAAAATATGTTCAATGAGCATTCCCCCAAACTAATTTTTTGTTTCGAAAGTATTTTGTCGCATAAAAACTGACGAGGTGAATTGTTATTGAAAAATGCACAAAATATGGTTACGCCTACTAACCATGTTATTGCCCGGGCTGGATTTACATTGCGTGGGGCCTCTGGCGCGGGGCTTCTGGCAGTTTGGGATTTTCGCAACATCGTCTAGCCAAATACAGGTAAAGATCAAAAAAATGTGATACGATCTGAACGCGGGGCTCTTGGCATTGTACCATATATTTAATCTGACCTTGGTTATTGCATTACATTCACACAAAGGTTAGATGAGGACCTGAAGTGGCAACTGTTAGGACAAAATCGCTTCATTTCACCCGGACTATACATTTACATTGGTTCGCAAAATTGAACTGAGGGGGCCCGGGCCCCCTATTCGTCAATATTATTGTTAATTACTGTTGTACGCTTATACTGTCGTACGCGAAGAAGCTAAAAGAAACTGAAACTGAAAAAAGAATAGGCTTTTTTGTCCCATTTTTGTCATTGATGGCATTTCAATTGGGGGGGGGGCGGGGGCCATGCCCCCCCAGGCTACATCTATGTCGTGGCCACTGCTAGCCGCAGTAAAACCTTGAACTCTGATGCCGTGGTAGTATTGGTGGTATATCAAGTATACCCATGATCTCTCGCAAAAACGGTGTGCTAATGCTCATGGCTCTTGATTAATTATGACAAGTTAAGGCCGTACAAACGTTAAAACTTATGGCAGTGACTAAAGTGGAAATTTTGCACACCTTGTTATGTGCCTGGAAATAATATTATTGCAGTTACATATTACCCCTACGGTTGTAGCGAGTTTGAAAATCCGGAAGCACCTGATTTCGAAAAAAACGCTTCCGCTTCCAGCTTCTTCTTAACACTTTCGCTTCCGAGTTCGCTTCCGCTTTCGACCTCTTTAATCAAAGTGCTTCTGCTTCCGCTTCCACAAAAAATTAACCGCTTCCACCGCTTCCAGATCCCTGCTACAAACATATGAAGAAGCAAGACGCAAAGCAATCAAGAGCGATTAGGTAGCAACCACACGACTGTAAAGGGGGCTTACGAATCGGTAGCCATCTTGAAGAAGCCGGAATTAAAGCCAAGATAAAGACGGTAACGTGCGGATGTTTCTAACCCATTCGCCGATCAGTGGTCGAGTGAACAAAGCGTTTGCTGTTGAAAATGGAGGCCTGTGTTCGATTCCCGGTCGAGTCAAGCCAAAGATTATAATACAAAAACTGGTATTCACAGCCTTCCCGCTTGACGGTCGGCAGTATATAAAGGACAGTGTGAAGCTTTCACCGTGAGCGGTAGACGGGTGGGCAAGTGGCAGCTTGACTCGAAGACCGAAAGGTTTCTTTCATTGTCTCCTGACCCAGGCAACTTGGTAAATTAAATGTAATTAAAAATTACAATTTAAATTTTTAAGCACAGAGCTGGACAGCGCTGTTTCGAGCTTTTAGCTCTCATCGGCAGCCCTCAGCTATCTATATTTAAATTTTTTAAATTTTCAGCTATCTATATTTAAATTTTTTTTAGTGAAACATCGCCACTTCTTAACTGAAAAAGGTTCCATAAAATGCAAAAAAATTCGTTTAAAAATATTAAATTTTAGAGGAGATATCAAGACCAGCCAACCCATTCCTGCAAATTAAACACTTTTAAATTCAAACACTTACGATTCCAACAAATATTGACCTTGAATCAGCTTCCACTTTCTCTTCTAAAGTGGGGAATGTCAATCCTTCAACTCAAAAGAAAATAGCATTAAGGAAATTCGTCGTAAAACTTCTAAAAGCTTGTAAAAAAAAACCTTTCTCACGAAAATCACGCCAGACAAGCGCAAAGACAAAGTTAATTGGTTGCAATCACGCTTAATATGGAAATTAAATTCAATTTTTCAAGTATAAATACACGGCATCAAGACAGGAACTTCACACATCTATGAAGATTCAAATCATCAATATCAAAAAAAAACAACTATACTTAAAAAAGGTAAGGTTGTGGTTATAATTGATGTTATTCGAGAGAGATTACGAGGGGTGTATGAAAAGTTTTAAGCAACAAAAAAACTAAAAAAAATTAGGGGTTTATAATTATTTATTTGTCAACATAGTCCCCTTCAACGGCTAAACTATATGAGCAAGTGTTCAGCCCTTGAAAGGGACTATGTTGAAACATAAATAATTAAAAATCTCTA
Source organism: Trididemnum nubilum (assembly GCA_963965965.1). Lineage (NCBI taxonomy): Eukaryota > Metazoa > Chordata > Ascidiacea > Aplousobranchia > Didemnidae > Trididemnum > Trididemnum nubilum. The sequence goes on along the minus strand of OZ014473.1, from coordinate 43,726,850 downwards.
AATCCTTTCAGTTTTTTTGATGCTTAGAACTTTTCATACACCCCTCGTATTACTGTGCTTTCCTGGGAGTTTACGATTCTATACGCTGCTGTCATGGGGACGTTCTGTTTAACCTAATTGTTGGAAACATAAGATAGATCCATTCTCATGCATCAAAGGTCAATGGTTTATGGGTGCTGCTTAAAAATTGCTAAAACGCTCAAGACGAACATGAACTCGATAGAAACATCACGGAACTGTTAACGCTTGTATTACACGCACTTACGGAATTCGCAGTGGCAGGGGATCGGAGTCTTAATGCCGAGAATCTAAGTCTAATCAGCACCTACCGCCGTGCCACCCGCAGTTCATTGAGATTTTCTTTGAGATGTTGTATTTGCTGCTGGATGTTCATTGTTCAAACGTAACAGACAAGATTAAACGTGGTGAAGCATTCAGAAAGGATGCGCAAAAGATAAAAAATCGTCTAAACCATATCGTCACCAACTTTCAGCCTTCTACGACCGATCGTTTCTGACATATTTTATTTCTAAGTTAAGAGCTCTCCTAGCCGTGTTGCCAGTTACATCAAATTTCCTACGAATTGAAATATTCTAACTAGTAAAAGTATCTCTGCTGTAACTCTGTTTCATTGCTGAAGCCTCCTTGCATTCAAGTACTTTCAAATCAGTGGTGAAAAATACCTTAAACATTATTTTTTGAAATGAAATTTTAATTGGCAACACTGTTTGGGAGATATCCTCTAACTTTGAAATACTTAAGCAACAATAAGTCGTAGACAACTGAAGTTTGGTGATGATATGTTTCAGATTATCTACTGCACAAAACTTTGCTGGAAGCTTCACTCCTTAGATTCTTCGTATAAATCTACTAATTTACTGCTTGCCTAACCTTAAAATGCACAAAAAATAGACTACTCTTTAACTAGATTTTTTCGGTCATTTAATCATTAACGACCCAAATTTTCTGTGAACGACTGCAAAATGCTACATTATAAAGCCATTGGCAGCCTACATAACCACGATTGATTCTAATTTATATCTTTTCTTTTTTTTTGCAGACAATGGCAAAATCCACATTCCACATGGTAAGTTCTCAGCTTCCTACATTTGTAGCACCGGTTTTAGACAAATAATTCACCGGAAAATCACAGAGAAATATTAATTCGGACAATTTTCAAGCATCGTTTGGTAGGAACAATCAATAAAATTTTTGGTGAAAAAACATTTCATAAAAATGGAAACTACTGCAGCAGTGAACTAAAATAAGTCAAATAAATCATCTGTGGTGACTGACGATTTACAAAAACGAATCTACCTCATCACCCAATCTGGTGAGCTTTGAATCGTGTCTGCGCTTCACCTAAGTTTGTAATCACGAGGTTGAATTCTTGCCGCTGTGTTTTCGATTTCAAGGGTGATTATGCACAAGCGTTGCTTCACAAATTTCTGTACATTTCTAGTTGTACCTGTCGCAGTGTCGCAGTTTAGTTGAAAGATGACAGAATGTATACGAATCCAATCTTGTTAGTATGAGTGCTAAATTAGGTTAATTTTCTGATGTAAAAATAGTTGTCTTTTAAAGCCTACATAAAAGAAAGGTATTATTGAGAAATTATTTGATGCTATATTACACCCAAAATTCAACAGGTTGCTGTTTGATTTAAACCAAAGCGGTGTTAGAGAGCACTTTAAATACCATGTTATGGAACGAGGGTAAAGGGAGGGGGCTACGTATAAACAAAAAGTTATCACAAAATTGAGGTTAAAACGTCGGTGGCACAATAAGCTATGTCTTTACTATACGTCAAACAATCCGGTATTTTATTTTCACGAATTCTTATTATTTTTACCCAATTAAGAGCATCGAGTAAAGAGTACGAATGCAACCGTTAAACTCGCGTTTTTTTCTCGTAAGATTACCTGTGAGAGTTGCCCAAAGCTAAAACTCCAAACATGGGTAATTCACAATATACTTGAGGGTTTGGTAGTTGGTACTCTATACTATTATTTGGCTACATGTTGCATCATAAAAAAGAGAGCGTTAGCTTAAACTGTTAGAATTGTCAGCAAGTGGGGAAGAGGTCAAAATTAACTTCAAATATTCAAACGTTCTTTAAGTTTCAATCAGTTCAAATTACAGGTGTGAAATTTCGCTGTATGTGAAACTAAAAAAGGAAACAAAAACTCCGTAATTGGTGACTACACGTCCTAAATAATAGCGTCACCGCCGCTTCCTCGTGTTTGGAAGACAAATGCGGATTAAATAAATAAATAAATATTCTTATTTTTGCTAAATCGAGTTTTGAACTATGTACTGTTTTATAAAAATCATCAAGCTGCAATTACTGAACTCGGGTAAGAAATTTTTACGGGAAGAGGTTTGAGCATTTTCTCCACGATCTTTTTGCGCTGGACATAAGCAACTTACCAGTGCAGGTCGCGTAAAATACGCGTGCAACACTACGCATGCTCAAACTACGTAACTAAACACATCAATTCATACACGCGCAAAATATGTTCTAAAAGCCATAGGTTGGGTTCTCAAAGACAAAATTTGAAGTCCTTGGCCTCGAACCCTGCAAGTCCTCGAAAAAGCCCTGTCCTCTGCACGAGGACAGCACTATTTTTTGACTTGATGAAAATGGGCCAAGGTCATGAGCAATGTTGTTTCGTCTTGGAGCACGCCAGAGAACTTGCGATGAAACACTTTTTGACGCATGAAGTTTGAGGAAAACTTGCAAATTTTCGGACGAAGACCTTTTTTTTGTTTTTGGAGAACACTTCCGCGTTGTGTTCTTAGTCCTTGGCCTCGAGCATTCCTGTCCTCGGCCTCGGATTTTTTTATGTCCTTAGCTTTGAGCGTTGTGTCCTCGACTCCACCTCTGCTAAACGCCCACAAAACTGCGCGAGAAAAAAAATACGCTTATCGGATAAAAGCAGCTTTACAATTAATTTAACACCAACTATTCTATGTTTTCGCTTGTATTATTCAGATCATCCGCTTATGAACAATCTGTTGAAGTTATGACGAAATAGCACTTTAATCAACGAAAAACTATAGGCCTACCCAGGAAATACTGAAAAAAACTTTGACGAATAGAAAACCAAAAATCACTCTCTCAACTTTGCTAACCCTAAAACTAATCAAACTTTTTATACTCAAATATTAAAGCAAAATATGCATACTAGGAAGCCAAGCAAGTGCAAACGAAGTCAACTGACCGCCGCTAAATGACCGCGAACCAACTGACCGCCAACATTAGGGTTAGTTGGCTGTCATTTGATTCGCGGTCAGTTGTCGTGGACCCGGCGAGAGCCAACCATTTTTCATTCGCGTTACAAGTAAAGACAATAGGTAGAAGATTTACGACCCATAACAAATATTAAGTTGCTATTATGAGCCTCAATGTACACTAAAAGTAGTCGCATTTAAAAAAGTAGAAACCTTCTCTGCAGATTTTTACCACCAGGGGCAAAAACTTTACTACAATTCCATATATTTTATTTACAGAAAATGTTGGTGCTGTCCATGCTTGCACTTGTGGCGATGTCAGCTGCTATCGAAAATCAAGGTGAAGTAACTAACTGCACGGCATGAGAGCCTGAGATAAAGTTGACTAAAATCCCACTAATGCTTGTACAAATGATAACTATGTAAGATTAATAACATACAAAAGTCTTCGACTTTTCATTCTCTACTGATTCATATTTGTACAAACCAAGAACCAGAGAATCTTCAGAAATTGCTGTTTTAAACAAATCCAATTTTGGATACGCCAGGAACAAAATCAAGTTCCAGCCAGAACCTTGTGAAAGATTAAATAGTGAATTGAAAGTAGCCTAGTGTAGTAGAAACAAAGATACAAAGATATATAAAAAAAAGAGTGCGTTTTTTGCTTTCGAAGGTTTTTGAAATGAGCAGTTGTTAAAAACCTAACCGCACTAATTTTTTTTTTTGTTGAATTTACGGTTTCTGGTATTTGTCCGCTGTTGTTTAATTACATACATTTTAAAGTTTTTGCTTCACTCATCATATTAAGATACGCGTTTTTCTCTGCAATTGCTTATACTGTAAAGTACCGCAGAGAACAAAAACTTCGGGCCCAATTAATAAAAACAATATTTGAACGAAAATTTTTGTGACTGTCTAATGTGATAGGCTAGATTCGTTTTTATGATGGCCCTAATCGCATGATCTGGGTTCAACTCGAACCCTGGTCACGTTGTTGCGTCCTAGGATAGATATGACGCTGAACGACGTTTATCTCGGCGTAGTGGCTTCGAACAAGCAGTAAATTCAGTGGACTAGAATTGGAAGAAATTCGCAGGAACATTGAATCACTGGAATATCTTTAAGCAGCTGCGGACTTCGCCAAGTACCAAGTGGTTATCGCAATGTAAAGTGTGCGGATCGTCCAACAGGTAGCATCTGAGGTTGTACGGGACAGGAAGATAAATAATTAAGCACAACAACAACAAATTCAGTAATCAGCATACATTTATGGACAAAGAAGCATAATAAGTTTAAAAAAAGACACTTAATCGGACAAAAGCAGACGAAAAATGGATATTGTGCATTGTTTAAACCAAGGGTCGGAAACCTTTTGACTAAGTGAGCCTTGAGCGTTACATAATTTTAATTGTAGTTTTGTGAGTGCCATATATATACTATTTTCACGACTTAATAATCATTTAATCCAAATGCACCTAATTTGTACATTTCTACCCGAAAATTACAATATATGGATTTAGAGTTAATGTGACTTCTGATGTTGCATGTTGTCACTGATCGCCTTGAAGTCTGGCTTGATACTTGGTTAGTTTAAGTTTTATACGAGATTTCATATTCAAATTTGACAAGTTCTCCACCAAATTCAGCTTTTTTGGGGGGGGTGGAATTCGCTGTAAAAGACTTTGAAATCTGGCAACCTAGTCAGTTTAAATTTATGTGAGAGTCAAATGCAGTCACCAAAAGAGCCGCTCGCGAGCCATCGGTTTCTGATCCCTGGTGTAAACTATACCTTTGTTATCTTACAGAGCAGCAGCTCCAGCGCAGCAAAAGAAGTGATTATATTAACCCATGTCCAAGTGACAGCGTTAGGGTAACTCCTTATTACGAACTTATTGACTTTGAAACTGGGGAATATATTGAATTTGTACAGGAGCCTGGTAAGTAAGCTACTGTAACTAGGACTGGTTCCAATCAGCAACAAAAAGTGCACAAATCAAATGGGGTAAATGGCTGTAGCTCCATTTCGGTACTACAATACATCCAGCACTTGCCGGCACAGTTCCAAAATCGAATGTTTGCTCGCTTTTTTGGCCGGAAAAATCATAGTTCTATGACAGAGTGTCTTTGAGAAATTGGCATGTATGAAGCTTTTCATTCACGCCAAATCATTTATATTCCAAATTTTAAGATTTCTTAATATGTTGTTGCATAACAAATGAATGAATCAATAAGCGTTTGATACTAGTAAGTAACACAATTGACAGAAGTTTATTCGTCTCCACTCGTGTCAAAAAACACGTAAAAAGAAAACAACACAGAAACAAGAGTCAGAGGGATATGACAAACAGGTTATGAACACGAATAGAGACTGGAGGCTGCGAAGGGATCTTTTCGGTCTTCGAGTCAAGCAACCACCCGAATTGCTTGTTAAAAAGACGGATAGAAGTTCATTACCACGTTGCATGCTGACCAATTTACCGCACATATTCGGAACAAAAATGACTTACTTCATCTCGATAAGCTTACATTAAATGTGATTTGAAGTTATTTTAAAGCCTGATTATAACTAGTGTCGATGAATGATTGGGGCTCTGTATAAAAAACTTTAAGGTTAACATTATTATCAATGACAATAGTTTTAATCAACTCTCTGGTCTTTTACGACGGAGTTGATGTTTGTGATTCGTTATTTTGTGGCTGATCCTATCTGTTCTTAATGAATTTTAGAGCTTTAGGGCCAGACTACACTATGCGTAAAATCGCGAGCGTACAAGCGTATCCTTAGCTTATTTTAACCTACTGGCAGATTGTACGCTGGTAAGGCGGTATGCTGGGCGTACCAAATTTCTGTTCAAAATAAACTAAAAATACCCTCGCACGCTCACGATTTTACGCACAGTGCAGACCGGGCCTTATTGTTACAATAATCTGCTTTAAAAAAACATGCAACCAACCAAAACTCTTTACTAACTAAACACATCTTTTACAGCACTCGGAATTACACAAGAATTTACTTCAGTACTCAAAAAGTCATGCCTTTCTACTAAAGGCTGCGCATTGTTCCCCTATGATGTTACTGCTTGGATTTACGGTACGGACACTCTTTTCGAAACGATAAAATACACAATTCCTTATGCATTCTGTGCCAGAGCAGAAGAAGTTCGTTCCGGATAATTTACAAAAAAGATGACTTGAGTTGTTGACGACCCTTTCTTAACCATTTTATTTTATGCTTTTGCTAGAAATCAAAGCTTTTTAATCAAGTAGTATTAGCTTATGCATGTAATTATTATCCACTAATTTCTGCTTAGTGTTAACATTTTGAAGTATTCAATGCATCAAGTAACATAGGTTGTTAAAATTCCCAAATTTTCCATTGTGCTATCGGAACGTTAGGTTTTCAAAGAAGCTCAGTAATTACTGCATTTGAATGAAGAGCTCAATTGCGATGAGTACATGTTTAACTAACAGAATGTTTATAAACTTTATCAAATGCATAAAATATGATTCAAGCACGGACTGTGAGTTTTGGCTTGTAAACAAAATGAAACAAACTGGGGTTAAACCAAAAAAGTTTCATGCAATAGTAAAATTTACAAGTTTTTCAATGCCAAATAACTGAGGTAAAGAGCCAAACTAAAGGATGTTTAAAAGAATTGATTGCATAAACCTGCAATCCTGTGAACTTGTATTCCTTCTACTAAAGTAATTACTACCCAACATGCAGAACTTAAACGAGGGTTTAGGTTTTTAACTGCCTAGCTCTTCCAATTTCATCCAGAAAGCTTGGACTTCATTTGAAACTACCCAGTTGACTGTAGCAACAAGCAATGTTTTTACCTTTGTGAATGTGAGTTTTCTATATATGGGTCTTCATTTAAATGTTATTTCTATGTTTTTGATGTGCTGAGCCTTGAGAATGTTTTCACCAATTTAATTGAACGCAATAAAGCTTTAGCATGCAAATATAATCATGGTGTTGGATCAGCTGCAGTAAATCTGACAAGAACATTAGCAGCTTAGTGATAGGATACTGCTCATCGTTGTTGATTGACGCTTTGAAAAGCAAGCAGTAGCACACAGAACTTCGAAAGTCAAAGCCCCTGTTTGAAACTCAACAAACAACATAATTTTGTTGATAATAATACAGTGTTTGACACTTTGCTAATCACTTAAGTTGTTATCGAAAGGGGTAAAGCATCTAGCTAGGATTATGTACAAAAGACAAAGAATACTCCAAACCATATCTTCACCAAATCCCAGCTTTTCACAGTTCAAGAGATCTCAACAGCAATTGAGATATCCTACGTAACTTGTAACTTGAAATATCTCGCAAACAAGAAATCGCGTTAAAAACTGATATTTGGTGAAACTATGTTTTCGATAATTCTTTATCTTTTGCACATAACCCTAGCTTGTTGCACATAACCTTTTTGAACCTTATGAGTGCTTTTTGTTTTTATTAGTTACAAGAAAAACTTTTGTTAACATTAAAACAAACATTAACATAAAAATTTCACATCAGCTTCATTGCCAATATTTTTTAAAGGTTGGTTATGATTTTTTGTACTATTTAACCAGGGCCGTAGACAGAGCCTGTCATCAGGTGAGGCTCACAAATTACAGTTGGAACGCAGGCCAACACCAAATTAAAGAAATAGTTCACTTACGGTCAGTGAGACGAAATTTTGGAACAAAAGAAAGGTCCATCAAGCTTGTCAATTTGGCCACATATCTGCCCAGTGGCGTTGCTAGCAAACGTGGCACCCGGGGCGGAATTTCGTGGTGTAACCCCCTTTCGGTCCAAAAATAAGTGAAGACCAAAAAAAAAAGTTCAATGCCGTCAAAGTAGTGTGTGTTCGGTCCAGAAATATGTGAATTTCAAAACAAAAAGAAAAAAAATCTACGCCGCTAAATTGGTTAGTTGTCAGTTCAAATGAGAACGGAAAAAAAATCTTCATCACAAATCAGTGCAGATATGGTTTCACTTCATAGTATGGTGTCACCCCAAAATGGTGACCCCCGAGGCGGGCCGCCCCCCGCCCCCCTAACGACGCCACTGTATCTGCCAGGCCAACCATGGCTTTGGCTTTTCTGAAGCAGTTTCTGCCCTGCCTCGACTTCTCTGGCTACGGTCCCTCTTATAATCCTAAAAGTCTACAAATCGAGCAATGAAATTGCTTGAAAATGCATGATTGACGTGTTAAAATATGCCAAAAATCTGGAATCTTTAAAATATTGGTGCCATAGGCGTAGCCAAGGTTTTTGATTGGGGGGGAGGCCCAAACCACAATTCACCTGCAATGACGTCATCAGAAATTTTTGAAAGAGGAACTTTTTATGGGACCAAGATATCGTAAAATGGAAGATCAGAAGCCGTGGCCTGGTTTTTCACGTAATCAGGATTTTGCTGAAGGCAGAGAGCTCACACCAAAAATTAAAGTGTCTCAATTGGGATACGCGATGAGTAAACTAGTGTAACTAAAGTTTTAGCACTTAAAAGTCAATTAAATAATTAACTTGTTCAATCCTCCTCAGGTGCGTAGCCAGAAATTCGCAATGGGGGAGGCTGTTTTGGGGGTATGGGGGCGGAGCCCCCAGCGCTCAAAAATTTTGCATTTTTTTTTGCAAAAATAACTTAATTTTAGGGCTATTTTTGTAAAAAATAATGCGTTTAAAACGTGGCATAGAAATTGGCAGCGTAACTTGATTCAACTGGTTGCATTAATGGGCTATGTGGGAAGTAGCTTATGATAACATTGCAGTTCTCTTGTTTACATGCTGGTAAATCATAAAATCCTATTTTTCAATAAAACTCACACGGAGTAATCTATTTCGTCTATATTTTATAAAGAAAAATAATGGGGGGGGCTAAAGAAAAGATATTTGAGAGAAGTGATTGGTAATTAACTAACACTGAATAGCCCCCCTCCCCATTCCTCCCGAGTATATAAAATATATTTGCTGAAAAAAGCTGTGTTTGGCGTTTTTACACTAGCGATCAAATTTGATTGTTTATTTTTGGGCGTTTTTCAAAGTTTTTATTGATTTGTGACTTTAATTTTTGACAAATTAGCCCCCCCCCACCCTGAATATATGTTTCAAAAGATGCTTTAAATCACTTTTTTGCTCATTCCAGTGCAAAAGACAGTCTCAGAAGAGCTAAAAACGTGGTATTTTTCTTATTCTGCATTATGGTTGACAGGCCAATGGGGGGGCTATAGCCCCCCCCCCCTAGGCTACGCTACTGATCCTCCTTCTGCTTACAATTTAAGTTCAAAACACGTTTAAAGTCTTGCAGTTTGGGATTATATTTTGTGAGTGATTTGGCCCAGGTAAGGAGAAGTTGGATAGAGTTCATTGCCTGATGTAGTATTTTAGCAGTAATTAGTACTCCACTTGAAGATTTGCTTTAAAGATATTTGTTTTGTCATGAAAATAACCTAGCACGGAGACTGGAGATTACCCAGGGCATGAACTTACGACCCACGTAGTCATAAAGAAAATTTACACAGCATGCTATAAGCCTATGTCAACAAATTATTTAGTTTTTCTGCCACACCATGCTGCTTAGGAAATCGATGTCTGAAATTATTGTCTTTGTAATGTCATTTGGGTGTAGCCAGTTTTTAGCTTTAACAAGATAACAAAAAATTTTTTTTTTCTGTGCGTGCTTTAAACATCACAATTTGCTTTGTTTTTATTCATTCAGTGCAATTTTTGAGATATACGTTTTACTTGTCGATGCATTTGCTAACGCTGGCAACGGATCTATTAAAAAAAAACATCTGCCCCCGTCTACCCTGTCTACTCCGTCTAGTGAAATGCTTTTGATTGACTGTTTTCTTTGCTTGCAATAAAGTTGTCCGTTGAAACTACAACTACTTTGTGTTACTGTCGAGGACAGAGGCGCCCGCAGAAATTTTTTCAGGGGGGGGGGCAAGCGACTTATCCATTATTTACTGGATCAATCAAAACCTTACAGCTGCAACCAGGATTTTGCTAAGGAGTTTGAACCAAAAGTTAAAATGATTCTGATCAAAAAATGTTGCAATTCGGGCGGCATGTTAAGCTAACAGATGCAATTCAAGTGTATTATGGATGGGGATCTGGGGGCGAAGCCCCCAGTCGCTGTGCAATTTTCGCAATTTTTTGAAAAAAATAACCACTTTAAGGCCATTTGAATCACATTTCGAGCGTTTTTAAAGCCATTGAAAAGAATGAAGTTGCTGAAATTAAGAATCTACTTGAAATTCCTAAATTGCCCAGCCATTGCAGCCCTCTTTATTTGCAGATCAAATTCAAACTACGTTTAAAGTTTCGTATATGTGAGTATGCGTGTAGCCAGAAATTCACAATGAGAGAACAGGTGTTCGGGGGGTCTGGGGGTTGAGTCCCCAGCGTTCCAAAATTTTGTATTTTATTAGCAAAAATAGCTTAATTTTACGGCTATTTTGATAAAAAACTAATGCTTTTTAAACGTGGCATAGAAATTGGCTGTGCAAGCATGATTAAACTGGTTGCATAAATGGGCTAAGTGGGGGGTGGCTAAAGGCAAAAGTTTAGTTCACTTGTTTACATGCTGGTTAATTATAAAATCCTATAGTTTAATAAAACTCACGCGGAGTAATCTATTTCATATAAATTTATAAAAAATAATGGGGGGGGTGGGAGCTCATGGAAATATATCAGAGAGAAGTGATTAGTAATAGCTAATACTGAAGAGTTCCCCCTTCTATTCCTGAGTTTATGATATATCTGTTGATGAAACCTATGTTCAGCAATTTTATACTAGTTATCAAATCTGATTGCTTATTTTTGGGCATTTTTCAAAGTTTTGAGTTTATTTTTTGACAAATTAGCCCCCCCGAATATTTGTTTCAAAAGACGCTTTAAATCACTTTTTAGTCCATTCCAGTGCAAAAACAGTCTCAGTAGCGCTAAAAACGTGATATTTTCCTTATTCTGCATTTTGGTCGACAGGCCATGGGGGGAGGGGGCTATAGCACACCCCCCCGCCCCTCCGGTTACGCTACTGTATGTGAGTTAAATTTTCCAAGTGACTTGGATAAGCAGAAGGGGGGGTTAAGCTCCCTTAGCCTCTTTGATGGTGTCACTGACAGCAACCTGAATTTTGTAAAGGGGGGTGAGGGGGCTTGATTAACCTAAAGATTGAAATTTTTTGCAAAATGCCTCAATTGGGCAGCGTGCCGAGCAAACAGATGCAACTAAAGCATATCGCAGACTAGGGTTTGGGGGCAAAACCTTAGCTGTTGAGCAATTTATGAGATATTTCAGAAAAAAATAGCCATTTTAATGCTATTCGAATCAAATTTTACATCTTTTTAAAGCCATTTAAAAAACTAACTTGATACAATTTGAAATCCATTTGAAAGAATAAAATAGCTCACCCCCTTCAAACCCCCACGTTTCTCACAGGTCAAGTCCAAAACTCGTTATAATTAAATAGATTAAATGCTGAATAGCCCCCCCTACTGCCCCCCCTATATTCTTTTTTTATGAAGCTTACGAGGTTTGTTCAAAAAGTTCGTAGACTGTTTGAACTGCGCAACTCTCATTTGTTCCAGGTGCATTTGCTTGGTGTCGCTAGGTTCACAGAGATCAGCTGATTATGACGCCATTTTCTGATTGCAGATATCTTTATTTTAGTGCTGGTTATGTTCAGTTAAGTTAAGGGTAGTTTTTTAGTTCGTCGGATTTTAATGTTTACAAATTTTTTTCAAAATGAATAACTTGAAAGAGCAACGATTTGCTGTGAAATTTTGTGTCAAGCTGGGAAAATCTACTACGGAAACGTTTGCCATGCTTAACAGGGCTTACGGTGATGTTGCCATGAAGCGAGCGACATGTTTCAGGTGGCATAAACGTTTCAAGAATGGTCGGCTGTCTGTTGAAGATGATGAACGTTCTGGACGTCCTTCCACATCAAGTGATGCACACATTGACGAAATCAACACTCTGGTGCAAGCGAATCGACGTCTGACTGTAAGAGAGCTTACTAAAGAATGTGGGATCTCGGTAGGCTCTTGTCTCACCACATTTTGACGAGTGATGACAAGTGATCAACAAGCTCATCGTATTTAAGTCTGTCAGGATTTGCTTGATCACTCAGAAAATGATAAAGAATTCTTGTCGAAGATCATAACAGGTGATGAGTCATGGGTTTATGGTTATGACGTGAAAACAAAGGTCCAATTTTCACAGAGGACGAGCAAAACATCCCTCAGACCCAAAAAAGCTCGCCAAGTTCGATCAAAATCAAGGTGCTGCACACAGTTTTTTTTTGATGCTGGTGGAGTTGTCCACCACGAGTACCTTGCTGAAGGCTCCACAGTGAACCAGACCTACTACAATGAAGTTTTGAAACGTCTGAGGGATGCCATTTGACGGAAAAGGCCAGAATTGAGGAGGAGTGGTGACTGGTTTTTCCATCATGACAATGCTCCAGCCCATTCAGCCCTCAGAACTCGTGATTTTTTGGCCAAACATTCCATCACTGTTCTTCCTCACCCCCCTTACTCACCTGAGCTTGCTCCATGTGATTTCTTTTTGTTCCCCATGCTCAAAAACCTTTCAAAGGAAGAAGATTTGAGACCATTCCAGAGACTAATGCAAATGCGACGAAAGAGCTCAAGGGCATTAAAAAAGAAGCCTACCTAAACTGCTTCCGCAGGTGGAAACACCGCTGGGATAAATGTGTGCGTTGGGAAGGAAAGTACTTTGAAGGAGACCCAGACCTGTAACTGCTGTAGAAAGTACATTTTGTGTTATGACTTCAGTCTACGAACTTTTTGAACAGACCTCGTACGTTAAGCATTTTGTATTAAGCGATCAATTTTGACTGCTTATTTTGACCCATGTTTTGAAGTTTTTATCGATTAATTTGAAGCTGTATTTTTGACAAATATTTAAGTTAATACCCCCCCACAAAAAAATAAATAATAAAAATTAATGTTTTTAAAGTGGCTTTGAACCACGTGAAAGGCCATTAAAAGTGACTTTGAACCACTTTAGAGGCCTCAGAAGGGCCAAAAACTGTGGTATTTTTCATATCGTGTACTTTGGTCTACAAGCCAATGCAGGTGGCACAGCCTCCCTCGCTACGCTATTGATTACAGGTTTGGTTTTGATTTCGGTTTCTCAGCAAAATTAATTTAATGGCGGAGTAATATTATTATTTTAGTGTTTAGATAACAGCGTTAATTTGAAGTATTAAACGCTGTATTGTATTTAGATCCTGATGATAAGAGCTCAATGACAGATCAGGGCACATGACAGAATTTTCCTCGTTCGCTTTAATAACGAGTTTCTTTTTACGAGGCGCTAACGAACGAAATACTCGCTAAACGTAAGAGGTCATTTTTGCACGTGTATGTAAAGCCTTGCGAAATCCGTTACGTCATTCTTTCTCGCTAAATTTCTTCGAGCGATTGCGGAAAGCAGTTCGAGTAAAAAAACGTCACATTTTTCTCGCCAACTTAAAGAGGATCTTAAAGCACTCTTTAAGCGTGCGAGAAATCTTTTTGGTTTAGAAATTTAATGGCGAAATGTTGAAAACTTCTAACTCATGCGAATTTTTGCTGAAAATTAATTCAAATCGTCGCCATGTTTGCTATTAGACTGCTAAAAAAAAGTGAACTGCATTGAGAACCATTTGATGTTTTGATTGATAAAAAAATGCTAAGTAGTGCAAGTTGACAAAAATAGTAACACACTCCTTTTATAAGAACGATTTTCTAAAACACGAGGCTCATTTTTGCTCAAAATTTAAGAAAAAATTAAAAACAGTGCCAGCCTCGGCAGCAAAACAAACCAAAAACAAACCAAAAAAAAAATTCAAACTAATCAAAGAAACTAAAATTCGTGCTGATTCAAAACGATAAAATTTCAGTGATTTTCTTGTGCTTGCAAGCAAAATTGCAACTATTCAAGATTATAAACCTCTGTTGCTCTGCGCAAGCAATTGAGAAATTTTTTCGGCAGTTGTTCAACTTGAAAAAAGCTTGCTTTTTTGCTTTTGCAATTTTACGATGCTGCAAAAGCAAGAAAAATGCCTTCACTTAAGTCTTAAGCAGACAGAGCTATAGGAATTAAACAGTGTTTCAAACATGCCCGCTGAAATTGACATCGATGCTCTCAAAATTTTTACAAAATCAAGAACAAATGAGACTAAACATTGGCAAAAAATTAAAAACAGCCAGTCTAAACTCAAGATTTACCGGTTCTAAAAAGGAAGAGTGTACTTCGACTCGCTCACTTTTGAAAAATTTTGAAACCTTAAGACCTAAAGTTACTGTTAACATATGAATTTACCCACCAAGAACCTCAAGGGCGCTTTACTTCATTTAAAAAATTATAGTATGGAAAAAGTTGTTCTTATTTTACATTGATCCGAAAATACAATTAACTTCTGTCGTTCATTTACTAATTATTATCAGTTGAAGAATTTGCTTGCGTAGAATAATCACGCATAGCTTAAAGTATCTTTTTCCATAACAATGTAGTAACATACAATACGCTTGAACGCATTATTTTGAAGTAGAAATGCATCTGACGTCACAATGGGGTAATTATGACGTACTAACACAGGTTACAAACATCTCGCAAAGCAATTCGAGTTGGGCGAGACGGCTCAGATATTGCAGTTTGTCTACGAAGATTTTTTGTTCGTTAGCGCTTTTTAGCGAGCGAGAATGGCCTTTACGAGCTCGTTAGCACGTTCTGTCATGTCGCCCCTGAGATGCTAAATCGTTTGATAAACCATGTCCTTCTAGAAATAACCGTGGATAAACGTTTGATACTGATTATTTATTCGAACAATTAAATGCTCAATGCTAAAGTATTACTAACGCTCGCTTTTAAGAAAATGATGTATGATAATTCACGTAAAATGGGCAATCCTGCTTCTCTTGCCCCCGCCCTCTGCACCAAGACAAAAACGGTAAAACAGCTCCAGAAAGGGTTGTTTTCTTAGTTTAGATAGTCATTTAGATATATTTAGACTTATTTTGCAAATTTAAACGTAAAAAATACTTGGCATCTTAATTTCCAGGGGGGGCAAGTGCACCCCCTGCCCCCCTTGCGGGCGCCCCTGGTCGAGGAAATAGGTGGGTTGGGAAATAGATTCACTAATCACTTTCCAAGATCTGAGTTTTCTGGGTCTGAGTTATCCAACTTGCTATACTGTATTTAAAGTTATTTTTCGAAACGACACTGTTACATTTTCCGTTCAATATCTTCCTGTTGGTTATGTTGTAAAAAATATAGCTTTGCTTGTAAAATAATTTTTCGCGTTACAGCTGATTGTTTTGATAATACAAGCTTTCCTTGTTAGCTCGATAATTGTTTCTGAGTCATAAGTTATGTCAAGTTTTGTAAAAACCTCTGATGAAATTGTGCTTTGATAGCAAGTTTGGTATATCTTTGTAGGGAGTAGATGAAAAAGTGTCTTTTGAGTAAAGTAAATGTAAAATCTCTTTGTTTGGGAGGTGTTGGCCAATTTTTCTTTTCTGGAAACAGACGTGTTGTTATGCTTGAGGTTGATTGTGAGGTTTGACGGATCTACTGGCTTTATTACATACATGCAAAAAACAAAAACAAACTGGTAGTTAAAACCCATCTACGTGCTGTTAGCATAGTCACTAATATTTATTAACCAAGCTGGCAGCTGCTGAAAAAGAGCAATTGGTTTCTAACACTAGGCGTCTCGCAGAGAGCTAGGATCTCCACCTCTTCAGTCAAAATTCACAACCAATTGTTGGAAATAAGATTTTCTTCAGCGTAAATAAAACTGACGAGGCAAAAACTTACCAAGGTTCTCTCTTCTAACTAAAATAAATTAAAATTATGACTAGCAGCTTTAAAAGAAATCAACGTCCTGCTACTTATCATTCCAATGACAATTTGACGCCTCCACGTGTACAACGAACCGAAGACTACACAAAGCACAGATTCTGGAGGAAATTTACAAACTTCCAAATTAAATTATTACCGGTTCCAACGTGTTGCAAAATAACGTGCAATTAAGAGCCAGGAAAACAGAGTGATTTGATGATTACAGCCGAATTTGGTAACAATCAGTAAAGCAACTAAACGCGGCGTACTTTAAAACAGTTGTGCTGAAATAGCAGCACATAGGGTTTTTTCTTTTATAGTGAAAATTTTTCAAAAAGGGGTTTTCACCAGAGCTGGGCAAGTCCGCAAGTTAGTCCGCAAATCCGCAATTGCGGACTAACGAAAAAAGTTGCGGACATGCGGACTTTGGCAGAAATTGCGGACTTGCGGTTACGAACTATTTTAAATTTTAGTCCGCAATTTCGCAAGTTTTTTTTTTAATCTTGAAATTTCTTACTATTTTCGTAAAATATTCATGTTTTTACCCAGTCAAACATGAGAAATCAATTTAATTTTTTCGAGTTCTTCTTTTTGTTGACATGCTGTTTGGTAACGTGAGAAACGACACCCGATTGCATACCGTGTTTCCCCGAAAATAAGACAGGGCTTATATTAATTTTTACTCCAAAATATGGCACTAGGTCTTATTTTCGGGGGATGTATTATTTTGATATATCAAAAAATGAAGTTACTAAGTAAAAATTACGAGATTTTAAATAAACAGAAATTACGAAAAAAGATCTACATTTACTTGCCATTAACATGTTTTTTATTCAGAAACTCATTAACAACAAGATGGCATACACCGCATTAAAGCAGTTTGAATAAATATAAAAAAAGAATGTTTGACTCTTTCGTCTTTCTGCCGCTCTCAACTAGGGCTTATTTTAAGGGTAGGGCTTACATTAAAATCATCCTTAGAAATCACGCTAGGTCTTATTTTGCGGGTAGGTTTTATTTTCGGGGAAACACGGTATTTCCAATTTGTTCCACATTTCAGTGCGTAAGGCTATTTAACCCCAGGTCACTGCAACGTCACAATAGAAAAACCGCTCAGGTGTGACTGCGCTGGGTATATTCGAGGTCAACTTGGAAATTGTCAAGGTTACCATAGTACGCAAGTAAAATGAAATCCAAAGTCAATAGTGAGTTCGAGAAAAGCTTTGCAAGTGATAGTGTAGGTCGTTCATAAAAAAAACAAAGAGTTATGTTGCTGAAACATTACGCTGAACTTGAGACGTACTTACTTCTTGTTGATCTTAGCTGATGATAGCAATTTATTCGTTTGCATGCTTTCTGTTGTTTTATCGAGCTATATGGCAATGGGCATAGGTGGGCAGTACCGCGGTACCGGTACCGCGGTACTTTGCTATTTTTTGGCGGTACCGGTACTTTAGCTTTGTTTTATTTTTTAGTAGGGATTTTACGAACGTAATTAAAAACTTGAAACGTTGTAAATATGCTTGCGAATAAACCGAATAAACGACGAATCTTTTTTTTAATTTAGTGTTTCACTGTTGGTCTTACTCGCTACTACCACCGCAGGGACTTAGCGTTAGCAGTTTTCTGACCTATTTGAAAATTTGACGTTTTCTTACAATGGCAAAATGATGCATTACCAGAATTCATGCACCAGCGATACAAAAGTAGAACTGCTAAGAAAAAATAGTAAGAGACGACTTACGTAATGAATACTCATCACATCAGGCGTGAATACAGTAGCGAAACCAGGGGGCGCGCGGGGGGACTATAAAAAATTATTTAAAGCATATTTTGAAACGTTTATTGAAGGGGGGAGGGGGTTAGTTTATCAAAAATAAAACCTATAAATGAGAAAAAAGACTTTACAGAGTAGTCGAAAATTGGTACGGTAATCAAATTTGATCGCTTATTGAAAAATGCTTAACATTTGCAGTAGCGTAGCCTGGGGGGGGGGCTGTAGCCCCCCCCCCCCCCCATTGCCTGTCAACCAAAATGCAGAATAAGACAAATAACACGTTTTTAGCTCTTCTGAGACTGTTTTCTGCGCTGGAATGGACTAAAAAGTGATTTAAAGCATCTTTTGAAACATAAATTCAGGGGGGCTAATTTGTCGAAAATTAAAGTTACAAATCAATGAAAACTTTGAAAAATGCCCAAAAATAAACAATCAGATTTGATCGCTAGCGTAAAAACGCCAAATATAGGTTTATAATAAACTCAGAAATAAAACGGGGAAGGGGACTATTTAGTGTTAGTTAATTACCGATCACTTTTCTCAAATATCTTTCCATTAGCCCCCCCCAATTATTTTTCTTTATAAAAACGATTACTGCAAGTGATTTTTATTGTATGATAAAATTGTATAATTTTGAAGAGAACTGCTATGTTATCATTAGCCACTTCCCACATAGTCCATTCATGCAACCAGTTAAATCATGTTGCGCTGCCGATTTCTATGCCACGTTTTAAAAGCATTATTTTTTATTAAAATAGCTCTAAAATTAAGCTATTTTGCAAAAAACTGCAAAATTTCGAGCGCTGGGGGCTCCGCCCCCAGACCCCCGTGCCTCCGGCGGCTAGGGGCTTTGTTCCCAGACCCCAATCCTCCGGCGGCTGCCCCCACAACAGCCCCCCCATAGCGAATTTCTGCCTACGTGCCTGACACATAGGTTTCATAAAAAAAAAGTATTTAAGCGCAGAAATAGAGGGGGAGGGCTATTCAGTATAAGTTAATCACTAACCACTTTTCTCGACCTTCCTTCAATTAGACCCCCTTCATATATATGCAGTATCGTTCACTATAAAATATAGCCGTAATAGATTACTCCTTGAGAGGTTTACCAACCTACCGAAATAGAATTTTATGATTTACCAACTTATACATAAGAGAACTGAAATGGTAGCGATAGCTACCTCCTACATAGCCCATTTATGCAACTAGTACGGTAAAATCATTTTTTGCGCTGCTAATTTCTATGCCACGTATTAATAGCATTAATTTTTAGCAAAATAGACCTAAAATTAAGCTATATTTGCCAAAAAAAATTTTTTTTCGAGTGCTAAGGTATCCGACCCCACACCCCAAGCCTCCGGCGGCTGGAGGTCTTGCCCTCAGACTCCAATTGCCTCCGGTGGCTGGGGGATCCGCCCCCAGACCCCGCAACGCCTCCCCCATCGCAGATTTTTGGCTACGCGCTTGCATGAAGAAAAATTTACTGCACGTTACTGCCGGCCTCCATTTGTATTAGCTTTTAGTTTTAAAAATGCCAGGAACGTTTGGCGCAGAAGATGTTCTCATTCACAAACGGTGTATAATACGGCCAAAAGTATTTCACCCGATAATACTTATACAGAAAAATTATCTCAAAAAATCCTTTCATCTGCACCAATTCCACTTTGGCTTTGGCCGCGATCAGGTTTTTTTTTCTGAACATTGTACGCTCTTTTAATAAGTTCTATAGGGCAAAACAACGCAATCTAATTTTTGAACAAAATTGTCGAGTTAAAAACACGGTTTTGTCTCTTAAAATTTTTGAGTGCCACCTCCGTGGAAACCCCTCAAATTAAACCCCCAGAAATCAATTTCTATGAAATTACACCTCTTTTAGAACCAGGGCATGGTATGGAATGGAATGGAAGACGATTTTTCCATATTCCATACTGGCAATTTTCTTCCATTCCATTTCCATTCCATACCAAAAATCTTCCATTCCATATCCCATTCCATACTAAAATTTTCTTCCATATTCCATTCCATACTTCCATACCAAAGAAATTTTAGACTGGAAGCAATGCAACGTATATTTTGTTGCTTTACACCTTTGCAATGTTGTTTGAATTGCGCCAACAATGCTAAGATGCAACGACCGGTATCTGGTATGTATGTTGCGCATGGTTTAATGTATAGGCGTAAGTAGTATTGTATGCTCCAAAAGGGCGCAATAGGGGTTGCCCAATTGGGGTTGGGGTTGGGCAATTGGGGTTGGGCAATAGGGGTTGCCCAATTGGGGTTGCTGAGGTTGTGAATATTCGCAAGATTGTAAGCTCTAACCGTATGTTGGTAACCCTAAGAATCGAACTAGGTAGAGTCTAACCCTAGGTTGGTAACCCTAAGAATCGAACCTAGAACTTGGTCAAGAGTAGAAGAGTGTTTTACCTAAGGTTCGAACCAAGAGCTAACCAACGCTTTAGTATAAAATTTGTAAGATTTCTTAAAGTTGTGAGATCTACCTGGGAACCGAACCATGTTCCTGAATGGTAAGACTCTAACACACTCAACTAAGATAAATCAAAGACCTTTTGTTTATGTGTAATGTCTCTTGAACGAAGTAAAACTGGAAGATTTATACGCAAGCGGTGGTAATTCACTAGGGAAAGTCCCTACGAGAGCGTATTCGTTTTAGAATGTTCAACGCGATGGAATTATTTTCTTGTTACGGGTATACAGCGTAGGGACGATGTCGTCATAAACGTGAGCGCGATAATAATAGCAATGACGTAATGGCAGTGTGATATAATAGAACTGTTCTATGGAGACAGTGGCGCAACAGTATGGTATTATTATATCTCGATCGCGCAACCTTGACACGTCTGAACCTGTCTAAAACGCGGTGGCGCAAGGTTTGTGAAAACTTCGCTTGCTGCTATAAATAACGAAGATCTGCACGATCCTTTCATTTTAAAACTTTTTTTGAAATGATCAAATGTGAATATTGCGCAAAAACCTTCGATGAAAATTGGGTTTTACAGCGACACAAGCGAGAAGTACACGAATGGGAGTCACAGTTCCAGTGTGGGAAATGTAAAAAAAATTTAAAAGAAAATATCACCTTGAGCGTCATGAAAAAACTTGCTGTCGTTGCCAAAGATGTAACACACAATTTGACTCGTTCCAGGAAAAAAAGAACCACGCATGCAAACCACCTAGAAAAGTTCGAATTGTAGAGAACGAGCGTGCAGAATCAATTCAGTGTCCAGGCATTGAGTTACGAACAGATCCATCACCCGCACAACCTCAACCAATCGCGGTAGAAAAAACACTATTTAATCCCCTCAGAAACCAGTGTGGAAAATGTGAAAAAAAATTTAAAAGAAAATATCACCTTGACCGCCACAAACAAATTTGCTGTCGTTGCCAGAGATGTGACACACAATTTGATTCGTTCCAGGAAAAAAAGAACCACGCATGCAAACCACTTAAAAAAACTCGAATTGCAGAAAACGAGCGCGCAGAACCAGTTCAGTGTCCAGGCGTTGAGTTACGCACAGAGCTATCACCCGCACAAGCTCAACCAATCGTGGTAGAAAAAACAGTACTTAACTCTCTCAGGAATGAAGCAGAGCAATCGCCTCATCCATCTCCATCACCTCAACTCCCAACCATCCCCAGCGGCGCTCCAGCAACAGTATTGACCTCCCCACCACCGCTAACACCAGCTCCTCGAAGACGTAAAAGTCTGAAGATCAAAAGACCGAATGCTGTTTCAAATTTACCTTCGCCTCCGCCATTAAAAGCAGCACCTGGATTCTTTGCAACCTCTCCCGAACCGCCACGAAAAACTCTGAAAAAAGAAAAAGCTGAAATTAGAAAGAAACGACGGGAAATCAACGACACTGAAACGATTGACGAGCAAGATCCAGATTTGAAATCCTTCATCCGTTTAAACTGGGACTCGATTCGTACATTTTCTCGTAGAGGATCTATTCAAAATCTTTTTAATTTTTATTATAATGACGATATGCGTAATTTAATTGTTGATATTGCAAAAACTATCATGAAAAATCAAAAAACTCGATTTAAAATTAATTATTCTTTTGGGTTTGTGCTCAGAAATATTGAAACCGGTGATTTTAGATATTACCATGCTTCAAATAATACATTAATGCTAGATACTGCAGTATTGGTTTCTAACGAAACCGAGTTGAATAAATTATTAGGGAATATTACTGACGAGAGTTTCCCAGATTTCATTTCGAGACCCGACACAAAATGGCGACTGCATCAAATTACTAATTTGCTGTTTTTTGTAAACCATCTGAAACACGCGCCTTTGGGAGCTCCGTTACCACTTCCAAAGTTTATCAAGTATAATCGCGGTCTGATAAATGTTTCAGGTGATGATAATTTATGTTTTTTTAGATGTTTAGCAGTGTTTAATGGTTTCGAAGGTGATCGTTGCGAGACTAAGGCTAAAGAACTATTTTCACAATATGTTACAAATTTTGATGTAGGTACATTTAACGGTGTTACTGTTGATGATTTGATTGTAATCGATGATTTTTTTAAGATCAACGTCACTATTTATACGTTCAAAGAAAAATCGGCTCAACTGAGTTACAGGAGCAGAGGTTTATACGATCAAACAATGAACTTGAATAAATACCAAAACCACCTTAGTTTAATTCACGACTTTGATAATTATCAGAGGTGGAGTCCTCGAGGACGTCCTTGGCCTCGAGGACGTCCTCGAGGACACATTTTGAAGTCCTTGGCCTTGGCCTTGGCCTCGAAGCCTCAAGTCCTTGGCCTTGGCCTTGGCCTCGAAGCCTTAGGTCCTCGAAAATTGCCCTGTCCTCGGCTCGAGGACAGCACTTTTTTTGAACCGTTGAAATTTTGTCGGAAAACGCCAGAAACCTTGCGGAAAATTTGTAAATACCTTTTTTATTTTCCGCAATTGGAGCATAGGCTTAGCCAAGCGGGCATCCCCCCGAATTGCAATTTTACCAATGACAAAACTGTGACAAAAAAGCCTATTGTTTCTTCAGTTTCAATTTCTTTTTAGCGTTTTTCGCTTACACCAGTAGCGAACAGCAATATTGAAAACCAGGGCCCCCGGGACCCTCTCTAATCAATTTTTGCCAGCCACTTTAAACGTAAACCTGGAAGAAATGGATAGTTTTCGTCCTAAAAGTTGCTATCTCAGGATCACATCTAGCCTTTTTATGAACGTAATGCATTAACAAAGGCCGGATTTACCACGATATGGCGCAGTACCAGCTGAGGGCCCTGCGCTCAAATCTTGACTTTTTATGGTCTTCACCTACATTTGGCAGAAAGATGTTGCGAAAATCTCCAAAGTGCCAGGGGCCCAGCGCGATTGAAATCCGGCCCGGCAATAACATGGTCAGTAGCGTGGCCAGGGAGGGGAGGCGGGATGGGCTATAGCCCCCCCATTGGCCTGTCAACCAAAATGCAGAATAAGAAAAACACCACGTTTTTAGCTCTTCTGAGACTGTCTTTTGCGCTGGAATTGACTAAAAAGTGATTAAAACCATTTTTTGAAACATATATTCAGAGGGGGGGGGCTAATTCGTCAAAAATTAAAGTCACCAATCAATGAAAACTTTTAAAAATGCCCAAAAATAAGCAATCAAATTTGATCGCTAGTGTAAAAACGCCAAACATAGGTTTTATCAGCAAATATATTATAAACTCAGGAATAAGGGGGGGGGAGGGGTATTCAGTGTTAGTTAATTACCAATCACTTCTCTCAAATATCTTTCCATTAGCCCCCCCCCCCCCCCCCGATTATTTTTCTTTATAAAATACAGACGAAATAGATTACTCCGTGAGAGTTTTATTGAATAATAGGATTTTAAGATTTACCTGCATGTAAACAAGAGAACTGCAAAGTTTCCATTAGCCACTTCCCTCATAGCCCGATAATGCAACCAGTAGAATCATGTTGCACAGCTAAGTTCTATGCCACGTTTAAAAAGCATTATTTTTTATTAAAATAGCTCTGAAATTAGATTTTATTTTGCAAAAAAATGCAAAATTTGCGAGCGCTGGGGGCTCCGCCCCCAAACCCCCATGCCTCCTTCGGCTGGAGGCTTTGCCCCCAGACCCCCAAAACAGCCCCCCCCCATCGCGAATTTCTGGCTACGCGCCTGACACATGGTTAGTAAGCAACACTACCCATCTATTGTACTATTTTTCAATAACAATTCATAAATTCACTTCCACCTCGACAGTTTTTACGCACAAACTACTTTTAAAAAAATTAGCCATGGAAAATGCTGATTGGACAAATCGTTGAACTTCAGTGGAGGGGGCCTGGGGCCCCTGGCCTAACATGCACTTCTATAACTGGTTATTTTCATGACAAAACGAAAATCTCTAAGGAAAATCTTCGAGGGGGTTTTCATTTACTGCTAAAATGTTGCACAAGACAATGCACCTTACTTCCCCCTACCTGGAGCAAATCACGCACAATTAAACTTTAACACCAAAATGCAAGATGTTAAACGTGTTTTGAACTTAAATTGCAACTAGAAGGAGGATTAAACAATTTGATTTTTTTGATTGGCTTTCAAATGTCAAAAATCTAGTGCTTTTTAAATGGCTCTAAACATGTGCGAAGTGTGATTCAATGGCATTAAAATAGCTTTTTTTTTCCAAAAAATTACAAAAAATCGCCGAACAGCTGGGGGCTTTGCCGCCAGACCCCCCCTCTGTGATACGTTTGAGTTACACTGGTTTTCTCAAAACGTCTCCAAAGTTACGTATTTGCACTTTTCAACTATATTAGTTGAGGCTCTCTCCATTTGCAAAATCCTGGTTAAGTGCCAACAAACAAATTTTTGATGACGTCATTGCATGTAATTTGTGGTTTAGGCCTTCCCAATCAAAAATTCTGGCTACGCCTATAAATTGGAGAGTGCCTGAAAAAAATTTTTGAAGACCCTTTTTTTGTGGAAAACACTTGCGGCTGTGTCCTTGGTCCTTGGCCTTGGCCTCGAGCATTCCTGTCCTTGGCCTCGAGAGTGTCTGTCCTCGGAAAGGCTGTCCTTGGCCTTGGCCTTGGCCTCAGATTTTTTTTGTGTCCTTGGCCTCGAGCCTTGTGTCCTCGACTCCACCTCTGATAATTATTGTGCTGTGTACTGCTGTATGTCGAGCAAAAAGTTATATTATGGTGGAAAGGGTTTCTTACATCATTGCAAAACATGTAAAGTTATCACTCGACAAAAATATCCTGGAGGTATATTTAAAGCGGAAGAAACGATTTTTGAAAAATTAGCAATGATTAATATTCACGTTCCACCGAATGATCGTAACTTCCCGTTCTTTGGTTGTTTCGATTTTGAAGCTTTCTTTGAAAAACAAAATCTTCCTCAAAATGCACAACAACTTACATATGAAGCTAGACACATTCCATTGAGCTTTGCAGTTTCGTCCAACATTCCAGGGTATACAAACGGTGTTTGTCATGTTAGTTCCGGCGACGAGAACGAGCTCATCAAAAAATTAATTGATTACCTGGAGCATTTGGCAGACATTTCATACGCGATTCTAAAAGAGAAATTTGATTATGTTTTCGAAGCTCTTGAAAACCATCCAAACTGCAGAAGCGAAAAATTAACCAAAGAATTCTGTGCCTATCTGCAAGAGCTACCTGTTTTAGGTTTTAATTCGGCTAATTACGATTTAGCACTCATCAAACCTGCTCTACTCCGCTGCTTGATGGGTAAAATCGTGTTTGTACTCAAAAAAGCGAACTCTTTTCTTTGTTTGAAAACTACAAAGCTGAGGTTTCTGGATATTCGAAACTTTTTAGCACCAGGGTTTTCTTATAGAAAATTTCTTATCGCATACGGTAGTGGAGATAGTAAATTTTATTTCCCTTATGAGTTCATTGACTCCTTTGAAAAGCTGAATTTTCCCAAACCACCTCCTCACGATGCCTTTTATAGTACGCTGCACCAAAGCAACATTACTGATGAGGAATACGCTCTTGTAGTAGAGACTTGGCAGAAAGAGAGTTGGACAAGTCTCAGAGATCATCTTATTCATTATAACTTATTAGATGTGAATCCATTCGTTCAAGCAATATCGAATCTTTTGCAACCGTATTTTCAAGATGGTATAGATTTATTTTAAAACAGTTTTTCAGTGAGCGGTGCTGCCAAACTCCAAATGCAAAAAGAAATTAATCATGGGACATTCTTTTGCTTATTTCCTAAAAGACACAGCGACTTGTATCAGAAATTAAGATCTCACCTCACAGGCGGTTTGTCAATAATTTTCTCCCGTCTAGCGATTTCTGGTGAAACGAAAATTCGCCCCCATCAAGTCGAAAACCCGCACACTTGCGCCATTGTGCGAGGTTATGATGCTAACTCATTATATTTACACTCTATCATGCAAAAGAATCCGACAGGTTATTTCTGTAGATATCAAGAAAAGGAGGCCTACCGTCCTCAACCAGCATGTCGTTACGGTTTAGCATGCTACCAATGGCTTTCATGGCAGGAACATTGCCGAAACATTTGCATTCAGCACAAGTTTAACGGCGGTGAGGTAAGGGTTATCGATTGGTCTTTTCCACTAGATGGCGCAGCTGGGAAACAGGCCTTCCAGTTTCAAGGCTGCGTCTGGCATGGCTGTGATCTCTGCCAAGCGAATAGAAATCGCGATGGCACTCTCAAGGTGCTCAACTTCTATGGAGACAAAGTCGAAGAACTCAGAAAGGATACTCTGGAAATCACAAAGAAAATTGAAGACGCAGGGTATGAGGTTATTTCAATTCGGGAGTGTGAATGGAATGTTCTGAAAAAAAGGCCGGAAGTCGCTGAATTTGTAAAAACTCTAAAATCAGTACAACCCAGAAGACAGTTAAGTTTTAACAAAATACTCCATGGTATTCAAAACGATAATCTTTTTGGTCTCCTTATTGTCGATATCCATACACCAACAGAACTACAACCAATCTTTTCAGATCACCCCCTCATCATTAAAAACGTTATGGTTTCGCGTGATGATATTGGGGAGTACATGCAAAAAGTAGCTGAAAAGCACGGGTTTCTCAAAAAACCGAAACGAACCTTAATCTGTAGTCATTTCAGAAAAGAGGTTTTAATCACCACAGAAACGGCAAAGTTCTACTTAGAAAAAGGATTAAAAATTACCAGAATTTACGAGTTTGTGGAATTCCACCCCAAAAAATGCTTTGAAGACTTAGGTAATAGGATTTGTGAAGCCCGACGCCAGGGAGACAGAGACCCAGCCCACCAAATTCTTGCTTTGATCGCCAAACTTTCAGGAAACTCCCTGTATTCAGCTTCCTTAATCAACAAAGAGAAACATCATTTGATAGAGTACTCTGATGACACTGGTGTCAATGAGAAAGTGAACGATCCGCGATTTGTCAATTTGGAAGTTATCTCACCCGGAATTTATGAAGTGAGGAGTTTAAAAAAGAAAATTATTAACAACTTACCGATTCAAATTGGTCTGTTTGTATATTTAAATGCTAAATTAACCATGCTCCGTTTTTTGTACGATTTCCTTTTCAAATTTTGTCAAAAAGAAAAGATAAGTTTATTGGAAACAGATACCGATTCCTATTATTGTGCTCTAGCTGAACGTGAACTTGACGATTGTGTGAAAGCAGAAAAAAGGTTGGAATATTTTACCCAAAAACCTAACTACTTAGTTGTTGCAGCCTGCGAAAAACACAAGCAAAATTACATAGAAACTAAAGTCGCTGGAAGAGAGTGGATCCCTCAACCTTGTTGTCTTGCTAGAGAGACATAAATGAAGCGAATGCTCGGAATTTATAAGTTAGAGTTTAATTCAAATTCGATGACACTTTTGGCGCCAAAGAGTTACGTCTGCAGTGGACCAGAAGGTGATAAATTAGCTTGCAAAGGTGTTAATACCAAACAAAACCGACTCACCTTCGATGACTATTTTCGAGTGTTGACTTCAGACGAACCGCCCGCAATCACAAATAGAGGTTTTCGAATCAAGGATCAAAGGGTATACTCCTGCAAGCAAAACAAGCGTGGTCTATCTTCATTTTATTGCAAGCAACGAGTGCTCAATTGTGGAATCGATACCGAACCTCTAGATCTGTAATCGATACTTTCTTCCGCTTTAAATCTAAATTCAAAAGTGTATGTTTCAGTATATCGACATGTGCAACGTGTTATTGATGTTTTGTGTGTAAACTTTGTTTTGTATTTACGTTAATAAAATGGAACAAAGCTACAATATCAACCTTACCATGTCTGTTTACTACTGACATCAGCAAGAAAGAACCAGTTGTTAGAAGTATAACTTTTCACTAACTGCAAAGCGCTTCACTCGCAGAAAAGAGAGATCGTTAAGTTTTAAACGCTAATCTCGGTTTGATGACGTTTTGTTTACTGAGAGACTTGTAACTGCTTGTTCATCCACAGCTGGATTATATTCACTTTACACAAACAAAAAAGGATTCTCAAAAATTAGAGGTCGACAAAATTAACTTAGAAGAATATCGACATCTTCTTTTAACCAAAACATAGTGATCTTAAAAATCATGAGATTCAACAACAATTTGAAACCTCTTTATCTTTCAAAACAAATATGGGGGGCACCATTTGTTACTGCTAATCAGCTTGCATTGAGTTGCAGACACTTCACATAAATAAACAAAAATAAAGAAAAAAAAACTCCAAAAGCTTTAATCGTCACTAAACGTGAAATAGAAGTTGTTTATTTCGGTACCGTACCAAACTCTACAATAGATAAACGCAACTTAACGATTCAGAGAAAAAAAGAACCAATCGGTATTAAATCACCCGTGTTTTCATTTCCACACCCAAACTATCTCGAAGATCCTCTCGAAGTCGCAAGAAACACGAAGATCTTATAGATAAAAAAAATGAATTTTCAAAAGTAAGTTTGTAATCGCTATAGTTTGTTATCTTTGATAGAGGTAGGATACATTTACAATGCGTTCTTATGAAGGGGGGGGGGGAAATAAAGTTAAAATATAAATTTCAAACAAAAAACAAACTGTGAGCAATACATTAGACGTATCTAGCGACTATTATTGATCTATCTGGTAGGTATTGTACCCAAACATTGTTTGTAATGTCTAAAAAATTAACTCTCACAAGTGAAGATACACTGCATAAAATACAGTAGCGACATCTACCGATCGAGTGGTGAGAACTAATCACTCACATGAGGTTTTGAGTTAACGTATGTATTCTAGACGATTAGTTTTCAACCTGTGGACTATGGTCTACAGGTAAGTTCCAGAAGTATTTTGCAGCAGGTCACAGAACGTTTCGCTCTTCACGATAGTAGTTTATTTTACAATAGTGAAGCGTTTTCCATTAATATCGAAATAACTTCTGTTTCATTCAGTTTCGCATAGTTTGTTCAAGGGAAGCGATTTAAACAAAATCTTTTAACCAATGAGTTAGATGAACGGTTGCAGGTTCGGAGTGTTAATTCTCGGTGTATCGCAGCTGAATCGAACATATCTAATCGTTGGTCTAGATAGTAAGCTTATTTTTTTGTAATAACAATTAAATTCTTTTACTTATTTTTTTGCAGCATCGTCGATATGTTCCGAGACGCGCTGGCTGGCGCTTACCTTGTGGCCGTGGAGGATATCCCTGTGGATCCTCCCGCTGAACGGCCTCGAAGACAAGCACTGCAACAAATGGAACCGCCTGAACAAGAGCAGGAAGCTCCGGAGGGAGGACTACACAACCCGTGCGTGGTTTGTCTTGACGCGGAAGCAACATTTATCGCGCTTTTTTGTTGCCACGTTTTAGCGTGTGCAGAATGCATTCAAGCTTTACGTGTTAATGGGATTGGTCGTTGTCCCATTTGCCAGGAACCGGCAATATATTTTTTACGAAGTTATTTCGTATGATCTGGATTTTAATTTTACCGTTTCGTGTGTTTTTTTGTTTTTGTTTGTTTTTTTGTTTTTAAATACAATTGCTGTATTTACAAGTGTTAAATGAAAGAAAATTAATCAAAGCGGAATCGAACTCTAACCATAAGTGCTAACCGTCTTTTCTACCGAAGTCGATGCGTATATGACGTCACCGGATATATGTGAATGTAGTCAAGTGAGTAATCGCAAGATCGAAATTATCTTATCACCAGAGCGTGTAGCCGTTCAAGCGTGACAAATCGTCAGCAAGCGAGTAGTTACGTGGTCTTTGCACCAGTCAAAAAATAAACATCAGCAGTTTTAACACAACAAAAAACTTCAAACAAGAATATTCACTTACCTCCCCAATGAAATCGATTCACACTTCAGTAACTTCTACTCTAACGCTGTAGCTCAAACTAACCATCCAGTAAAGATGTTTCAGATCTTCTCTTGAATAGTAGGTAATCCAATATCTCGCATTAACAACAAAAACGTAATTTTGGTATATTTATTTAAAATTCTTTTCTATGTTAACGATTATTTCAGTTACAGAAAAAAAAAACAACTCTGCAATATGTTTCAAATATTCACTAATCCACACAAATAGATATCTTAGTTACATTTTTTTGGATACGTGTTTTAACCTCCAACGTTCTGTAATCACTATTCTAGTCGCAAAAGTAATTTCACAGACTAATTTCAAACTTTTCACTATTCCGTTACCGTTATTGTAGTTGCGAAAAGGTTTAGTAAACTTATTTTAAACGCTTTGCTGAACTCTTTGCTAACTCTCATTCTAGTTTGAGGAAGTAGACTTCGTAAACTATTCTTCCAATCTAAATCTCACATTAGTAAAGTTTTAGTCACATTCGCTCTCGGTTTTACGAACCGCCATCTTTAAGTCGTGCCACGTGTTGGAAACAGATGCAGCTTTCTAAAAGCGAAGAGCGCTCTGTTGTTCGTAAATTGAAGCGCCGCGCCAGAAATCGCTACTTAAACGCTGCAAAGCTACCTTTTTAAGTAGATGCAAAGGTCGATTTCTTCAGTTGTAAAAGTACTATGGCGCTGAAATTGACTTCCCCCGCCTCGTTTTTAGTTTGTGGCCCAAGTTGTTGTGGAAAAACGCACTGGGTGTTTCGCTTTATTGAAAACCGTAATGAGATATTCACAGAAAAAATCGAAAAAGTTTTATATTTTTATGACACCTATCAAAAAAAATTCGACGACAACTTGAACGATATTGAATTTATTCAAGGAATCCCGACTCTTGAAGTATTGAAACTCGCTGATCGATGTTTACTAGTTCTCGATGATTTAATGCATTACCCCCAAGATTTGATTACTAAAATCTTTACGGTGTACGCTCACCATTTCAATTTTTCAGTAATATTCACAGCACAGAATCTTTTTAATAAAAACATCCGCGAAATATTGTTGAATTCACATTTTGTGGTTTTATTTAAAAACTGTCGCAATGCGACCCAAATCCAACACTTTCTAAGACAAGCTTTCCCACATAAAAATAAAGTTGTGTATGACGCTTATAAAAACGCCGTTGCCACGCCAAGAGGCTATTTGATGCTAGACTTCAGACCAGACACTGACGACTCCCAGCGAATAAGAACAAACGTATTCCCAAACGAAGTGAACTACATCTATCAGTAGTTCCCTACCCATGGATCGCTTGAAAAAAAACGCTTCCACTATCA
This sequence comes from Trididemnum nubilum, assembly GCA_963965965.1. Taxonomy (NCBI): domain Eukaryota; kingdom Metazoa; phylum Chordata; class Ascidiacea; order Aplousobranchia; family Didemnidae; genus Trididemnum; species Trididemnum nubilum. The sequence goes on along the minus strand of OZ014473.1, from coordinate 43,695,346 downwards.
AGCTTTTGTATGGCGCAAATCCTTCTTTGCGCAAAGCTGTTGTGGAGAAGTCCAAAGATGATTTAATCCGTTGCCTTTGCAACATCTCGTTTAACATCCTGAAAGGAACTGTACCGATTTCACGACAGCATAAAAAGCGACTCGCTAAACACAAGTCATCATTACGTAAACTGATCGATCGCAAGCTACCTCTAAAGAAGAAAAGAAAGATTATTCAAAGCGGCGGTTTTTTGTCTGCGTTGATCGGTGCTGCGATACCGCTATTGAGTAGTTTATTTGGACTAGCAAAATGAGGAAATTAGTGGCGTTGGAACCGCAAGTTTATGAAAAGTTGAAGGAAGGTGTCGGGCGAGTGGAGACACCTATTTTAAACAACCTTGACCAAGAAATGCAGGCGATATTAAATTCACAGCGACCGGCGCATGAGAAATTACGACTTTACGACGCCGCGTTGCGAAAATCAGAGCAGTTTGAAAAAAAAGACTGTAGACGTTACATCGCAAGCTGTGGAAGATCGAATATTATCAGACTTCGATCGACAAATGCAAGATGTTTTGAATTCTCAAAAATCGTCTCACGAAAAAATAATGCTATATAACGATATCTTGCGAAAATCCGGCGTATATGAAAAAAAGCGACGCGCTAGACGTGTGCAGAAAAAGGAGAAATTACCAAAAAAAGAGATATTAAAACATTTCAAAAAGTCCAAGAGCAAAAAGGTGAAACAGATTTTGAGCGGGATTGAAAATCAGAAAAATATTACCTGGAACGACGCCGGAAACTTAGTTCTTGACGATCAAGCGATTCCTTCCAGCGATATCACAGAACTGTTACACTCAGCTGTAGTCAAAAAAGAACCTACCATACCAGGTTGGACGACGTTTGACAAAACGCTCCCATGGACAAGTTTTTGAGTTATTACGATGAAAAAAAAAACGGAGCGTTTTCTGGCGCAACAGCGTTTCGAAGAACCGCGCAGAATCCTAAGGTTAAAAATTGGCTTTCCACTCAAGACACTTACACTCTTCACAAACCGGTTCGAAGACGTTTTCCAAGAAGAAAAATTGTTGTAGCTGGTCCGAAACAACAATTTCAAGCAGACTTGATTGATTTTAGTTATTTGCAGAAATACAACGGCGGTTTTAAATTTATTCTTGTCGTGATTGATGTATTTTCAAAATACGTTTATGTGGAATGTATGAAAAATAAAACTTCTCAGAGTGTGATAACAGCGTTTTCTAAAATATTGAAACAAAGTGGTTATTTTTCTTCCTTGCAAACTGATTTAGGGACAGAGTTTACGAATAAAGCGTTTCAAAGCTGGCTCAAAGATCACAATATTCATTTTTTTCACACCTACAATCGTGAAATTAAAGCTAGTATAGTGGAACGCTTTATCTGTACTATCAAAGAAAAACTATTTAGGTATTTTACGTATTCTAGTAAGCGGAAATACGTCAACGTAATTCAAAAATTAGTGCACGCTTACAACCACTCCTTCCATCGCTCAATTCAATGCTCGCCAGCAGAGGTCAGTCCTTCTAATCAAGAGTCGATATGGCTCACGTTATATGGCGATCAGCAGCCTAAAAACCCTAAATTCAGTGTTGGGACAAGAGTAAGGTTGTCTGTGATTCGCGGGCAATTTACCAAAGCTCATACTCAAGGTTGGACTCAGGAGGAGTTTGAGATTGCTGAGGCGCGTTTACCGACGATCCACCCTACTACAAAATAAGAGATTTTAGGGGTGAGGATGTGAAGGGAAGTTTTTACGAACCCGAACTTCAGAAAGTGGTTAAAAGCGATAACATTTACAAAGTTGAGTCCATTCTTAAAAAACGAAAACGTAATAAAGGTCACGAGTATTTTGTGAAATGGTTGGGATACCCAGACTCGTTTAATTGCTGGGTACGTGAGCGAGATCTTGTGCGTTATGCCTAATCTGTCATCGGCTGTAAGCGATTTAGCTCTGTTTATTTGCCAGATTGCTGCTGTCTACGTAGTGATCGCTTTTAGTCTATACAACTTAACACAAGGTGTGGAAAATAAGGAGCTCTGGGTGAGCTTACTATCAAGCGGTGTGGGTTATCTTTTACCAGCTTCCATATTGACAAAAAAACATGTTTCTAATTCTTCCTAGCAACGCCTCGATGTCTGTCTTTCCTGAGAATGAGACTTCGGACTTTAAAGTACACTTACCGAAGTCTGTGACTCTGGAAGGTTCTTGGGAATGTGGTTTAGCTGAGATACAGTACCCGAGATCCTGGTACACAATGTCGCGATCTTTGGAGCATTGGGTGCAATGCAAGCAGGATAACATAGATATAATAGTATTCTTACCGCTAGGATACTACCAAAATCCTCGCGATGTAATCGATCAGCTAAATTGTGAGATGGAAAAACATTTCACAGCTGCAGCAGACGCGAAAATGAGAGATCCTACATCGGGGTTGACGACACTCCCGCGATTGAGGACATATTTACACTTCAATCCTTATTCTCAAGTAGCGTCGTTGGAAATTCAAAAACCTCAGCTCCAAAATAAGAGAGTTGCATTATCTTTCCCATTAGCTTGCATGTTAGGCTTCGACACGACGGTTTACAGACAACCGGGGTTCCATGTAGCTTCAAGAGTTGCGAAGTTAAACAACACCAACGCTATATTCGTTTACCTCGACGTAATTCAATCGCAAATTGTTGGTGATACACTTGCACCTCTTCTAGACGTCATTGCTGTCCAAGGCGAACCTGGAGACTTGGTCTGCAGAAGATTTGATAAACCGCATTACAAACCTATTTTGAGAAAACATTTTTCCGATATCAACATTTCTTTACGCGACAATCAAGGCGATCCTATTCGGTTTGAAAAAGGTAAAGTTATCGTGACTCTACATTTGAGAAGAGCGAAACTACCTCTTTAAATTCAATACCGTACGGTCGCTGTGCTCATTCACACAAAACAATATGCGTGCGACATACAGTTGTGATTCCAAGGCGTACGAACGCTACTACTTGACGCAAGTCGGAAGCAGCTGTCGGTATTTCAGCGGGGCACCGCTTCAAAGGGGTTATGGTTTAGGAAGTATTTTTGGAAGTATAGCGAAGTCGATTATGCCGTTGATCAAGTCAGGGGCGAAAGCGATCGGGAAGCAAGCGTTGAAGGGTGGTCTTGGTTTTGCCTCGGACGTTCTAGCAGGGAAAGATGCGAAACAAGCTGCTGTCGATCGCGCTCGGTCTGCTGGGTCGACACTTTTACGACAGGCTGCGAAGCGTAAACGTAAACCTACATCACAAGTTCAAAAGAAGCGACGCAAACGTTCCAGCGACATATTTAGTTAGGATGTCGTCCTTGATACATCCCAATTCTTCCGAGTCAGTTTCCAGTCAATTGGATCTGTTTTCAGTGCCCCCAACTCATATTAGTTTGGAGGATGGTTTTTTTACGGAATACAGACCCTTGTCCGTGTTAACTTCACAGGGACCAGTGGAGTTTTGTATTGCTGCTGAGAGTTCGCACTACATCGATCTAGCTAACACTTTTCTGTATGTTAGAGCGTCAGTGACACAAGCGAACGGTGCTGCGCTTGAGGAAAATTCCGAAATCGCTCCAGAGTGTAATTTTTTGCACACGTTGTGGTCTCAGTGCGATTTGTATTTGAACGATACGTTGGTGACTCAGTCAGGAAACAATTACCCTTATCGTTCTTATTTAGAGACACTGCTTTCTTTTGGGAAAGACGCGAAAGACTCTCAACTGTCATCTGTTTTATGGTATCAAAACACTGCTGGCGTTTTCAACACACGCGGTGCAAATAACGCCGGTTATACTACAAGAAAAGCCTTAGCAGCACAAAGTCATGAGATCGATATGTTGCGTCGTTTACATCTAGACATGAGTTTCCAGTCTAGATACCTCCTCAACGGAATAGAAATTAAATACAAGTTGATAAGATCAAAGGATAGTTTTTGTTTGCATGGAAATGCCAACCAAGCTGAAAACAAAGTCTTGTTGAAAGAGGTCTCTTTATTCTGTCGAAAAGTGAAACCGAATCCATCAATTCAATTAGCGCACGCCAAAGCTCTACAACACGGTACCGCAAAATATCCTCTGAGGCGCGTAGAAGTAAAAACGTTTACTATCCCACAAGGAAATCGCTCTTTTTCAAAGGAAAGTCTGTTTTTGGGTCAACTACCCACCCGTCTCGTGGTCGGATTTGTCGACAACGATGCATACAATGGAAACGTTGCAAAATCGCCTTTCAATTTCATGAACTACGATATTAATTTTGTGTGTATTTATCGTGATGGAACTCAGATTCCTTCCTCACCCCTCTAACCGGATTTTGAGAACAACAATTATATTCGCAGCTATTTGAGACTATTTTTGCAGACCTCCCAATATTTCGCCGACACGGGTCTCGCTTTGTCTAGGTCTGATTTTGGTGGTGGATACACGCTGTTCGCTTTTGATTTAACTCCTCAGCTAAATTCAAGCGATCCAACTTTCGAGTTAATAAAGAGTGGTAATATTAGATTGGAGGTTCATTTCGCCGATGTGACACCTCGAACGTTGACCGCTGTTGAACTGGCTGAGCATGATAATCTTTTACAGATCGATAAAGATCGCCACGTGGCTTTTGATTACACAGCATGAACACGGTTCAAATTCAACGTTTATTGAATAAAGACCCGTTTGCTAAATCTATTTTCAAAAAAGTTTGTGCCAAGAACCAATTGCAACGTGTCGATTATCCCTCTGCTTACGTTATTAACTCACACCCTAGCTCTAAACCAGGGGAGCATTGGGTTGCTGTTTATTTCGATAAACATGGGAAGGGTAAGTATTTCGATAGTTACGGTCTACCGCCTAGTGTGAACGGTTTTACAACTTTCATGGAACGTAACTCCAAAACGTGGATCTACAATGATAAAACAGTGCAAAGTTTGTTTTCTACCACGTGTGCTCACTATTGTGTGTATTTTATTTTGTATCGTTGTCGTGGTTACAGTATGCGTCATATCTTTTCTCGTTTCTCATCTAACCTGACTGAAAACAATCGTAAAGTCGACTTGTTTATTCGTACACTCTCACTGATGTAAATACTTTCTCGCTTGTGTTACATTTTCTTAGCTTATTTAAATTAAGCACACGTAAAACGATTTTTTTGCTTGTGTTTTATTACAATACATTCACAAAGAGAGCAAACGCTTGATTTTTATTCTATGTACAGGATCAAGACAGTACTCAATCAATTTAGCACATGAAGCAATTCGTCGGCGAAAACGTTGGCGATTTCGGGCAACAAGCGCCCAATCGCTCCGTCGAGCTTCGCGACAGGCAGCAGATTCAGACAGTACGCGAACGATTACAAACTCAGAAAAACGTACACGTTTCATTACATATAGTCCTCCAAATTTTGAGCTGCTGTTTGTGTAAGTTTAGCGTTTGTAGAAGAGTCAGTTTCGGTCAATCTTCGCTTCTTCGGTGTAGTGACGTCGTGCTCCTCCAAAAGATTCAGAAAAGACTCCAGCTGCTTATGGTCGATTGTGGGGAGGTGACAGTCGTCGTCGTTTTGAACCGCCAAGGTGAGGTAGTTGTTCAGCATGTAGAAAATGAATCGTCTTGGCGATGGGATGTTTTCCACTTTAAATCGTAGTTGAAACCCGTCAGCGAGAACTTCTTTTTTAATCGCTTCTGCGTTTTCCTGAATATTACAACGAGTATCGTCGTAGTTTGTTGCCCAGAAAACGAGAATAACGTAGTCCTTTGTATCGCTTTTTGGTCGGAATAATAAGTAGGGTTTAGTTTCCATAACCATTTGCACTACGCGTGAAAGTTGTTCTGTGGAGAACACAAACTTCCCTTTTCTGACCGAGACCACAGCCTTTCTCAGCAGAGTTGAAGTAGGGACCGGGAATCCGGAGTCTGCGATAGCTTGAAACTGTTGTCTGATTTGTCTCGCTAAATCTTCCATCGTTCTGGCGCGTTCGATTAATTCTTCCTGCTGGAACAAAGTTTCGTAGCAGCTTGTAAACGGTGGGATATAGTCTGGGAGTCTCACGTTTTCTGCCTCCAGATATAGTTCGTCTGCTTTGTTGGTGAAAGACTGCATGATTTCGAGTCTTTTACTTGCTGCCCTTTTTATAGGTAACAAAGAGAAAAAAGCGATTGCGCCACAGCATGGGAAAAAATCTACTGCTGTTCTTGGTACCGTTGCGCCATAGTCGGGTGTAATTAGAGGGTGAGTTGATTTTAGGTTCATGACGTAATCGTTCGGACTTATACTCGATACGAGCGAATTTTTTCTTTGATGAATTCGCCACATATCGTACACAGCTGCGATTTTCTAGAACAGCAGAAACATTCGGTGATGTGAGCGCATGGAAGGTATACCATACACCTTTCCTCCTTCTTACATTTCATACACTTTACCTCGTCCAATATTTCTTTTGCCCGTTTCATAGTCAATTTTGGTTTAAAAATAACATCAGGCTCCTCCATAAGTTTCAGCATTAAATCGTAAAAGGTGTTAAAGTTTTCGCCATATTCTGTAAATCTTTTCGTTAGAACTCGGGTTATTTTTTGATCTTGAAATCCTAGAAGTTTTGCCATTTCTACGTTTCTCCCCAACAACATTTCTCTGTCGACTTTTTCTTTCACATCCTCACCTCCTCTCGGATCGATTAAGGGCAGGAACAGCGGTTGCTGTTTTACGGGTGTTTTGTTTTTAACTAGTTTTTGCAGACCTTGAAGTTTGTTTTCTGGCGGTGGATTGGGTACGACTGGACGTTTCAAACCAGTAAACCCTTTCACGATGTCTTTGACAAAGTCCACGCCTTTATTTTTGAGCAAATATTCGCAGAGAGGGAACCATTTCGCATGTTCTATCCACGGGTCGTCAAAACGATCCCAGTTCTTTAAACCACCGTTGCAGTACCAACATTTCACCTTATCACCTTCGCCAAGATAGTAAAACCCAGCGTCCCCTAGTAATGCTGTATCAGCTTCAATTCGGTGACTGGGCCAATACTCGGTAAACGACTGACGGCGGTCGATAATTCTACGCATGTGTGAGTTGATCGCATGCTTGCATTGAAACAGGGAAGAAGTTGGTGGTGCTACATCGCCGCCAGTAACTGCAGCTGAATCACAAGCGTCCGCCATGTTTCTTTTGTTCTGGTAGAATGAAAACGTGACTCCTGGTCCCTTTTTTTTTTATTGCCGATGAACCTACACCGTAGGTCAGTGTTGATGTGATTGCACCACCGCGTTTTAGACAGGTTCAGACGTGTCAAGGTTGCGCGATCGAGATATAATAATATCATACTGTTGCGCCACTGTCTCCATAGAACAGTTCTATTATATCACGCTGCCATTATGTCATTGCTATTATTATCGCGCTCACGTTTATGACGAAATCGTCGCTACGCTGTATACCCGTAACAAGAAAATAATTCCATCGCGTTGAACATTCTAAAACGAATACGCTCTCGTAGGGACTTTCCCTGGTGAATTACCACCGCTTGCGTATAAATCTTCCAGTTTTACTTCGTTCAAGAGACATTACACATAAACAAAAGGTCTTTGATTTATCTTAGTTGAGTGTGTTAGAGTCTTACCATTCAGGAACATGGTTCGGTTCCCAGGTAGATCTCACAACTTTAAGAAATCTTACAAATTTTATACTAAAGCGTTGGTTAGCTCTCGGTTCGAACCTTAGGTAAAACACTCTTCTACTCTTGACCAAGTTCTAGGTTCGATTCTTAGGGTTACCAACCTAGGGTTAGACTCTACCTAGTTCGATTCTTAGGGTTACCAACATACGGTTAGAGCTTACAATCTTGCGAATATTCACAACCTCAGCAACCCCAATTGGGCAACCCCTATTGCCCAACCCCAATTGCCCAACCCCAACCCCAATTGGGCAACCCCTATTGCGCCCTTTTGGAGCATATAATACTGCTGGTGTAGCCTGGATTTTGAATTTGGAGGAGGGCTAAACCGCAAATCATGCAATGACGTCATCAGAAGTTTTTGAAAAGGGGACTTTTTATGGGACAAAGAATAAAAGATCAAAAGCTGGGCGTTTGATTTGGCTCGTAACCTATATTTGCTATAGAGGAAGGACTAGAACTGCAAGTTAAAAATCTTTCTATCCTATCAAAATTGGGAGACGTGGTGAGCAAATTAGTGCAACTCAAGCATGTCATAGACTGAGCATGGGGGCAGAGCCACCAGCCGCTGGGCGATTTTTTGTAATTTTTTGGAAAAAAATAGCTATTTTAATGCGATTCTGATCACATTTTGCACGTTTTCAGAGCCATCTCAAAGAACAAAATTTTTGATGTTTAAAAGCCATTTGAAAAAAATCACTCCCTTTACTTCGAGTCAACTCCAAAACACGTTTAAAATCTTGCATTTTGCGGTTAAATTTTGTGACTTGGCCCAAGTCAGGGAAATCAAGGTATATTGCTTTCTGCAACATTTTTAGGATTAAATAATACACTCGAAGATTTGCCTTTGAAGATTTTTGTTTTGTCATGAAAATAACCAGTTTTAGGAATACATGTACGACCAGGGGCCCAGGCACCCTCGATTCAAATTCAATAATTTGTTCAATAAGCATATCCCCTAACTAGGTTTTTTCAAAAGCATTTTGTTGCGTGAAAACTGACGAGATGGAAGTGGATTATTATTTAAAGTTGGTAATTTAAAGTTATTTAAAGTTGGTACATTAGAAACCATAAATGGTCACTAATTATGTTATTGTAATACAAAAGTTAGCTGGGGACCTTAAACATATTATTGCATAAACAAGTTAGATGAGTGCCTAAGATTACCTTTTAGAACAAAAACGCTGAATTTCTCCCGGTTTGTACATTTAAATTGGTTGGTAAAAATTTAAATTGAGAGGGCATGGGCCCCCTGGTCGTCAATATTAATATTAAGTTATTGCTAATTGACGTTGTACGCATCCTACTGTTGCACTCCAAAAATGCTAAAGGAAACTGAATAAATAGGCTTTGTGTCATCATTTTTATCATTGGTAGCGTTTCAATTGGGGGGGGAGGGAGGTGGAAAGCCCGGTCCTTTTGGCTATGCCTATGGTTTAATGATTACCATACAAGTTCGCCCTCACATCAACTAAAACATTTACCGTAATATATATACCAAGCTTTAACACCAAAAAGAATTACTATAAGCTTAAAAACTACAAATATAAATAAAATTAAGCTGAAACGGGGATGAAATAGCAAATACGAGTTTTCGTGACGATGTAAGAAAACAAAATTTACGACTGGGCAAAATGTCAGCCTCAAAATAAAACAACAACAACAAGTCAAATCTATGAAGATCGTCAACTGTAACATCAATGCTGCAATTAAATTGCAATGTACTTACAACGATGCAATACGTGCACTGTTTGCGCAATGTACCAACCAAAGTACTGCGATTTGTCGACAAATAATATGCGTAGATATCGAAGTTAAATACTTCTGTGACAATATTATTTATCACTATCCGACATCAGTACCTGTATTTTTCTGTAAATACAATGCACGAAATCTAGTATGGAATTGGTTTGGAAGTATGGAAGATTGTCTTCCATTCCATTCTTGAAATCTTCTATTCCATTCCATTCTGGCATCTTCCATATTCCATACCGAAATTTCCGTTCCATTCCATTCCATTTTCCATTCCATTCCATACCATGCCCTGTTTTGAATCCCCCAAATTGAACCTTACAAAAATAAATATTTTAACGGCTTTAGCTAAACAGCTAATTTTTTTTATAATCAGAAGAGACCAAGAATCTTCTTGAGAGTTCCCCAAAAGCGCGGCCAAAAGTGCCAAAGCTTTTTTTGCGACAACCCTAATTGCATAATCTGTGTTCAACCCACACTCTGGTTACGTTGTTGTGTCCTTGGATAGGGCGCTTTACGATAATTATCTCTGCTTGTTGCTTCGAACGAGCAACAAATTCAGTGGCAAGAAATCGAAATTCACGGAACATTGGAAAACTAGAAACTCTTAAGCAGGTGCAAATTCCTCCAAGCACGAAGTAATTATCACAATGAAAGCGTGCGGAATGTCCAATAATTAGAGTCTAACGCTGTGCTGTGACAAGAGAATAAATATGCTATACAACAGCAACAAAAAATGCTGTAATTTTGAAATTGTTCTCATTACGGGGGAACAAAAGGATTTTTTAAAAATCACCATTAACATGCGTCGTTCGTTTATAGGCTGGCAACTTGTAAGCTCCCATCTAGCTTTAAATAAGAAATCCAAAAAGTAACTGCAGCAACGAATCAACGAAAAACAAATCAAAACAGCTCACTTTGCCAAAAGTGCAATTTATCCCCCAGTTTCTAAGTTTTGTGTGAATGTCACTTGTGCCATAATTGGTAGCTTATGTATCGTCAAAGTAGCCTTCAGTGCCAACTTACGCAAGTGATGCTTTAGAGATGACTGCTATTTGATTATTACTGGTGACAAGATACCAGAGGTGGAGTCGAGGACACAAGGCTCGAGGCCAATTCCAAGGCCAAGGACACAAAAAAAATCCGAGGCCAAGAATAGCCTTTCCGAGGACAGACCCTCTCGAGGCCATGGACAGGAATGCTCAAGGCCAAGGACCAAGGACACAGCTGCAAGTGTTCTCCAAAAAAAAGGTCTTCAAAAAAGGTTGTTAGGTGATCTCCAGTTCATAGGCGTACCCAAAATTTTTGATTGGGGGAGGCCTAAATCACAAATCACAGGCAATGACAACATCAAAACTTTTCCACACACGAAGTTTTTGAGGGACAACGATATCGTAGGTAGGAAGATCTGAAATCGTTGCCTGTAGGCAGGTAACCAGGATTTTAAACTAATACTTGAAAAGCGCAAATATCTAACGTTGGGAACGTGTTGAGAAAGCTAGTGTAACTCAAAGGTATCACACATTGGGTCTGGGGGCGGGGCCCCCAGCCGTTGGGCGATTTTTTGTAACTTTTTGGAAAAAAAAGCTATTTTAATGCCATTGAATCACATTTTGCAGGTGGTCAGAGCGATTTGAAAGCACTACATTTTTGACATTTGAAAGCCAATTGAAAAAATTAAATTGTTTAATCCCCTTTTACTAGCAACTTAAGTCCAAAATACGTTTAACATTTGGCATTTTGGAGTTAGATATTAGTTGTAAGTGATTTGGTTCAGGTAGGGGGAAGTAAGGCGCATTGTCTCTTCCACTCGAAGATTTGCCTGAGAGGTTTTTGTTTTGTCATGAAAATTACCAGTTAAAGGAGTATTTGTTTGGTCAGGGGGCCCAGGTCCCCTCAATTGAAGTTCAATGATTTGTTCAATCAGCATTTTCCATGGTTAATTTTTTTAAAAGTATTTCGAGCGTAAAAACCGGCGAGGTTGGAGTTGAATTACTGAATTGTTATTGAAAAATGGTACAATAGATGGTTACGCCAAATAACCGTGTTATTGCCGGGCCGGATTTACATCGCGCCGGGCCCCTGGCACTGTGGAGATTTTTGCAACATCTTTCTGCCAAATGTCGGTGAAGACCAAAAAAAGTCTTACGATTTCAGCGTGGGGCCCCTAGTTGGTACTGCACCATATTATGGTAGATCCGGCCCTGATTAAAGCATTACGTTCATAAAAAGGCTAGATGTGGACCTGAGATAGCAACTTTTATGACAACAACTCTCCATTTCTTCCGGATTGTACGTTTAAATTGGCTGGCAAAAATTGCATTAAGGAGAACCCGGGGCCCTTGGTATTCCATATTGTTGTTAGTGACTGTTATAAGCGAAAAATGCTAAAAAGAAACTGAAACTGAAAAAACAATAGGCTTTTTGGTCACATTTTTGTCATTGGTGAAATTTCAATAAAGGGGGACCCAGGTCCCTTGCCCCCCCTCCCCCTTGGCTACGCCTATGCTCCAAGTGAGGAAAACAAACAAGGTGTTCGCAAATTTTCCGCGAGGTTTCTGGTGTTTTCCAACGAAATTTCAACTGTTCAAAAAATAGTGCTGTCCTCGAGCCGAGGACAGGGCAATTTTCGAGGACTTGAGGCTTCGAGGCCAAGGCCAAAGCCTCGAGAACGTCCTCGAGGCCAAGAACGTCCTCAAGGACTCCACCTCTGCAAATTACTGTTGTAGAATACGTAGCCCGATGACCGTAGTCCGTATAAGTTAGATACTTTATCGAGTCAACTCCATCGCTAGTAAGTACTTTGTACTCACTATAGTAGCATAGGTGGGCAAGTTAATGCAAAACGTTAGCTTCGTTAACCACTAGTCCGTTAACAAACTTCACACCTCCGTTAACGTTAATCCGTTATTTTTAGCTTTAATTAACGGAAGTTAGTAAAGTCCGTTAATTCGTTAACATTTTGCGTGTAATTGGAACGACCGACGCTCGCGTCGCGTGTTCCTTTGTTTTTACTCGGCCATTTTCTAACTAATGAGTGCGAGATTTCAGACTTTTGCTTATAACTCGAGAACCGTTTGGTCTAACTACATGAAATTTTGACAGCAGTTTGAGATTAATGAGTTTTATGTTTGCACCAAATTTCGAGGCAATCGGTCACGTGACTTCGGGTTTATGACTCGAAAACCGCCCCGAAAGTTTGGCGTAAAAAGCGGTCTAAGTCAAAAACGGCTTAAGTACGGCAAAAAATATTTCTCATGGTTATATGTCTTAAGATATCCTTTCATCCCTACCAACCCACTTTCGGCCGCGATGAGGTTTTTTTCTTATTTTTTTCCTTTTTTTTTTCCTTTTTTTTTCCTTTTTTTTTCCTTTTTTTTCCTTTTTTTTTCCTTTTTTTTCCTTTTTTTTCTTCCTAAATCTTGTACGCTCGAGTTCTCCTAAACCACAAAACATAGAAATCTAATTTTTGTGTGAAGTTGTTGAGGTACATACGCAATTGTGTCTCCTGAAATTTTTTGGGGCAACTCCCCCGGGAACCCCCCCAAAATGGGGCCCCAAAAAATCAATTTTTTGAACGGCTCAAGCTAGGGTGCCAGTTTTTTTGGATATCAGTAGATATTTGAGAGACAAATATTTTGACATAATTTGGGGGTACCACCCCCCCGGGGACCCCCCCAAATGGACCCCCCAAAACAAATTTTTTTAACCATATAACCTAGGGTGCCATTTTTTTTGATATCAGTAGATATTTAAGAGAGAAATATTTAGACATGATTTGGGGGTACCACCCCCCCGGGAACCCCCCCAAAATGGGGCCCCAAAAAATCAAATTTTTGAACGGCTCAAGCTAGGGTGCCAGTTTTTTTGATATCAGTAGATATTTGAGAGACAAATATTTTGACATGATTTGGGGGTACCACCCCCCCAGGGACCCCCCCAAATGGACCCCCCAAAAACAAATTTTTTAACCATTTAACCTAGGGTGCCATTTTTTTTGATATCAGTAGATATTTAAGAGAGAAATATTTTGACATGGTTTGGGGGTACCACCCCCCCGGGAACCCCCCCAAAAATCAAATTTTTGAACGGCTCAACCTAGGGTGCCAGTTTTTTTTGATATCAGTAGATATTTGAGAGAAAAATATTTTGACATGATTTGGGGGTACCACCCCCCCGGGGACCCCCCCAAATGGACCCCCCCAAAAATAAATTTTTTAACGATTTAACCTAGGGTGCCATTTTTTTTTGATATCAGTAGATATTTAAGAGACAAATATTTTGACATAATTTGGGGGTACCACCCCCCCGGGGACCCCCCCAAATGGACCCCCCAAAAGCAAGTCTTTTAACCATTTAACCTAGGGTGTCAGTTTTTTTTGATATCAGTAGATATTTAAGAGAAAAATATTTTGACATGATTTGGGGGTACCACCCCCCCGGGGACCCCCCCAAAATGGGGCCCCAAAAAATCAAATTTTTGAACGGCTCAAGCTAGGGTGCCAGTTTTTTCTGTTATCAGTAGATATTTAAGAGACAAATATTTTCACATAATTTGGGGGTACCACCCCTTCGGGGACCCCCCAAAAATAAATTTTTTTAACGATTTAACCTAGGGCGCCAGTTTTTTTTTGATATCAGTAGATATTTAAGAGATAAATATTTTGACATGTTTGGGGTACCACCCCCCCGGGGACCCCCCAAATGGGGCCCCAAAAATGAATTTTTTAATGGGTTAACCTAGGGCGCCAGTTTTTTTTTGATATCAGTAGACACTTAAGAGATAAAAATTTTGACATGGTTTGGAGGTACCACTCTCCCGGGGACCCCCCCAAAATGGACCCCCAAAAATAATTTTTTTTATTGGTTTAACTTAGGGTGCCAGTTTTTTTTTGATATCAACAGATATTTAGGAGACAAATATTTTGACATGATTTGGGGTACCACTTTCCTTGGGACCCCTTCAAATGGATCCCCCAAAATCAATTTTTTGAATGGCTCAAGCTAGGACGTTAATTTTTTTTTATACCAGCAGATGTTTAAGAGACAAATATTTTGACATAGTTCCAATGGCTAACGCTTGAATACGATGTTTTTTTGTTTTTTTATTATTATCAGTCGCTATGTTGTCGATAAAATAACGCACGTGCATTGTACAAGTTAATCAGGTTTAGTTACTCAGGTTTAATCACCTTCACAGGTTTAGACAAGACAAACTATGGAAAAGGTTACTGGAAACTGGGAAGACAGTGTACAAGTTGTCGATAAAATATATATTTTGACAATGTTTGAAATTCCAAACCCTCTTGGGTATCCAAGAAGATAGGAGGGTTGGGGGCTACACTCCCCTTAGCCAAGACACCGAAAAACTTTAACCAAAAATACAACTGTTTACATAATACATATGTCTTGAACTGGACCTAAAAGTAAAGGGAGCTGGGCAATTCTGAAGTTTGCCATCTCGAAAAAGCAGCTCAACAACAAGTTATGTTGTGCTACATTTACTGCAATCAATGGTTATGTGATTTGGTAATTCTTCGTATTGTGTGGAATGTATCCACCATACGCTTGCTATGCTTCCCACAAGTCACAACTTTTGACTTATGTTTGCTAATCAACTCTGAGCAGATCACTTCGGGACATGGTTGATTGCAAAACTCTTCCACTCGGTTCATAAAAAGTCGCGGACTTGCGCTTGCGGACTTCAAGAATTTTGAAGTTGCGGACTTGCGGTTGCGGATTCAAGAATCCTGAAACGTCGTTGCGTACTTGCGGATTAAGCTTAAAAACATGCAATTGCCGACTTGCGGTTGCGGATTAAGCAATTTGAAATTCGGTTGCGGACTTGCGGACTGCGGACTTAAAAAAAAAAACTTGCGGTGCCCAGCACTGGTGCTCAATATCCTGTAAATTCCAAAAACCATAAATTTGCCCTCCAACAATTGATTTTTCAATGACTTAACCTGATGGGTTATTTTTTAGGATCAAAAACGATAACGTTGATAATTTTTTGACTTGATTTGTACTTTTATGAAGGTTCCAAAATTAAATATTTTGAATAATTGCTGATTTCACGGTTGACAAAAAGTACTTTTGAGCGTCACAGCATTATAAACTACGCGTCGGTCGTTCACTGGGTTTGCTGGCAAACTCCCATCTAGTTTACATTTCTTTTTATTCACTCGCTTCCATAACACGTATTGACGCTGTTGAGCAGGTTGTTAGAAAAAATTTATTGCTATGGTGGTCTTTTTGTGCTTTGGAAGTTACATTTTACAGTCTAATCTAATTTCAAGATAAAAATAAGTTCAAATGCACAATGAAGTTGCGATTGGAAAACCTTTGGAAATTGTGAACAGCGATAATTAATAGGCTGCAGCTTATTATTTGCCACAAAAAAGAGCTCCTTTCTTTGCTTTCTTCTATAAAACTAGTGTTAATACGAACAGGTGCTACCAGTGCAAACTGCTTTGTACCGGTCTGATGAATGAATGGTGCCAGATATTACCGACAAAAACCTTAACGGAAGTTAACAGAACTTAACGGAAGTTACTTTAGTCCGTTAACAGGACTTAATGGAAGTTAATTTAGTCCGTTAACATGAAGAAACTTTTTAACGGATTAACGAGTTAATGAAAAAGTTAGCTTCGTTATTAACGGATTAACGATTAACGGACTTGTGCCCACCTGTGTATAGTATTAATACTAATACTGAAACTGCTCACTATTCTACTGCAAACTTTGTGTAAAACGAACAGTAGGTCTACGCAGGGCGCTCTAGTCGCGGAAACGAACCTAATTGCTAAAAGTGATGATTTACAATTCCGTAAACGAGGTCAATCAGTCGAATTTTTTTCTTTTAATTTTTTAAAAAAAAGTACTGCAAAAGTACCGCAGTACTACCGCGGTACTTTTGCGGTACTTTTTTTTTTAAATTAAACTTACGCCGTAGTACCGCAGTACTACCGCGGTACTACGGCGTCAAAATTAAAAGTACCGCAGTACTACCGCGGTACTTTTAATTTGAAAGTACCGGTACCGCGGTACTAATTTTAGCAAAGTACCGAGCACCGGTACCGCGGTACTTTTGCAAAGTACCGTGCCCACCTATGCCCTCAGGGTTCAACATTAGGTCCATTATTATTTTTATTATACGTTAATGATTTACCTAATTCAACTAAGACTATTCCCAGATTATTTGCGGACGACACCTGTTTAACTGTTCATCATGCAAATTTAAGCAATCTCCAAACTGAGCTAAATTTGGAACTAATAAGGTTTTCAGAACGGTGCAAATCTTATAAGTTAACAATTAATCCCTCAAAAAGTCAACTCCTTGTTATATCCCCAAGAATGAATGAGTGAGTGACGGATTTTGATGTACTCCTGAACGGTGCTACTGTCCCCCTTTCTAACTCGGTCAAATATTTGAGAGTAACAATTGACTCCAAATTAACTTTCGAGAGTTACATTAAAATCTTGGAAACCAACTTGTCTAAAGCTGTTGGTATTATTTGTAAACTAAAATTTGTTCTTCCCAAAGATGCATTAATAAAACTATATTGTGCACTCTATCACCCACATTTGTTATATGGTCTAGTTATTTGGGGATCAACGTATCCGACCTATCTGATGAAAATAAGACGGTACTCTTCAAAATAAAGTAGTAAAACTGGTAGGGGGTGGTGCCTTTCAAGACAGAGCTACCCCATTTTACTACAAACTAAACATTCCAAAATTGACCGATTTGTACAAAATTGAAATATCAAAACTAATGTACAATATTGTACACAGGCCTCGACATCTTCCAAATAACTTTTTCAAATATTTTGAAAAGGCATACAAAACCTCACAGAGATCAACGAGATCTACCACTCAAGAAAATGATCTTTTATACATTCCACGATTTCGATTTAACTGATTGCAAAATAGCATTAGGTACCAGGGCGTCAAAATTTGGAATTCCATTCCTCATTTAATACGTTTGCTGTCTCCAATTTCCTTTAAGGTAAAGTTGAAAAACTTTTTTGTAGAATCATACGAGACTTAGAATTTAGGATTTCAATCTAACTTGTTGAATTATTTTAATAATATAACTCACACTCTTTCTCATGTATTTTTTATTACCTCTATTTATTATCAAAAATTATAATATGTTGGCATCTGGGTGGCTGCTTGACTCGATGACCGATAAGGTCTTTTCGCAGCTTCCTTGTCGTGAAAACTGATTCTTAAGAGGTACATCAGCCTTGTTCGTTAGTATCGTATATTGTTGAGTATGTGATTTCTGTTACTGTAATATTTTAGTTACAGACAAAAATGAAAAATGACTTGACTTGACATCACAATCCATGTACCGATTATAAAAGTTTTGCGAAACGCATTATTATTTCGAATCAGTTTAAATCATTAATCAACAACCTTACAATAGGCTACTTAACAATATTTTCTCCTATTGTCGCTTTGGGGTTTTGGGGGGCAAAATTTTTGTTTGAGCGGCGCCGCCCCCTTGCCCCCCCCCCCTTAGTTGCGGCCCTGTATTACACCTGCAGCCACCAAATATTTTGCAGCATCAGACAATAATCGATGGATAGAGTTGCTGCTACTTTCAAAAGTACTATTAGGCTATAGCCCTTCCCCTTTGGCCTGTCGATCAAAATGCGCAATAAGGAAAATACTGCGTTTTTTGCACTTCTGAAACAGTCTTTTAAAGTATTATGGACTGTAAAGTGGTTCAGAGCCACTTTTAAAACATTTATTTAGGAGGGATAGCTAATGTTTATCTAAAATAAAGTTCACAAATCAGTAAAACTTTAAAAATGGCCAAAATATCTTCATCAAACAACTAATGGATAGGTAGGGGGTTTTCAGTAGTCTATTTAATTAAGTTAATTACCAAACACTTATCTCAAATCTTGTTCTATTAGGCCCTTGCCCCAAATTATCTTTCTTTCTAAAATGCACCCGAATTAGGTTAATTCTTGCGAGTTTTTTCGAATTATAGAATTTAAGGATATTACTGAAATTTTACAGTTAAATTAGCCCAGCCACATAGCTTGTATTTACGCAATCAGTTTAATCATGTTTTTGCAAGCAGAGCTGATTTCTATGCCACGTTTTAAAAATATTGATTTTATCAAAATAGGCTGAAAGTTAAGTTATTCTTGCAAAATCTCCGAACGCTGAGCGCTCCACCCCCAGACACCCGCAATCGCAGATTTCTGGCTTCGCGCCTGGCAGTTGCTAGCCTACTTATGGGTGATAAACTGAAAAATGAGTGATTATCACAAAAATTGACTTTATTGCCCTAAAAAAAGAACATTGACCTAACTGTAAAAAATTGACTTTTATTTGACCAATCAAATTAAATTTATGAAACTGACTCTTTCTATCCAGAGTTCTAGCAAAAAATCACATCGTTCCAACTTATAACTAAAAAATTGACTTCATTGAAAAAACTTACCCTAGTCATGACCACTGAAATGAAAGAAACGGTTTAGCAAAAGGCAATTGAAAGGAGCCATACTTTAGGAAGACGAGTTCGAGATCGTCTAAAAAGTTACCATGATTTGGTTGCGGAAGAAGCAAGCAATCATTCAGACTGCATGTCTAAATTTTTGCAAAATATCAGTCATAAAAGCGAAGTTGGCAGACCAACAAATCCGGAAAAAACAACTGCATTTGAAAAGATGAACAATTGGCTGGGAAGAGATAGCAGGTGCAATCTTTGTACTTTGAATGATTTAATGCTGAAGATGGAAGAATTGGGTGGCAGAAACTCGAGCGTTTATGGTGAAAAATCACTTTTGAAAATTAAATTACGCGACGGCGAAATACAATGGCGCTTTACCGTTCCATTCAGCGGTTTGCACTAATTTATCGCGTTGAAATTGCTACCATGTATTTTAAAAGGGCAATAGCGAGCAGCTACTGTCATCACCAGGGGAATGTTTGCCGTATCGCTGCAACCACAAATCTTGCCCTATCACCTTCAATATTATCGCTGAAAAGCAAATGTCAAGATAAAGAAAAAGCGACTTCAAGTATGAAATTTGGTCAGTTATACCGAACTTTATGATGCCGAATGTCAGGGACACTTTTTTGTTTTGAAAAAACTGGGCAATGTGCCTTAAATGTAATCAGTTCTGAATAAGTTCAACAACTGCTTTTTAAACATGTTTTTCAGCAAAATGATGACAAGAGTCTAAGCTTTAGCATACAATTTTATTTTTCAGCATAACAAAAAGTTTTGCTGGCATAAAATGGCTAGGGTTACCATATTTTTCAGACAGAGAACCGCGACAGTTGTAGTTTTTGCGTGAATTTTTAGGTGACCTCAAAAAAAAGGCCTTCACTCCAGCGACCCACGGTTTTCGCGTGATTTTCTTGGTAATCTAAAAAAAAAAGGTTTTCACTCCAGCGACGCACGGTTTTTGCGAATTTTTGAGTGATCTTCACAAACAAACAAAAAACCGGGACATTTCCACCAACCGGCTGGGACCCGGGACCTGGCCTTAAAACCGGGACGTATGGTAAGTCTACCGTTAAGTCGCGATGTCTTGAATGGCTATTTAGCAAACGAAGCATGACGGCCGTTGGCTAGCTAGACAATTTACTATGCTCAGAGGTGGGCAGCGCAAGTCATAAAAGTTGCGCTGCAAGCGCACGCGCAACTACTCTGAAAATCTTGCGCCGTAAGTGTTTCCGCAAGCCCAAAAAATAATTGCGCCGCAAGCGCAACCGATAGCGCAAGTGTGACGTTTTGAAATGTATAATTTTAATTGACTCACTGCTCAAATCTCACTAGATTACGATACGAAACCAATATTCGAAACAAATTATATACGCTACCACATTAGAAAACAAAAAAAATTATTGATTTCCTAAAATACAAGCATTTGAAAACGCGCATCGCTTAACCTCTTTGGGCGAAAAACGTTTTTATACCTAACGAAAAAATACTCTCAACACTCGCACTCAAAAAACCGCGGTGTTAAAAGTTCCTCTAATAAAGTCTGTATGTGGTGGTAAGCGAACGACTTTGGAGTCACTATTTTTTTCTAATGGCTCTTCAAGAAAATCTTTACAGTACAAGGCACAAGCTTCGATACATATTTTGTGCTTCTGTAGCAATTTGCACCATTCTCTGACAAATGGAGCACGCTAAAAACTCATCTTGTTTTTGTTCAAAGAAATTGAGCCATCTAAGCATTACTTATAAGAGCTTTACCAATGCTGTCACTCCTGTTTGCAATATCTTTCAAGTTTTCCCGGACTAGCAAAAAAAGTTGTCAACACCAGTTTTGTTGTTTTTGAGTTACGGTAAAAAGGACTGTCACGAGCAACGCGGTTAATGCCCAAAGCAAGTTTAAGAATTTTTCTGTTTAAAATTTGATTTTACAACCATTTTTTAACTTATTCAATTAGAAAATTTTTTTTGAAAAGTCGGCAAAAAATATTTTAGAGAGAAGCGTTTCAGCGAAAGATGAGTCCTGCTGTAAATCCAATAGAAGTATTGCAAGCAGTAGACGAATGGAATTTCCCATGGCGAAGCCTACCTCGTCATAGGTGTGGCCAGAGAGGGGAGCAAAACCGCCCCGCCCCCCCCATTGAAATTCCACCAATGATAAAAATAATATTAATAAAGTGTTATGTTTTTTAGTATCAGTTTCTTTAAGCATTTTCGCGTACAACAGTATACGTGTACAACAGACTGATATTAACGACCAGGTAGGTGGCCTGGGCCCCTCAAATCAATTTTTTGCCATCCAATATAAATGTATAACCCGTATTCACAAAACAAAAATTTTCAAAGTCAAATATTCGATTGATTAATTTCTGCTAAAAATATTGCAGGGGGCGGGCAAGGTACTTTGCTTCTCCAACTTGGGCCAAGTCACTTTCAAAATTTAACCCCAAATTCAAGATTTTAAACGTGTTTTGGACTTGATCGTTAAGTAAAGTGAAAACTCATCAATTTGATTGTTTCATTTGCCTTTCAATTCTTAAAAATTTAGTTATTTTAAATGGCTCTAAAAACGTCCGAAATGTGGTCCGAATGGCATTAAAATAGCTGTTTTTTTACCAAAAAAAAATTCCAAAAAATCGTCCAGCAGCGGCCCCCAGACCTCCGTCTGTGATACGTTTGAACTAAACTAGCTTGCTCACCACGTTTCCCAACTTAGGAAAATTTGGAGATTTTTTTAACTTTGGGTTCAAGTGCTTTCTCTTCAGCAAAACCCAGGTTACATGCCAACCCAGGTCCCGGGTTCTGATCCTCCATTTTACTGTATCTTTGTCGCGTAAAAAGTCCCTCTTTTCGAAAAATTTTGATTACGTCTTGGTCTGTGATTTGCGGTTTGGCCTCCCCCCCCCTAACAAAAATCCTGGCTCCGTCTATGTACCTCATCAACGTTTTTTTATTAACTTTAATCACATTTGATTGAAAAACAATCATTCATAATCGTATTTGACTTGCGCTCAAAATTGCTAAAATACTTGCGGCGCAAGTGTCTGCGCAACCGTTTAAAAATAATTGCGGCGCAAGCGCCATCGCAAGTGAAATAGTTGCGCCGCAAGCTTGCAGAGCAAGTGCCCACCTCTGACTATGCTATCAGACAAACTTTGAATTTTCAAAATCGCATAAAAATTGGTGATTCTTCGAGATTTTAAGAAAAATGGGTAAAATTTTTACTAAACTCAAAACTAGGAAATTAAACGTTTATTTATAATTAAAAATCAAGACCAATATTTTTGTGATACAAATCTACAAAATTTCAATCAAAAATGATGCCAAACTGATAGCGTTTATAAAGGCTTTAAACGGTTTACAAAAGGTTTGCTAAAAATTTTAATTTTCGTGGCTATACATTGCCACGCCGGCTGGAAGCCACTTTGTTAAAATGCCAATATAGTGACCCGCCGTATGGACAGTGGCGTCACTAGGGGGGGCGGCCCGCCCCGGGTGACACCATTTTGGGGCAACACCATATTATGATGTAAAACCCTAACTCCACTGATTTGGGGTGAAGACCTTGCTTTTTCATTTTGTTTGGTCTCCAACCTCATTTGGACCAAAACCCCACTAGTTTTGCGGCGAAGACCTTTTTTTTATGTTTTGGTCTTTACCTATTTTTGGACCGAAAAAGGGTGACACCACGTAATCCCGCCCCGGGTGTTACCATTCCTAGCAACGCCTCAGCGTATGGAAAGAGTTAAATCACTCAAATTAAATTAAATTAGACGTGTGAGAAATTACTTCGTCGATCTAACAATCAAGATCATCTACCCCATCAGATGACATACTATTCCCATAAGCTTGCAAGATTTTGCTCTCGACATCCACTGAGAAATCTCGACCTAACAATTTCTGCAGCAAACCACTCAGTTCCTGAAGATCTGGCTGAGTTTATCCCATAGTGGTCGAAAGAGCCTTCTGGTTGCAAACTTCCACGCAAGCGATGGGTCCAGCTCAACAGACTATGCAGTCGATCTGGACGATTTGCCGACGACAATGCATTGCTGGGGCCTTTCCGAAACGAGTGCATGTGACTGTGGTTCAGAAGTCCAAACCTACCCCCACATCCTACAGGAGTGCCCCATTAGGAAACCATCGTGTCACCTCACTGAAGTAGAAAATCCCCTTTTGCAAAATTATCTACAAAACTGCAATTTTTGACCTGAGTTTTTTTCCAATAGTTTCTTTGTTTATACGAACATATCTATATATACTCAAGCTTAAGAACAAGTACACAGACCATGCTTGTTTTACTGATCTTCCTGGTCGATCAATGGTTGTCTGCTTTAAAGATATGGCCTCATACATTTAGTGCCAAATAAAAGAACCCTAAACAATCAAAAAACATCGGGCCTTAAAATGATATTCCCCAAATGTTTTGTTTGGTCAAGCATTCTTTCAAATTAACGATCACAACTCTTGACAGATGACGTCATCAAAAACGCTTGTGACGTCATCTCTTTGATTTCAGCAATTTTTGGTTTGGAGCCAAAAACCTAACTCTCATTCACAATTTGAGCCATCAATACAGAAAATACCTACGCCATTTTTTCAAAACTTAAAATTTGGCAATGACGTCACCGACAATGATGTCATCAACTTCAAAGTAAATCTGTTTATACCTGCACTTGAAACTCAATTACTACTCAAAATTTGGCTCTTCCGCAACTTTTGAATTGGCTGTTGGACAGTAAAGGCTCTTTGGCACTAGATGGCAGACTTTAAAGGCCGAAAAACGGGAAGTCCCAAATCCCAAACAGGGATATTTTTTTGGTCGCTCAGGACATGGTCCTGAGTCATCGTGCCAAATTTTAGCTTGTTATAAATTTTTTCCGGGCTTCAATGTATTTTGTCGTATTTCTACCAGACTAAATGTTAAATAAAAGAGCCAACTACGTTAAGCTTACCTTGCTTTGTATTCAGCAATAAAAGTGCATTGTGTTCAACAATATACGTAATAAACTGCGCTAACAGCAAAACAAGGACCAAGTAACCAAGCCGTTATGGAGTTTTTGCCTGTTGCATAATTCGTCAGTTCACCTAATTCGTCACTTTTTTTCCAATCCCCTTGAGGTGACGAATTAGGCAAAATTCTACTGTACTTTAAAAACGCTGGTTACCGACAAATTTTAGTCGAGTAGGCTGCTTAAGTAGGGCTACTTTCGTTACTTTACACCTCTGCCCGTGGAACATCGTTCCCTTTTTAACTGTTCGACTGGCACGGTTCTTTCGGAATTCAACGCTTTTTTGGCATGACTCAGCAATACGTCGAAACCGAGAACCAGACTTTGACAGTGGCCATACAAAAATACTAACAGTGGTCGATTTTTAAAAAATTACTTTTTTTTTTAATTTGTAGTCAATTCGGCAGTGCAAGAAATCCACTCGAACGATATTACACCAGAATCAAAAATAATCTGGCCAGAAAAAGGGACATGGAGAGAATAGGCTCGCGTAACATTTGTTTTGTTCGTCAAAAGCATGTTCAAAAAAGGTTAAGGAGGTGGAAGGTTAGTCCCTCAATGTAGAACATTTGAATAAATGCATCGGTGCTAAATTTTTGCTCAATAATCAATTTGACTCGACATTCGACAAGGTGCTTAAGGACTTAATATTTTCCGTTTTACAACTACAAGGCAGAATGATTGTGGATCATTTTGGATGCTCGTTGAATTTTGAAACAAGGATAACTTCCGATACCTTTACTCAGACCACAAAATCATTATTGATCCTTGTAAATTACACTATTTCAAAAGCCCTCAACTATGTCAACACACTATACTTTACCTGCCGACTCGACAGCGTATTTCCAGTGAGTAATACGTGTAAGAGCATGTGATTTAGCATTTAGCATTACTGCATAATCAAAATAGTTAAAAATGTAATGCAAAGAAGAAAGATCGTTTACGAAATTAAGAGTAAGATGACAATTACAAACCATTTAAAAAGCTTATCATGTGTAAACCGCAATTCAATCACCACTAACTCTTTAGCTACAAAAATTATGATGAAAAATTCGTCTAGACCTAGTACCGAGGGCACAGGCAAGTTATTACCAAGTTGTTACGCTACGGCGGTTCAATCATATGTAATCACAAAAACTGTTTCATTGAAGAATTCACTTTTTTCCATTCAAAAACTTCGATCAAGCTCTTGAAAATCAATTGAACAGCTGAAAAAATGATTCACGGCTTGAAGACTACTTTTCTGTAAAATTTCAGTTCTTCAATACTTTCGTAGATATCATCCAAAGCTCTGTGTGTATTTTTCTTTTCATAATGGAGATCAGGATACCAGCGTCTGTAAAAGGTTTTTGTTTAATGTTAAGGATTAGCACTCCAATCTAGCTTACTAAATCAAAATAATACAAGTCCTACAATGGCAGCTAAAGCTGGTACCTTTACGTACATTACTGTATTTGAAACTGGGTAATATAGACTATCAGATCTGTTTTCGCGGCCTTGTTTCAAAACGGCATTAGGTCAAAAGTTAAGTAGATCTAATTTTTTTAATGTTTAGTAATGCTGGTGGAGTAGCAACTTACGTTTCCAACAAACTAAAAATTGAAATACGAGAATGTAAACATCAACATCAACTTTTTTACCCTCTGAGTATCTTTGGCTAAACGTTTATGAGAGCAAACGAATTTAAACTATCGGCATTGTTTAATGTTTATCGTTATCCCCTTGGATCGGCACCACAGCGTCTGATAAAATAATTCCAACTAATCGGTTACTTAGCGAGAAAAAGCAGCAGGCCAAGGCAAAAAAACTCCATATTTCTTGCGTATTGCTGCTGATGTAATTGCACTACACCTGCAACACTACTTGGAGTTGTCGTTTATTGAAGGCATTTTTCCCGAAAGCTGTACAATTACAAAAGTGACACCCCTTCACAAAAAGGTGAGAAAACTAATCCCACTAATTACCGCCTTATTTCAATTCGTTCTTGCTTTTTCCAGATTTAACAAGTTTGCAGTATCTCACCATAAAGTTCATTATGAAGCTCAATATGGGTTTCAAAAAAATATTTCTACAGTTTATGCTGTTCTCGATATAGTCTCCGCACTTTTAGAAACATGAATGAAAATTACTTCAACGGACTAACCCGACTAGACCTTCAGAAAGCATTTGACACTGTTCCACATGATATATTATTGGGTCTGCCCAAGTTAAAACATTACAGTATTCGTGGACAGCTCAATCATGTTTGAAATCTCAACAATTTATTTGCATTAATGGCCAGGGTCTCAGAGAGAAATTTTGTTAGGGGGTACGGAGATTGAGAATTACAAAAATGTTCCGTCGGAAATTACTTAATGACAAAAGGCTTTCGCCTGGATTTGGCCTAAATAACCCACTAGGTGTATTACCACTAATTGAGTGCGTGAACTTATAGGATCTTTCGGCCCCCCTAAGCCCGGGCCCGGGAACGATATACCCCCTTTCGTAGGCTCTGTTAATGGCACTAATTTACGACAAAAGCAATACCGCACGCGTACGGTGTTGCACAAGGGTTGACATTAGGTCCTTTATTAGAGTGGCGTAATTGCAAAAGCAACACCAACGCGTCGGTCATGATTATTTTGTAGCCATGAATTTGATGCAAATTTTGGTATGAGCGCATTTAACCAGATTACCATAGCGTACTATAGTCGCAAAGTGCTTGGCTTGAGCCTTGGTGTAACGTTTTCAAATTGTTCACCACTGCGCCCCAATAGTGATCCACTGATCCTTCTGTTTTTCGTATGATGATCAACTATAGGAGCGCAGTCCACATAAATCAACAGCTTGATACCGTGGTTTTCATGCACTTAGCAATGTTGTTGGCACTGATCTAGGGGTAAAGTAGTTACAACGTACTGCAGGATACGTAGTTGTAATAGTCTAAGAATAAGAGTGAAGGGCGGAGAAACAAAGACGAATTGAAAAACTTAAATACCTACTAAAAAACTAAAACACAGTAGAATCTGAAATGGCATTTTACTAGATAGGTGACAGAAAACTTGGAAAAAATCTCGGTAAAAAGTATTTTTTGCAGTAAGCTAGTTACTTGTAAAATAGATGAACTGCAAAAACGTAATTTTAAGTTCAGTATTCTGGCAAAAAGTCGGGAGTCCAACCATACATACTTGCATAATTCTTTGATTGTGCTAACATCGATAATGCGGTAATGAAGATGATTGACAAACTCCGGCATATATTTATCGAGAAATTTTTTATCAACATGTACGGAATTTCCAGCGAGAGGGCAAGTCTTCATAGGAGTGTACTACAAATAATTCATCTTTAATATACCGAACCCGAGGACGGCTCAAGTACATAATCAAATTAAACGTTCAAGGATTTTGTATCCTTGGAACCACATTGCTGTCAATTAAGCTACTCTTTTTAAAGTACAACGCATTTGATTCCCAATCGAACTAAGTCAAAGTCACAATTTCAAAACCAGACGTTTAGGGTTAAAGAAACTGTGAAGAGCTGTCATTGTGAGATATTGCAATCGTAATTACGTTTTATTCACCAAGTTGCCTTGGCTAGGAGACAGCGAAGGGACGTTTCGGTCTTCGAGACAAGTCTCATAGACGACTCAGCCGGAAGCAATTTGCTAGAGCAAGATGTTATTACAATCGACTCGTTCTTAACAGTCGTTTGCCACCTTTGAC
The DNA here is from genome assembly GCA_963965965.1 of Trididemnum nubilum. NCBI lineage: Eukaryota > Metazoa > Chordata > Ascidiacea > Aplousobranchia > Didemnidae > Trididemnum > Trididemnum nubilum. Next base: position 43,667,738 of record OZ014473.1, on the reverse strand, counting down.
ACTGCCCTGACTTCGAAACCCACATATATGTATCTAGCTGTGGTACCGGATCAACTGAGTTTCTGATAAAACTGGTCTTTCTATCCAGAAGAATTGATACCAGATAATTTACCTGTTTAACTAACGCCAAGATCTGGTCCTCTGCATCAGCTAACGTCAATTTGCTTTTGCGCACTGCTGCGGTTAAACCTGTCTAAAAATTTGAAATTAAGAAACTGTTAAGGAAGCGCAAAAAATCATTAAAGCCTTATATTTTGAACTTAAAAACATCATTTTGACGAGAAAACCGAAGCAAAGCATTCATGGATGATATATCGTAATCATAGAAGTACATGGTTTTTATGGAATTGCGACCAATAATTGCACTTTCCACCTGAAGGAAGAAAACCATGACTTTTGCAATTCTGCAAATACTCAACGTTTTCTTTTTTCGACTTGCTCAATTACGCCTCTGTTTGGCACTTATCCACTACGTCAGCAGCCTGTAAATGGCGCTAAAAAGTAAAAATTATATTAACAAACGAACTCCAGATTTTAACCAGCGTTTTATTCGGGGCAGAATAGTGCAGCCGCTCACCCAAAGGGTTGCAGAAGGCGACCAATGGGTACCTATCCGCGCTGGCCGCCAGCGTTTGATGGGTGTCTACTATTTGAGTGATGAAGAAATGGCCACTTTTCTCTTTTGGGTTCTTCAACCCAGCTGGGGTTCAGTGATGCAACATTTCTGCTGCAGATGCTCTCATCCACAGAAAAGCCGAAGAGTAACAACAATAACACCAGGGCCCACATAACAGAACGTGTTAGCGAGTCTCGTGAAGGTCATTTTCGCTCGCTAAAAGGTGTTAACAAACGAAAAACTTCGTAGACAAACACCCACTGCTTCACCGTCTCGCCGACCGAACGCTAAAACGGCTCACTAGAATTTCTTTGCGAGATGTTACGTAATCAACGGGTAATGTAAATACACACATTAATTGTGACGTCAGATCACGACTACAAGAAAATTCGTTCAAGAGTATGCACTGTGATTGTGAAAGAAAAAGATACCATCTACCGGCCATGCGTTAATATTTTAAGCTTGCAAAATCTTCAATTGATAATGATTAGTTAAGGAACGACAGCAATTTCATTGTATTTTTTAATCAAAGTAAAAACGAACAACTTTTTCCATACTTCAATTTTTAAAATGACAAAAAGCGCCCTTAAGATTGTTGGTGGTAAAGCTTAATTTTAATAGTAAGATGAAGCTTTAACGTTTTTCAAAAGCGAACAAATTCAAGTATACATTATTTCTTAAAACCAGTAAATTTTGAGTTGAGGCTGGCTGTTCTCAATATTATGCTGAGTTTCAGCCTCGTTGGTTCTTAATTATTTCTTAAATTTTGAGAGCATCGATGTCAATTTTAGCAACCATGTTTATAAAACTGTTTCATTCTCAATGCTCTGTCTGCTTGAGTAAAGGCTTTTTTGCTGCTTTTGCAGCATCGTAAAATTGCAACAGCAAAGAAGCATGCTTTTTTAACTTTCAGTTGCTGGCGCAGAGCAACAGCGCTCTATAAATTCAGAATAGTTGCAATTTTACTTTCAACACAAAAAAACACAAAATTTTTATCGTTTAGATCAGCACAAAACTCAGTTTCTTTAAATGATTTAAAATTTATTTTCTTTGTTTGTTCCTAATTTATTTTTACTGCTGAGGCTGGCAATATTTCTAAGTTGTTTTTTTTTTAATTTTTAAATAAAATTGAGCCTCGTAGTCTTGTAATATTGCTCTAATAACGAAAAAAGTGTCTCACTATTTTTGTTCAATGTCGCTACTCAATATTTCTTTATCAGTCGATACAGCAAATGGTTCTCAATGCAACTACTTTTCTACTGAGTAGTCTTAATAGCAGACATGGCAACCATTTTGTTCAATTTTCAGTAAAAATTCGTTTTAATCAAAGTTTTCAGCAATTCGCCATCACATTTCTGAAGGAAAAAGATTTCTCGCACGCTTAAAGAGTGGTTCAGAATCTTTATAGTGATTCAAAATTTTCTTCAAGTAGAGGTGGAAAATGTGACGTTTTTTATTACTCGAGCTACGGTTTGCAATCGCTCCTAGCAACTTAGCGTGCCGATCTCACAGACCTTGACATGCAGGTAAAAATAACCACTTGCCATTAGCGAGCATTTCGTTCGGAAACACCTCTTAAAAAATACACGTTTTTGCGAGCCAGAAAATTTCTGTAATGCGGGCTTACGGTTTTAAAGAAAATGAAAATATGAACATTAAAAACAGTTAAACCATGAAATAGTAATCGCCAAAAGAAAAGCTTCATATTTAGGAGAGATTCTCCGAAGAACTCAACTACACCTAAATCATCAAAAAAAAAAAAAAAGTCATTCCAAGGGAATTTAAGTCAGTAGTTTTTCTTTTTTTTTCTCAAGAGGTTTAAAAAGATTTAATACTAATTTCATCAAATTTGAGCTTTCTACAACGTTCCGTTTCGAAGATACGACAGTTTAAATTTTCCATTAAAAATTTTACCATTTCCAATCAAAAATATCACATCAAAAACTACAGCACATTCCAAACTCCAAATAAGTGTTTCGTGCAAGAGTTGTTGTTAAAACAAAGTAAAAGTTGTAAATTAGCAATTTTTCAAGCAAAATTATGCCTAATTTTCTAACTTCATCTTCTGTCTCAATTTTGAGCATCAGTAACATTAAAGTATGGGAAAAATCGTTAACTTTGAACTGCAATACTTTGAAGATAAAAAACCCTGCAAGATTTAAAGACGGAAAAGCTCAGATATCGGCCAGTTGGTCGAGCGGTAACGCGTTCGTCTCCGGGGGGGAGGTCTGAGGTTCAAATCTCGGGCCGGTCAAATCGACACAGTGTTGCCAACGGCTTGCCACTGCAGCGACATTTCTTCAAAAAAGCTGTGTTGCTCAAGTGCAATGACACGGAGATGAGCCCCGCAAACTCGTTACACGCTTCAGCGTAATGCAGCAAAGTGTAATTAAAAATTTGATTTGAAAAGCTCAAACTTTTTGAGAATGCATTTTAAACTTTTCTTGCCATTTTCGTCAGCGATGAAAGGCTTGACCTTTTTAACCCGAAAATGATTAAATTGCTCAAGCATTGCCGACAAAGTAAGTAGTAAGTGGTATAAACAAAAGACGTTTAATGACAGATTTTGTCGGGTTGTATTCAAAATTTAAAAGCGTACTTTGCGTTGGAGGGCGTTTAAATAATGTTAATTAGTGGAATAAATGTACTAACCGCATTGAGCATAAAATATCGAATTTGCGCTAAAAAAACAGTGAATTAACTGCATTGTAGACGGAACAAGTAAAATATAGATGGAACAAATATTGAAAACGTGGATGAAAGGGACCTCTCACCTTCCCGTGTTGTTGTACACACCACTCTCCCATTCCATCAAGAATCTCATCCGACTGGTGGATAACGAGGTCAGGGCCCTTCAAAAATAAAGTTAGAAGCTGCAATTACTTTTTAAACCCAAATTTCACTGAAAAATTTCAATACAATAATGATTGTGCTTGAAAGTACGCTGTTTAAAACCTTTAAAATTAGGCAAATGAAATTAATTGCATACCTCTGCAACAGTATTCAGATTTCCATCCGTGATAACACAAGCCATTTCAATGATATGATCACGCTCCACATCCAGGCCAGTCATCTAAAGGTATATCGGTTCCAGCATGCAAATTACAAAGGCAATCATATCTTCATTAAACACGCGGTAATACACCAAAGCATTCGACGAGTTAGTGGGTCATGAAGTTTATCTCCAAGTCATTGCACCTTTTTTTTACCAGCTTCTTAAACGAGGACTGAAGGCAAAATCAATGAGGATATCTAAAGTTAAGCCAATCGTATTAAACTAGGTTGGCATTGACTCCATCCTTCTTGATCTAGTCGTTCCAAAGATTTTCTACTTTATACACGACGTAGAGGCTTCTAATCAGTCTAATGTTACATTAGCAATGTTACATACGAGGTCTGACAAAAAAGAAACAAGACTGTTGTCATAAAAGTTTTAATACAATATTTTTAGATAAATTACAAATTGTCCCCTTCAAAGTACTCCCCATCTGAAGTAATGCTCTTTTGCATTTTATCCTGCCATCCACGGAAGCACTTGGCAAACTCCTCCTGTTTGAGGCTCTTTAGCTTCTTTGTCACTGAGGCCCTGATTTCTTCTGAAGATGAAAAATGAGCTCCTTTTATCACAATTTTTAGCCTGGGAAAAAGCCTAAAGTCACACAGTGCTAGATCTGGGGAATACGGAGAGTGGTCAAGAGCTGCCTCACACTGACCGCGTTGTGTGCAGGACAGGTGCATTGTCATGGTGGAGGAGCCATGACTTATCACTCCACAGTACCCGCCTGGTGCGTCGAACACGTCATGGAGGTGAACGAGAACTTGCTGGTAGAAGTACCGATTTACTGCTTCACTTTCAGGCACAAATTCATGATGAACCAAACCCTTCTGGTCAAAAAATGCAATCAGCATGACTTTGATCTTCGATTTTGACAAGCGCGCCTTTTTGGGTCGGGGTGATTCTGCGGTCTTCCACTGCATGCTCTGTCTTTTCATCTCAGGACCGTATTGGAAAACCCACGTTTAATCTCCTGTGATGACCTGGTAAAGAATGTCCGGATCATCCCTTATCTTCTCCAGCATGTCTTTACAAAAATTGATTCGGCGCTGTTCCTGGTCTTCAAATAAAATCTTGGGAAACAAGTTTGGCACACACCTTCCGCATCCCCAGATCATGTAGCAAGATGGTCCGCACTGATTCCCTGTTTAAGGCGAGTTCATCCGCTATCATGCAAACTCTAAATCTGCGATCACTTCGCACCAGCTGCTTCACTCTCCTGATGTTTTCATCCGCCTTAGTTGTGGAAGGCCGTCCTGACTTGGGATCATTTTCCACTTCCTCGCAGCCACTTTTGAAACGTTTGTGCCACTCAAAGACTCTTGGCCTTGACATCACATCTTTGCCATAAACCTCTTTTAGAAGTTTGAAACACTCATTCTTCCCCAATTTCACCAAAAACTTCAGGTTGATTCGTTGTTCCATTCTCGTGTTATCAACAGTTGCGTCAAAAACAACAACACTGGCTGCGAGCAAACGCGACACAAAACAACAAAATCCTGACAAGCGTTACTAACACTACGTTACAAAAAAGCCTGCAGCGCAAGAACGGAATGGCTTAACTTAAAAATATTGCAACACAATAGAGCTAAGAGGTTGCTTTGCACCCTGAACAAGCGGCTTGCCGATTGCCATTGGGCGAACAGTGTGACAGATCCAGTCTCGTTTCTTTTTTGTCAGACCTCATATGTTATATTGACGGTGTTAGCGTTAGCGACGCCATCAAAGTTTTAACCTTAAGCATGGCCGCTATTAGGCTACTGCATTGAGTCGTTTCGATGCGCAGTAACCAGTTTGATCTAGTCAGCACAACAGACTTGAACTGGAAAAAAGAGTAGACTGTGCGGGAGCCTAAGTAAAAACATCTAAGAACAAGCAAAAGTAAGGCCAGTAGAGACATAGGTCACTGTTTGCAACTTAGTTTGAAAAGTGTATTCTAGGGTCACAAAATATTACAAGGAAATACAATAGGCTTACTCACACTCAGGGACGAGTAGTCTAATTATCAGTTATGAATTTGTACCTTGTAGGCTAGTAATAAAAAAGCCGTACTGCCAGGCTATGATTTACACCGCAATGTATCTGACAGCTTGATTTTTACTGAGATCGCTGGGCTACCAAACTGTCTATTCTTTTTACCAGTTTGGATCTGTTATGCTAGCACGATCAAATTGATTAGTGCGCAGAGAAACGACTCAATGCAGTAGCCTAACAGAAGCAATGCTTTAGTTTAGAACTGGGACGGTGTCAGAGGCCATCGACGTCAAGGTTGCCAACAAAATTTATAAATTGACTCATTAAAGGCCCCTATGTCGTATTTAAAGTATAACATTTCTAAAACGGCTGGATTAAAAAGGAGAAATTCAACGCCAATCTAGTCTAATACGATTGGCCTAACTTTATATACCCTCATCCATTTGCCTTTAGTCCTCATTTAAGAGACATGCTATAGCAGATGGCAAAACTGTGCGCCATTTGGTCAGTCTTAAGATTGAACTCTAAACTTTTAAATCTCGTATCACAGTTTTGATAATGTTGACTTAGTCAGTTTATCTTCGCATGCCATTAGTAACGCAAGTTTTTCAGCATTTACAATAAAAAAGTAATGAGGTTAAAGCACAAGAGAAAAATTGAAATGGATAACCAGGGATGTGGAAGCACCAGTCTTTGAATCGCTTCCGCTTCCACCACTTGTTGACATAATTTTTGCTTAAATCTTTTTTATGTTGAAAAATTTTTTCAAATTGTGAAGATTAAACTGTTTATGTTATCATTATTTGGAAACATAATATGGAATCAAAATATGTGATTGCTTTGTGATTGCAAGGATCTGAGCATGAGTTGGTAAGCTGTACGGTTCATTTTTGAATCGATAAGGTTGGGGGCAGAGAGCTGCCCCTGATAGTGAACTTTTTTTACAAAAAAATTGCACTACATTTATAGGTTATATTTTTTTACAAAAAAATTGCACTACATTTATAGGCGTCAATTTTTCGTTGATTAAGCAAATTCCGAGGGGGCGAAATATTTTTGCTAAGTTTGGTTAAACTAACAAATTCTATTTCAGTCTAGAATTTTGCCCCAAATTCAGGTGCAGACCAAAAAAAAAATCTTCACAGTAAACTGGTTCTATTTCAGCCCGTACTTCCGGAACTTTGCCCCAAAATTCAGGTGAAGACCAAAACAAAAAGGTTTTTGCCGCATTCTGGTTCGATCTCAGTCCAGAATTTCATATTTCTTGTTGCCAAGTGGGTATTACTTGATAAAAAACCGAAGGGGCCAGACATATTTCGCCCCTTTCAGTGTCAGACCAGAGGGGGCGTCGCCCCCTCGCCTCCCCAAAATCAACGCCAGTGACCACATTTACGTTTTCAACCTTAGGCCAAAGTGGAAGCGGTAGGTACCCTTTCATCACTTGCGCATCCCTGCGATTAACAGAGCTAATGGTACGATGTGTACTTAGTGAGTAAACCTGCTCTTTACATTACTAGCTAACCGACAACAAGATTTAGCAACAGTTGGCCGAATTGAACATGGTGGAAAAATTTCGCTTATAAATAAAAATATATATGTACTGACAAAGTAAAGCATGATGGGAAATTTCGCTTATAAAGTACGAGATGTGTTTGGAAAGTAAAGAGACTGTGCATGCTGCACGAACAACAATTATCACGTAGAAAAAAGCTTTGCTTTCTATGATATTACAATGTTTAATGGTTTCAAATACCAAATTTCAGCATTCTGTGACAACTACATTCTTTTTTGCACGTTTTTCTGTCAAGGCACTTTCTTTGTGACCGTTTCGTGAAAATTTGATAAAATTAAAATTTTTCGGCTTTTTTTTCTTTGGTGCGAAGGACGAGCGTCAAACAACGAATCAACTTAAAATTTCTCGTCCGTCTTGGAAGAACTCCAACTGAAGCACTAAAGTTGCTTCAAAAAGTCTATGGTGATGACACGATGTCAAAAACTCGTCTTTTTGAGTGGCACAGGAGGTATAAAGAGGGAAGAGAGGAGGTGAAAGATGATCACAAGAGTGGGAGGCCATCCACAAGTAGAACAGATGAAAATGTTCAGCGTGTGAGACAAAAGGTGCGGAGCGATTGCCATCTTACTGTTAGAATGACAGCAAATAAGCTGGGAATGGAGGATCATTATGAAAGATCTAAGGATGAGGAAGATCTGTGCAAAAATGGTACCAAGGTTGCTGAATGAAGGACAAAAGGAGAGGCGTGTGCAAGTGTGTCAAGACATTTTGGAGCTACTTGAAACTGAACCCAACTTGCTGAAAAGAGTTATTACTGGCAATGAGTCATGAATCGACAAGTACGATGCACTCACCAAACAGCGGAGCCTTGCATTGTCACCAAGACCCAAAAAGGCAAGAGTGTTCAAGTCCAAAACCAAGGTGATGCTGATCGCTTTTTTCAATATCCATAGAATTGTCCACGCAGAATTCTTGCCACAAGGCCAAACTATTAATCAGCACGTCTACAAAAACAGCTTGTGACGTCTGATGCGCGCAGTGAGGGAGAAAAAAAGAGAACTGTGGAAAACGAGGTCATTGCTGCTTCATTATGACAATGTTCCAGCTCATGATGCCATAAGAATTCGGGAGTTTCTTGCCAAAATAACATTGCTGTACTGGAGCAACCACCCTACTCTCCAGATCTGGCCCCTTGTGACTTCTTTTGGTTTCCCAAACTCAAGAAAGTCATCAAAGGAACTCCTTTTCAAGAATCAGAAGCCATTAAAACAGCTGTGACGAGCGAGCTCCGAGCAATCTCGGAGGAATTCTTCCAGGATTGCGTGGAATCGTGGCAGAGATTGGAAAAGTGCATTCGAGCCCAAGGAGATTACTTTGAAGGTGACATGTAAAATTTACTTGTCAAAATAAAATATTTATAGACCCAGTCTTGTTACGTCTCAAATACACTTTGTATATAGAAAAATTAGCACTCTCATAATTGAGGTTTGCAATATGCATTCAGTAGCTAATATATTGCGTTTTCGTTACCAATTAACACCGTACACTCACGTACAGTACATACAAATGTACTAGTTAGAACACTGTTTCGTAACACTCTCTTTCCATCATAACCGATAGTTTCCGCTTTCAAGTTGTAATGTAGTTTGCATTATGTTGCATTTACAGTCTACCAAGTTCTTTCAGCAATAGCATCCACATGCTAAGCCTTACCTCTAAGTCCACCCATATTATACAATCCTTGGCAGCAACTTTTTGAGACATTCTTTTGACTAAAGTTGAGAATGATCGTCGCAACACATTAAATAACATAAGGCTACAATACTGCCTACCTTTAAAATTGCAAAATTAGCAAAAAAGCACACTATGTACATGAAAATTGTATGACGTGGACATTTTTCAACATAAACCAAATAATTTAACCAAAACTTGGGCTTTTTTTTAGTACGGTAGTGTTTTGTTAGGTTGACCACAAAAGATTAGTACCCTAACTTCTATTAAAAAAGGCAAGCATCTTTGTACATACATCTAAAATGATACTAGTCGCAATCAGACCAGACGATCTGGACCATTCACCGCATTGAGTAAGTTCATGGTTTTGATTTTTACGATTTCTTATGTCGGTAAGCAATGCAAATAATCATTTAATTCCAATAGTTGGCATTTAGCAACACACAAAATGTTAATTTCAGTGCAATGAGAACTTTCAATTCAATGAGACCTTTAGTTATTATTAAAAAAAACGATTTTAATAAAAAATAACTAAAAAAACGCTTTAACAGTCAAAATTGGATAAGAAGTGACTTGCACATGTATCTCATTTCACCAAATCTTGCAAAGCTAATGTTTTGTGGCCAAGTGGAATATCAAAAAGCACTGTTGATCCAAGCCTGGCAGTCAAACACACACTAACGGCCAGGCAAAATCTGACCTTTGAAGTCCATCTAAACAAGCAATAAGATAAATAATACTTTGAAGTTTTAACTGCTATTTTCTACTGAAAGCTGACCATATAACAAAACAAGAAGTTTGTGCTCAAGCCAATCTTTTAGTTGCACTTGTTAATCAATTAGTCAGCTGAGCATTACTAGAATACGATAACATTGCTTGAATATTTTACGTACAGCAGCATTTTTTTCAAATTTAAATGATAACTAACATCAGTTACATTACTCTAATCGACTTCAATAGCACTAATAGTAAAGCAAAAGTAGTTCCTCATTATGTTCATATTAGGGCAAGAATAGTCTATGAAATAATTACTGCTGCTAAGAATCGTATATACTAGAAACTTCAGCTCAAATTTTGTTACATCACAAAATTGGTATAGAAAAAAAAACTATTGGTACATTTGGATTTTGGAGTCAGGATAGGATAGCATCCCATTGTTTCTAAATTTTAGGAGAGAGTTTTACAGCTTTTAAAAGCACATAGAACATCAACAAACAAATCACTGTAACAACAACGAACTAAATCTCAAACATGAACCTAATGCTACTAGAACTAGTAAATGATTTAAAAGAAATGCACCCAATCTATGCAAAAAGCTTTCTATGTTCAATATAAATTCTACCGAAGCAGGACATCCTGACGCGAGACAACTCACCCCGGGAATCCTGACGCCAGGGACATCCTGACGCTCGGGACATCCTGACGCTCGGGACATCCTGACGCCAAAAGCTCCAAACTTTTGCGCTCTGCTTTTTTTCTTTTTCTTCTTTTCGCTTTTCCGCGCTACGCCACAGCTACGCTTTTAACGATTAACGTTCGATTATTGTGACGTAAGTATAATATTTTCCGTTAATTGCAAACTTTATACGAATCTCTGTTTTGCAGAAACAACTCAAAAGCGAGGTGTATTTTTGGGACAAAAATCGTGATGAAATCAAAGTCGAGTTAGCGAATATGTAAAATCGCTGGCGATAAGTTTCAAACGATGACCAAATGCCACGAGTAAAAGTAATATATGTTTTGCTGTTATTAAACGACCACGTAGATATTTCATAAACAATAATATGTGTGATTCATTTACAAAGAAAAATGCTCTGAAAGGAATTGTATGTTAAAAGAAAATAGTAAAAATATAATTCAAAGTCAAGTACTGCAAATCGAAATTAATTAATGCGGCGATTAAAATTTAGTATTTTTGCCTATTATTATTGGATGACCACCTAGCAATTTTACACGCATTTTCATAAAAAAATTGTTAGTTTTTGGTTAGCAATAATTTATCGATAGCATTTCGATTAGCAGCTTGTTGTCATTTTTGTGATCTTACTCTTTATGAACTGAAAATTTTGGAGCTTATCCAAATTAGTAACTTGTTATTGTTTAAATGCTTTGATTTTGCAAGCGGAGAAATTACGATAATTTGGCATGCTGATGTGAAGCGTGTGATCGTGTTGTTTTGTTCTTTCAAAGTTAAAAACTGCGATTGCAAAAACTAATGGCTCCATTTATTAAGGTTAAAACCAAATAAACCACCCATTGGGAAAGTAATTAGTTGGATAATTACAAACTATTGCACAATATTTTTCATCTATTTTCCTTCTTGGCCGTAATTTCAACTTTGCTTTTAAACGTTGTCTATCGACAAATTATTGCTGACCAAAAACCAACAATTTTTTTATGAAAATGCGTGTAAAATTGCTAGGTGGTCATCCAATAATAATAGGCAAAAATACTAAATTTTAATCGCCGCATTAATTAATTTCGATTTGCAGTACTTGACTTTGAATTATATTTTTACTATTTTCTTTTAACATACAATTCCTTTCAGAGCATTTTTCTTTGTAAATGAATCACACATATTATTGTTTTTGAAATATCTACGTGGTCGTTTAATAACAGCAAAACATATATTACTTTTACTCGTGGCATTTGGTCATCGTTTGAAACTTATCGCCAGCGATTTTACATATTCGCTAACTCGACTTTGATTTCATCACGATTTTTGTCCCAAAAATACACCTCGCTTTTGAGTTGTTTCTGCAAAACAGAGATTCGTATGAAGTTTGCAATTAACTGAAAATATTATACTTACGTCACAATAATCGAACGTTAATCGTTAAAAGCGTAGCTGTGGCGTAGCGCGGAAAAGCGAAAAGAAGAAAAAGAAAAAAAGCAGAGCGTAAAAGTTTGGAGCTTTTGGCGTCAGGATGTCCCGAGCGTCAGGATGTCCCTGGCGTCAGGATTCCCGGGGTGAGTTGTCTCGCGTCAGGATGTCACGGACCAAAATTCTACATACAGTATGTCTTCATTGAAATACGTCAACTTTCAAATATTAATATCATACTGCAAAATACACTATGACGCAAGGACAAAAGTCTCATTTAGATGATTTCTTTGCAAGATTAGATTAAAATACATGATAAAATCTATTCATGCGCAAAGTCAGCGACGCATCGAAGAATGTCCACAAAGTTTCATTGCTTACTTTGCAATGCTAGCAAACTGCTGGAAAACTGACAGAATGTGAAGATCCAAATCTGAAGTGAAAAGTAAGTTTTCCATGGTGGCCATGTATTTGGTAACTGTATCTTTGTGTAACAAAAACGTTTCTTGAAGGCGCTGAATAGCATTTCTAAACCAAGGTGTGTTGTAGTTTTGACCTGATGATTCACTTCGTGCAAGGTGGTCTGACAAAATCATAATAAAGCGCTGAAAGATGATTAAGAAGAGCTTTTTTTGCTCTCCAGTCGCAGCATCGACTTGCTCTCTCATCTTTTTAATGTCATCCTCATTTGGAGCAAAAAGATTAAAAGCTCTATTTTCATCCTCGTCATCATCTTTTTTCTCACTAGCAACATCAGCTCGCTCCAATATTTCAGCTAATTCTCCTTCCAAACGAAAAATGTGCTTGTTCATTTTCCTGATAGTAGAATGCATTATTTCCCATGTATACATTCGTGTGAAATCACCAGCCATTTCAGGAGAAAAAATCCATTTTGCCACTGATGAACAATCTACAATCTGCATCCTCAGCATTTTGTCAACCAGTACAACAATCATTTGGGGGTGATCTTTCCAAACACTCCTAAGAATTTGTAAACACGCTATTTTTCCTTCTTCTTCCTCGGCAGCCCACTTTAAAACTTTATGAAACTTGGACAAAGCACTGAATGAATGGCTGAAAGATTTCTGAGCCAAAAATAAAATCGATTGCAAGAAAATATCCAAACGCTTTAGAGCCATCAGAGCATCATCCTTAGAGTTAACAGCTTTCATAGTAGATAGTAACACAATCAATTCGTCATCACTGCTTTTGCTTTTGACAGCAGCTATGACTTTTTCAGCAAACATAACATCCATTTTGTGTTCTTCTGGTGAATCTGCTCCAGGTACTATAGCATATTTGAAATTGATTTTATTGGGTGGAGGAAAAAGAGACTCAAATTGCATAGGCATCATGTCGCAAATTCTTTGATGATATGCAAGCCGAACACACTTCTCTAATACTTCTTTGATAAACTTTGGCTTTGTGGATGCAGGGTCAACACTCAAGCAATCTGCCCAATCATCCCAACTCCAACGAAATTGAAAATTGCTAAGGTGATGAGAAAACCAATTCACAAATCGATCAACACAAGTAATATTCATTGCATCTAACCTTTCATAAAGCATGTCAGAGGCAAGAGCCAATACTTGTGGCATCATACTTGGCTGCAGTTTGCAAAGTTCAATGAAAACAGCGATATAAAACACATTTGGATTTGGAGATGTTGGGAGACGAAGCATATCTCCAAGGAGGGTCTCAACAATCATGTGATTTAAAGGCATCTTTTCTTTTCCAGGAACAGCTAGCAAACGCGTGGCGCATTCTTTTTTATCTTTTCCAAAAGTCTTTATTAAACATGAGAGGTGTTCTTCAATGATCCATCGTTCAATTGCATGGCTTCCTGGAATCACAGGGCCTTCAGGACAATCTGTGTAATCAAACATGCGAAACACCACTCTGGGAAGAGGATATTTCGACTGCCCTTCAATGTGAGGTGGAGAAATAAAATCAGGAAGATTATGCTGCAGAGCGCCAGCTAGAATTGGCTGGAAAGCTTTGTAAGGTCTCAAAATGATATCCTCAATCCAGCCATCTTCTTTTAGCTTATAAATCTGAGCAAATAAGCAATCAATATACTCCTCTTGAGGATGAGGGTCATCAGTAGTCCACACACGCAAAAATGGATGATGTTCTTTTTTACGATTATAAATATATCTGTGCAATTTAGCAAACAATTCATCTAACTCTTTATCTTTCTTCTCAGCTAGAATGCCTCCACACCATGGCAGACAAGCCATTACAGCATAAACATACCAGTCCTTTCTACATTGTGGTACATCTTGTTCTTTGGTTACCTGAATTAAAGTGTCTAACAAATTAATCATTGAACCAGGAGTAACAACATTGCAGTTGACAAGATCACCAAGAAATTGAACAATGTAACGTGCAGAATCGTACTCATTTGATACAATCAATTTTTTCATGGCTATTAATCCCATTTCAACAAATTCAGCTCCACAAGTGTAGTTCCGAACATTAAGCAACCCTAACAATGTAGTGTAAATTGAGCATTTTTCAGGCAATTGATATGCACAAAGAACTAAAATATGCAAAATTTGTGATTTGAAATTTGGTAAATCAGTTTCTAATACTCCTGCAAGACCTTCTAAATTGCTTTCAAGAGAAGAGGAGCTTTTCTCACCAACACGACAAATCAAAGATTCTAATCTTTTCTCAATCTCTTCGGTAGATTCAGATGTCTTTCTCCTTTTGTTAAAATTTACTTTGATTTCATCATCTGATATATCGCTTTCTGGTCGAGGTCGACGTCTTCCTGCCATTATTTAGCAAGCAGTAAAAAGCACTACCCAATATAACCTATTGTTAGGTATATGTTGTTGTTAGGTAAACCTAAATCAGTATGCAGATTACAAAAAATCATTCAATGAAGTATGGTTTTTAAACCAAGTCATAGGCATTTTCAGAATTTTTCAAATTCCTGACCTCTTAAAGGCATTTGAAAATCTGTTGCATTTTAAGCAAACTGATATGAACAAATTGGACAAACAAACGAAAATTCTTCCTGGAGTTATATCTATACAAAAAAGCAGTCAAAAAAATAGTACTGGAGTCACAATCATGCATGCTGTAGCCAAAATTTGACTGAAATATTTAACACATAATTTTCATTTCTCTTTAAGTAGTTTTTTCAGATAAGCATTGGATGATTTTGGATAATGGCAATTGTTTTTGAATAATAGAATAATAGCAAAATCATTGAAATGAATGATTTGACAGTTTAGTCAGTGAAGCAAGCTAGAAAAATTTTAAGGCATCAAAAGGAGTGACAAAAGTGGGGAGCATGCTCTTTTTATTATGAACAGCAAAAGCAGCGCTTCTTTTTTCACAAAGCAGCAGGAGCAACGCTCCTTTAAAAGAAGCGTTGCCCAACTATGCTGATGATATATAAAATTTAATTCAAGCATTGTATTGCGTAGTATTGATAATTTTTTACATTAGGCTTCCTGTGGATTTTAAGTGGGGTGGGCAGATAGATTTCAAAACATGTTTTCCAACTATCTTTGTCTCTGCTTTCAATAATACAATTAAGCTAGCTTATTCTCAACATTTCAAGTAGTGAAATCTTGATAAAACTGCTCAATATTTCAAGATAGTACCAGTAGCAAACAGGGTAGGGTTTGAATTTTGAATTCACTCACAAGTTAGTGATGAATTTGAATGTAGATTTTCGAAAGTTAGTGAATTTGAATGTGAATTTTTAAAAGTCGTTGAAACATAAATCTGAATGTCTTAATTAAGCACTTGATAAATGTGAAGTTTTTCAAATTAAAATAATTTATATTGCAAAAGTAGCGATTTATAACTGATTTATTTTAGTACATGTTGCAAACGTTCCATAAAATTTACCCCGTAAATTGAAATTTGTGAGGGCAAATATGACGCTGCAAAGTACATTGTTTTCACAACTTTTAGCGTCTGGACTCCATTTCCTTAAAGTTGCTTTTATGGCAGTTCAAATTGAAATGAAATGTGAAAAAAGTATAAAATTAATTTACTATATCAGCAATATTCAAAATGAGATCTTTAAAATTCATTTGTTTTACCAACACTGAACAGGCTGGCAAAAGCAAGTGCACTTGAAGCTAAGCTTTGAAGTTGTTTTTGTAAAATTTAAAACAAGAACAATTTAGATTCGGTACCAATAGAAATACAATGGTCAAGGTGGCAGACAAAATGCTTCCTCCTCTCACATAAAGCAGCCTATGACTTTTAGGTACGGACAATTATGAGTCGCCTATTATGCGCCAAGACTTTTAGGAACTGGGACATTTAGGCGTCAGAGGTAAAAAACTTGAAAAAATTTTTTACAAAATTTTTTTTTCCATAACCTTTTTGTTTCATATTAATAATTTCTTTTTCAAAAAAAAGTTTTATCATTTTTTCAAAAACACACCCTTTTTTCAAATTAAAGATTTTTCCAAGAAAAAAAGTTTTTCTAACAAAAAAGTTTAACTTTGATGTTAATATTTTAGAAGCTTTTTATCTGACACTTGTCAAAAAGAATCGTCAGAATTAGAGAATGCAGGAAAAGGAGCCACTATAGAAAAAAGCTGAGCAGTAATAGGCAAGAAAAGGATCAATGAGAAAGCGTCATATGTGTACAATTTTTAATAGTCTAGTCAAAAAACGCATTTACGGGCCCCCGGAAAGTTTTTTTTTCTCTGTATAGCGATGCTCAGTATAGTCTGAAGTTTCCAGCTAGGGTTGTCCCCACTCCACTTTTCCTGCCCATTTTGCGTCATAATGATATCATTTTCACAAAATTTGTCAAAATTTTCTTGCTCTGTTGACTTTTACTTTATTCATTCTCACATCTTTTATGGTTGGACCTGAATTTTCAGACCTAGGTTACTCAACAAGTGGGACATGGGCAACCTTCAGATGCATTTATGACATCATGCAATGATGACATCGCAATGCAAGAACAAAAATATTACCAAATTGTAAAAAAATGTCATTTTGAGTGATTGTCAACTCCTATAACTTTTGTTATATTTGATGTGGAGCCTTGATATTACTGTTGAAGAAAGTTTATGCATATTAAAAGATATTGCACAAATTTGGTTTACTTTGACCAACACTTTTATACAAACAATTACACTGAAAATATGCCACCCATTTTGCAATATTCATCTAATTTCAGCGTTTTGCTTGTCATCCACGACTTGGTTGATTCCAAAAATAGTATTTACTTCCATAATTCACTTTTTTTTCAAAATTAGAAAATTTTTGAAGTATTATGAAGGTGAAAAAGTTATGACGTTATTTGTTAGTGAATAATCACAAAAAAGCTAAAAAGCGATGACATCGTCACTTATGACGTTATATTTTCAAAAATATTTCCTTTTGCAATTATTGCTGCAATTGATAAAACAGATTTTTTGCACAAATTTAAGCAATGTACTATACAATTTATATAATTTTATAGAATTTTGATGTTGCAAGTGATGATCTCGCATTTAAATAGACATTTTATAAGTTTAATACCATAAGTTATAAGTAGCCTAACCTCATTAATTTAATTTTTTTATCACAAAGACCTATGGCTTGACCATCAGAACGTTGAGAAATCAGCATCCTCTTTTAACTCACTCCAATGATCAAAATCATCTAATTCAATGAACACTTCCTGCTCGGATTCTTGTTCTATGCTATCTACAAGAGGTGGAGTCCTTCAGGACGTCCTTGGCCTTGAGAACATCACTCCTTGGCCTTGGGCTCAAAAGTCTACAAGTCCTCGAAAATGTTCTTTCCTCGGCTCAAGGAGAGCATTATTTTTTTAATGGTTATACAGAAAAATAACCAAAGAAAAGATAGCATAAACTTCAGATCTGTCAATTCCTCCTTTCTTTATTTGAAAAATATACAAGTTATAGTCAACTATGCCAAATCATAGTGAAACTTATTTTAAATGGCATTGTGTAAAAGCTCTAATTGGAAAATGAGGGGCAAAAAGCCCTATAGAAAGCTGTTGTTTTTATTTCTGCTTCTTTCAGAGCCATCGGTACAAACCACAATGCACTAAAGTCATGCACAGCCATAACTACAATCCAAGAGTAATTTTAAGGTGCAAATGCTAAAACATGACCGAGCAGTTTCTGTAAGTGAATTTAGAAGAAAGTGTGTAGATAATAATGAAATGTACAGTAATACAGATTACCAGGGGAGGTATATTGATATTATACTACAGTAAATATGTTAGTTCCTGTATAATCTTGAGAATGAAAACTTGTTCTAATAATACATGAGTGCACAAAATTTGTTTTGAGATAAAAATGACTTTAATCAGACAAGCGATCGGGGCAAAACCACAACCACTGAACATTTCATTTGTATGTTGGAAATCGCTGCTGGAATCCCAAATAACAAATTAGTGGATCACAAAAATGTTGCATAATTAGGAAATTAAACGTGAAGTTAATTATAACTACAGTGTAATAATTGTTCGAATGCCTGGAGAGATGCGCACTCCACTTAATAAATTTTTTTTGAACCACGTCATTATAAGATGAGGGGGTGAAGCTTACACGAAAGAATTTGGGCATTTTTAGAAAAAATTAATGGTTCATTATTTTTCCGTTTCGCCGCTTGTGGGATTGTGGAACCTTTGAAGGGGGGCCCAGAGCAATTGTCTCCAATGCCTTTCTTCCTAATACGACCCTGCTGAGATCAGGTTATTTTTTAAAATTAAATGCCTTATGTTAAATTTAGCAAAGTGTCTTTTGACGGCCTAAATGTGCGCGATCACTTATTGATAAACATTAGATACGAGAAAGACATCAAATACAATGAAATGCAAAGAAAAGATTGCCTTAAAATACAAGTTAGGAAATTGTGGAGAAACTGAAGTTTTTCTAACTTAGCATTTAAGGTATTTTCTTTCCAAAATTGCTTTTAAAATCTAAGTGTGTAATCTTCTTTAAAGTCACAAAAATTGCTATTTTCTCTAGAAAAAAATCACATATGTTATTCAACATGGAGCATGGGGACTTCACCCTTGCCCCAAAGCCCCATTTTTTAGTGTCAAAACCTTGAGCTAACAAATATATCCGGTATGATACCTCAATTCATGTTAAAACATAAATTTACTGCGTTTGCAATATTACTTTTTAGAAAAAAATGTTTAAAAAATTTTGTGAAAAGAAATTGTTTAAACAATATGGTTTCGTTGAGGATCCTACTAAAAAAGTGGGGATCCATAATCAGTGGACGTTTGCACCTGGGCCCTAACTGATGAAATTAAGGCATTAATATAGACCATTCATACGTCTTTATTAGCTAAATTCCATTCACGGGTTATACCTTTCTTTCATTGCACCGACACCCCACGGTACGTAATCAACATCAGCTGCTAACATGTAAAACTTCAAAATGGCATTCATTATTTTAACTCAGAATAAAAGAGCCAGGGCTGTCGTAAACATTTTATGCATAAGATATTTTAATTTTATAAAATATTATAAACATTTTATTTTGTAAAATAAAACGTTTGAGATAACTTTGGCAGTTTTATTCTTTGTGAAACTGTTTCTGAAGATCAATTTTATGCATTTATTGTTATTTTTATTATTTTCGAATTATCTTTAAAAACTTAACGAAATGCAATATCTTAAACACTCTTGCATTTAAAAATTTGGAAAATTTGCCAACCATAATTTAGAAAACTTGTGTCTTTGGTCCTAGGCCTTGACCTCGACCATCCCTGCTCTTGAAAAGTCAGTCCTTGGTCTCAAATTTTTTTAAGTCGTTTGCCTTGGCCTCTAACATTGTGCCCTCGACGACACCTCTGTGCTATCCACGATGTCTACCAGAGCGCTTGGAAGAAAGGATCCTACTTGCCAAACCGGTTCCAAAAGGTTATTTTGGTTTTTGAGCCAACCTTGCTTGTCGTCACAAGGATTTGGTGCTCCTATGAATGGTTCATCAACTCGTTTATAAATGGCAAGGGATGATTAACTCTGTTTATGTGAGGAAGAAATTACTACAAACTTGGTAGAAGTCTAGCCAAATCAATGTTCGAATTTGATGCAAGAGTTTAGATCATGTCCTACCATTTTTTTTTTTTTAATCATTTTATTTGTAAAAAAATTAGTGATTGAGTTTTATTGTCTCCATGCATTAACCAAGTAAATGATTTCTAGGTCGTTACATAATTGGTTGGAAACTCCCCACTCATTGCCAAGTTCTCTGCAAAACAATATTTGTATGTTAAAGAATTAGTCTACTCATTTTAACCCTTATTCTACTAGTGTAGCCATAAGGCAACAGGGTTTAGAAAATTGTAAAAATAATTTTTTGACTATTTTTCTTGGATTTCAAAAACTTTTTAGTACTCCAAATATAATTGTAGTTGAATGTCTATTTACAGTATAAAATAATTGTTTCTATCATTTCAAGGTTTGTCTCCAGCACGAAAAAAAATTAAAGAATTTTTCAAAAAATAGTTTGATCATTTAGATTATTTTTTGTATATCTAATTTTTTTGCGAAAATCATTCTTTGTTGTTTGTTTTGTTGTAAGAGCATGACGCAATATTATGACATGTAGCCTGAAATACAAGTCATGGGATAAAATGGAACAGGGGGGCAATAAATTAGAGTGTGTTCATATCGCAACATTAGTAAGATGATATCGGTACTTTGTTATTTTTGTTAGTTATAGACTATTGTCAGAGAATGTTATTTTGTACTAAATATTAAGTTATTTAACTTCTTTTGTGGTATGTTTGATGAAGAATCAGCAAGGTTTACTTTAGCCAGGGATCACTACAAATTTGTTCTTTGAGCTGGAGATCTGAGGTTCAAATCCCGAGTTGGCTAAATCTAACCTAAATTTACACAAAGGCAAGCTTTCCTTTAAATTTGCAAAAGCAGCTACTACTTTGCTTTGGCGCAGCAGTTCTCTTAAACTTGGTCTGCGGTTCGATTTAATAAGTTGAGTACCTGCCTTTAATTGAGTACCAATGGATTTGAGCCCAAAATTATGTACATTTAAATTGCATATTGAAAGTAAATTGAAAGCTGGAGAACATACAAAACACAACCTAATGGAATTGAATAACCTGGGGTAAAAGCTTCAAATCCTTTTGGAAAAATACATTATTACTCCAAGTGATTCAAAAAAGCATCATCCGAAAGTGACGTATATTTGTGAAAGAAAGGGGTGTGTCCATATGGCAACACTAGTTGAAACAGCTATAGGGTACAAGTGTAAAATTGTTCAACTTTTTTCTGAACTTTTTTTGCATTTAACATTTTACCGCATGTTCTTCAAAACCATTACGTTATGCTTTGTTTGTTTTATGCCATAACACAAGTTAAATAACTTAATATTTAGCACAAAATAACATTCTCTGACAATAATCTATAACTAACAAAAATAACAAAGTACCAATATCTTACTGGTGTTGCAATATGGACATGCTCTAATTTATTGCCCCCCACATTCTATTTTATCCTATAACTTGTGTTTCGTGCTACATGTCATGCTCTTACAACAAAACAAACAACAAAGAATGATTTTCGCAAAAAAATTAGATATACAAAAAATAATCTAAATGATCAAACTATTCTTTGAAAAATTCTTTAATTTTTTTTCGTGCTGGAGACAAACCTTGAAATGATAGAAACAATTATTTTATACTGTAAATAGACATTCAACTACAATTAAATATGGAGTACTAAAAAGTTTTTGAAATCCAAGAAAAATAGTCAAAAAATTATTTTTACAATTTTCTAAACCCTGTTGCCATATGGCTACACTAGTAGAATAAGGGTTAAAATGAGTAGCCAAATTCCTTAGCAAACAAAATATTGTTTTGCAGAGAACTTGGCGATGAACAGGAAGTTTTGAACCAATTACGTAACGACCTAGAAATCATTTACTTGGTTAATGCATGGAGACAATAAAACTCAATCACTAATTTTTTTACGAATAAGATGATTAAAAAAAATGGTTGGACATGATCTAAACTCTTGCATCAAATCCCAAAAAATTGATTTGGCTAGACTTCTACCATGGTTATGGTAATTTCTTCCTCACACATATACAGAGTTAATCATCGCCTTGCCATTTATAAACCGGTAGATGAACCATTCATAGGAGCACCAAATCCTTGTGATGACAAGCAAGGTTGGCTCAAAACCAAAATAACCTTTTGGAACCGGTTCGACAAGTAGGATCCTTTCTTCCAAGCGCTTTGGTAGACATCATAGATACCATAAAGCAAGAATCCGAGCAGGAAGTGTTCATTGAATTAGATGATTTCAATGACTATATTGAGGTGAAAAAGGATGCTGATTTCTCAACGTTCTGATGGTCAAGCCATAGGTCTTTGTGATAAAAAAATTAAATTAATGAGGTTAGGCTATTTATAACTTATGGTATAAAACTTATAAAATGTCTATTTAAATGCGAGATCATCACTTGCAACATCAAAATTCTATAAAATTAAATAAATTGTATAGTACATTGCTTAAATTTGTGTAAAAAATCTGTTTTATCAATTGCAGCAATAATTACAAAAGGAAATATTTTTGAAAATATAACGTCATAAGTGACAATGTCATCGCTTTTTTGCTCTCATTTGCATGGTCCGTGAAAAACTTGATATCATTTTATCTATAACACCAGCACAAACTTAGAGCCATTTTTGTGATTATTCACTAACAAATAACGTCATAACTTTTTCACCTTCATAATACTTCAAAAATTTTCTAATTTTGAAAAAAAAGTGAATTATGGAAGTAAATACTATTTTTGGAATCAACTAAGTCGTGGATGACAAGCAAAACGCTGAAATTAGATGAATATTGCAAAATGGGTGGCATATTTTCAGTGTAATTGTTTGTATAAAAGTGTTGGTCAAAGTAAACCAAATTCGTGCAATATCTTTTAATATGCTTAAACTTTCTTCAACAGTAATATCAAGGCTCCACATCAAATATAACAAAAGTTATAGGAGTTGACAATCACTCAAAATGACATTTTTTTACAATTTGGTAATATTTTTGTTCTTACATTGTGATGTCATCATTGTATGATGTCATAAATGCATCTGAAGGTTGCCCATGTCCCACTTGTTGAGTAACCTAGGTCTGAAAATTCAGGTCCAACCATAAAAGATGTGAAAATGAATAAAGTAAAAGTCAACAGAGCAAGAAAATTTTGACAAATTTTGTGAAAATGATATCATTATGACGTAAATGGGCAGGAAAAGTGGAGTGGGGACAACCCTAGCTGGAAACTTCAGACTATACTGAGCATCACTACACAGAAAAAACTTTCCGGGGGCCCGTAAACATGTTTTTTGACTAGACCATAAGCTGGCCACAAATTCTTTTTGTTGGCTGAGGGCAGGGTTAGAAGCTTTGATAGAAGTGACTTCAAAAGCAGATCTTAGACGGAAGGAGAGCTGAAAAAGTTTTGCGAAAAAACTGATTTTTTATTGTATTTTTCTCAATAAGTAAAAATGTTTTCCACTACATGTTGGCAAACTTTTCTTACCTAATTCAGATGCATGCAATCTCCAGCTTGTAGTCTCAAATTATGCAGTGCATGGGCACAAGTTGCTTGTGGCATATGTCGAGCTTGAAGTAAAACAACTAAAACTTTTCTTTTTGATTGTTTTTAGTCGGTACCTTACACTTGGAAGGAAAACATACATATATAACATGAAAAAGTTGCTGCTTGGGTTTAAACAAATTACCCTAGTTATGGTGCTGTATCCCGGGACAAAATTTGAACTGATCTGTCCCACTCAGTGCTTCAAAAACTAGCAAAAGCAATCGATTTTGAAGCACAAATAAAATAAGTTTTAGTCAAACACAAACTTTGTTTTCTGATTGATCTCGTCCGAGTATCCAGAGTTTATTAGGAGAAAGCTGGACCAAAATATAACTTAGTTTTTTGTTTTACTTCAATAGTTGGAAAAGGTAGTGTGTAACAACTTACAAATTGGCTTCTGGGGTGCTGAACAATTTTCACAAGTAAAACGACAACAACTTTTCATAGTAGGGAATGCAGTGAGAATGATAAATTTAAACTACAGGATACATATATCATTTGTATGAAAAATTTTACATGAAAAATTGTCGAAAATGGTTGTCAAGTCTGCAGCCACTTCTAAGACAACTTACACTATAAAAGTAATTGGACAGTAAAACAATAATTTGAAGCAGCATACAATCCTGTTCAACTTCAAAAGTTTTTAAAGCAATTCCGAAGAAGTTAACTGCAAAAATTTAACATTGTTTTGACTATAAGTGTATTTACAACAAGGTGTAACGATCATAAATAGGAATCTGGCTGAAAGATGAATCCTTAGCTCCTGAAAAACTTTGTAAAGTACTGTATTGTTTGGTAGAGGTAGACTCAAAAAAACAATGGAACATCACACAACTCGCGATGAGTGCCAACATAAAACAAGCAACTCGTGCTAATGCACCACAAAATTTGAGACTGTGGGCTGAAGATCGCATGCGTTCGAATTAGGTAAAGTAATTTGCCCACCGCTGCCAATAGGGTATTAAAATAAAATAATGCATTTTACAGTTCAATCAAGAAAGCGCTTGAATGTTGACTGAAAAGCTCTCACACACAGTTAAAGTTAATCTGCATATTTAGTGTAAGATGCAAGCTTTAGGAACAATAAAAATAATTATTAGGGCAGTAAACTGTGAAATTTTAGCGTGGTTATAATAGATTGAAATAATAATACAGTAGTGTCAGACATTGCCATAACAAATAATATTGCATATACGCAAAATAATGCCTGATAATATTATTGTTGGACATTATTTTGCGAAAAATACTAATATTGTCAGACATTGCAAACAGGCACGTCAATTCCCTGGGCTCAGGGGAGTTTATATCCCTCCAAAGATACTCATTGATGGAGTCTTAAAAGAGTAAAGAATCCCTCAATAAAAATGAAACATGTTTGCTATTTGTCATGACTACTAACAAAATAACATTTGTCTTGCCAGATTTTTCTTGCTTAAAATCTTGAAAACTGCATATCCCTGCACTAGGCATGAGGCCAAGATTTCATTATACATAGGTAATCACAATACGAGTATGTATTATCGCTTAGCTACCGTAATATATTGCACAATTTTTATTAGAGTTTGTCACAAATCAATCATTGTGACTACGTGTCTGTCACTCAAGCTAAGGAAGTCTAGATCAGCAAAGTCCTGACTGTTATAGCAGGGCACTGAGGGCAAGGGCAGGCTGAGACTAGCAGTGTCAGCGGAAGATAGGCTTAAGAACCTTTTTCCCTTGCTGTTTTGCACGTAATAAAAAGTTAGTCAACTAACTGTTGCACCAAAACCAAGTAACTCTTCGATTGAAGAATATAATATTTAATGCTCCGTTGGATCAGTGCCATTGCTACATGAGGGGGGGTAGGGAGGGCCGTGCCAAACAACTGCTTATGCTTCCCCCCTAATGACTAATTGTTATCCCCATGTTGGTTTATTCAGAACACAATTTTGGAACATCACATACCGACAAGACAATAGGCAATAATGGAAAAAGGAATAACAATGTTCAAATTTTAATTCTCGTTCGTAGTTTTCTCAATTCTTTTCAAAATTGCTGGCAACCAACTGCTGTACATAAATATGATGCAATAATCTGTCTTATCTATGCACCTATCAGCCTATAGGCTACGAATGTGTCGCAGAATTGGGATATAAGCCTGTACAATCGGTACCGGTACTTCGTAAGTGATTATGACCTGAAAATACCTGAAAATCTAAAAAAAAAAATTTTTAAACAGCTGTTTCTGTTCTTTTAGAGCACGCTCAAGATTTTTGTAGATCGTAGTCAGTGGCCCAACCAGTGAAAGGACTAAGGACAGTACTTAAATTGTAGGGGGGAAGCGTCCCCCTATCAAGAGTTACCAGTAGCATCTCCCCATCAAGATTTAGTGTCCCCCATTGAGATTTGAGCGCTGGATGATCAGACAAAAAAGAGCCAGCCAGCATAAATAAAGCCTCCAAATTCTGGTTGATTATAGTACAAAAGGGCAGGAAAAATTGATTTCTAAAGAAAAACATCTCAAGTTTGCATGGAAGACCTTTTTTTTTTTTGGTCTTCACATAATTTTGGGAAAAAAAACAATGCAATCTTCACTAAAGTACTTTTGCTTTTCGAATGCGTTTGGTCAAGGCTGCAAAGGCGTTCCCCCATGCAAAATTTTACAATTGGAGGATTCAACTTCCTTTAGCCTAGTCATTTGGAAGATTTAACCCGAAAACTCATTCGTTTAAACATGTTTTGGACTTGTCTTGAAGTAAAAGGGGGACAGAAGGAGCTAAGCAATTTAATTTTTTCAAGCACTTCTGAATTTTAGCAATTTACTGTAGTTATTCATATGGCTTCAAAAACGCGCGAAATGTGATTGAAATGGCGTTCAAATTGCTATTTTAGTTGCAAAATCACAAAAATTACACAGCGGCTGGAGTCTCTGCCTCACTCTGTGATACGCTTGAGCTGCATCAGTTTGTTCATGACGAAGCCTAAATTAGACAATTTTTTTGCAAAACAATTTTACTTTTGGTTCACGTCCCTCCTTCTTAGCAAAATCCAGGTAACGCTTTTGGTCACCTTCACTGCTGCAGATAGATTTTTCAAGCGATTATACTCGCTGGATATGAAACAAGCTAAGAAGTTCTGCCTGCCTAACGGCCGGTCTACACTGTGCATAAAATCGTGAGCATACAAGCATATTTTTCGGTTATTTTAAGCAGAAAGTTGGTATGCCCGGCGCAGGGATATCTAGAATTAGGGGATTGCGCACTAACTCCGCTTTTTTTTATCCGCCTGACATTAGGAGGGTTGCTTTCAGATTTAGTTTTGTGCAGCGACAGCTAATGCTGGTTTGGTTAGAGCTTTGTTTAAATACCAGTAGGCTATATTGTTATGATCACTAAACGAATGGTGAATTATACTTGGCTTGAAT
This sequence comes from Trididemnum nubilum, assembly GCA_963965965.1. NCBI lineage: Eukaryota > Metazoa > Chordata > Ascidiacea > Aplousobranchia > Didemnidae > Trididemnum > Trididemnum nubilum. Next base: position 43,641,033 of record OZ014473.1, on the reverse strand, counting down.
TTGAATAACCAAAGAATAGTTTATAAAATAGACCTAGGTTTTAAAAGGAAAAGTTTTGGAAGGAAGATTTGACCGATCTGAGCAATAAGACTACCATTACGATTACCGGTACCAGTTCAGAGTTACTGTTGGTGATACTAAGCAAAGATACTGATACTAAGTTAAGCCAATGACATATGACTAATAGGCTATTGCTACCAGCACCAAGCTAATGGTAACAGCCGTCTGGTTGCACCATACTGACAGAGTACAGTACCAATAACCTACCACTACCAGTAGGCTAACCAACAATCGAATTTAGAATGTATGATCAAGATTAAAAGTATGGTACCAGTTAGTTACAATGAACAGATGATGAAGACCACGGTATGCCTAATGCCGGTAAGGTAACCAGGGATATCTAGAATTAGATATCCCTAACAGTAATTCACCGTAACTGATAAACTAAAAATGCCCACAACCTACGCCAACTGGCTGACTGGTACTAGTTTGTTTTCACCAGTGAAGTTTTACAAAATACGGTATGGTACTACTTAGGGCCTATATCGATATTATAGGCTACTGGAACAGATTCGTATTATGGCAGTATTTGGGTAGCCATCCTTTTTGCAGCTACTGATAACCTGATAACAGTAGCCTAGTCTGCAGGCAGTGAGGCCTACAATAGTTGTTAAAGATTTTGAAAAGCTTTTTTCAAGCTCTTGTAAACTGTAGCATGAACTGAGATACCGTTTACTGATAACTGTCTTGATTCAGACATATTTTATGTTGTTAGAAAAAAATTTAAGAGTTAAGTTTTGCCTATTTATTCAGTTGTGAAAATGTGCAACTGCAATTTTATAATTTCAGATTAATTTTTTAAAAGTTAAATTTGATGAGTAATAGAATGCTTTAATAAATCCTGTTTCAAAGTTTACATATTGAGGTGTGATTTATTTACCATACAATTGTAAATACATGCTGTGTGCCAGAGTGTAAATCTGGGTATAAATCTGCCAAATCCAAAAATGAGAAAATTTAATTCTTTTGCTTTCCAACTGATGCAAGCTTACAGAAGTAATGGATAAGTTCAATTCCTCGTAGTAATTGGAAACTAACAGCTAATCACCGAGTTTGCTCAAAGCATTTCACTCCATATGATTTTATTACGTCATCCAACGATAAGCGCACCAGTAGAAAGCTTGCACGTGACTCAGTAACCTTGCGAAGATTGCGTTTAAAGCCATCCGCCATACCACATGTTTTTCATAATTTACCCAAGTATTTATCAAAGAATAATCCCACACCTCGCTCAGCAACATCAGCATCAGTTCGATGTGCTGCACATAATGCTTTAATCACACAGCAAAATGAAAATTTGTTTCGTCAGGAAGCATTTGATGATTTTTCATCTTTCAAAGCAAAGATAAGAAATGAAACATTGCCTGGAGGTTATGTTGTCATTGAGTTTGATAAACAAGTTGAATTTCATTACATATTGAGCTCTGGCATAGAGGATGAAATTGATTCACCTTGTTTGCAAGTGTCTGTAATTGTAAATGAAAATTTGGAATTAAAGGTTTTTGTACTTTCAACAGCTTTACCGATATCTGCGTATGGTCATTTGCTGAGTTGCAAAACTTTGCAAACAACATCAGAATTGACTAACATTTTAGCTTTCTGCAAATCTTTGGCCAATGAATCAAGAGCTTGCTCATTATCATCTTTCACTGGCAAAACCTATCTTTCTTTGGCAGCATCATTTTTGAAAGCATATGCTGACGTGAATTTGACCAAAGTTGATGAAGATTTCCATGTTCCTTTGGTCAAATTTATGATTGAACAATTGAACTTGATTGGCGTACCAAAAAATGGTCATCGTTATTCTACTGAAGCCGTGACAACCTCTTTCTTATGGCAATTAACCAGCACTTTGCTGTATAAAACACTTCAAAAGTTGTTCATTCTCCCATCAATTGGTCGTTTGCGAAAGCTTTTGGTTGGAAATAGTGTGAAATCTAGCACAGTAAATACAGATTACATTAAAACAAGATTGGTCAACATGACACCTTTGGAAAAAAAAAGTAGTTTTGATTATTGATGAGGTGTACACAGCCCAAAGAGTTGAATACAGCAATGGCGCATTTGTGGGACTCACAGAGGATGGACTATCTGCAAAAACAGTGCTTACTTTCATGGTTCAATCAATTGCTGGAAAATATCAAGATGTTGTTTGCTTGGTACCTGTAAATAAACTGGACACAGCTCTCTTACGCTCATGGTTTGACAAGGTCTTGAATGCGTAAAACGATATTTTTTTCATTGTGGCTGTTTGCACGGATAATCATGTTTGCAACAGGTATGTAACTTTGTAAGTGATTTGTTACTTTTTATAGTATAAAATACAGTACATAAATGCAGCAGCAGATACTGGTAACTTTGTATGGTACGTAACAAATAGCTAAGCCATATAAATTACTGGTGCACCCACTCACTAACTCAACTTACATATTACCTTTTTTTCAGAAAACTTTTCATTGACTTATGTGGTGGAAAACTTTCACATAGTATTGAGCATCCATGCAGGAGTGGAGAACGTCTGTTTTTAATCTTTGACTTCACTCATAATTTTAAAACTATATACAACAACTTCGTCAACAGAAAGAGAATGAATCTGCCAACTTGTGGGCATGAAAGTATCTTGGGCAGTTCCTGAGTGGCACTTTTCGCGCATGTCTCAAAATTGTATGGATTAGAAGAGACTAAATCCTTAAAGATTGCCTTTTCTCTGAAAAAGGCTTCTTTGAATCCAGGAAGCATAGCAAAGACATCTCCACAACATGCGCTTAGTAAGAGATAACTTTCATTAGTGTAACATGCACATTCTACAATTAATGTTTATTGTGTACTGTCTTACAGAGGACCTGCTATATGACAGTGTAATTCAGAGCAGCTTTATTTAGATGCTACCAATAGTGTTTTAAATGTTTTATTTTAATTATCAAATAATGACCCAGCATTGCCAAACAGAAGCTGTTGTGGCTTATAGAAACTAGATGGGAGTTTGCCAGCAAACCCAGTGAATGACTGACGCATAGCTAATCCTGTAACGCTCAAAAGTACTTTTGTTTACCGTAAAATCAGCAATTATTCAAAAATATCTGATTATGGAACCTCCAGAAAAGTAGAGTCAAAATATTTGTCAGTTAAATATCTCCTGATATCATAAAACACTGGCACCCTAGCTTGAGCCGTTCAAAAATTGATGTTTGGGGGTCTATTTGGGGGGGTCCCTGAGGGGGTGGCACCCCCAAACTATATCAAAATATTTGTTTGTTAAATATCTACTGATATCAAAACAGACTGGCACCCAAGTTGAGCTATTCAAAAATTTTGGGGGGGTCCATTTGGGGGGTCCCCGGGGGAGGGTGGCACACCCAAACTATGTCAAAATATTTGTCTGTTAAATATCTACTGATATCAAAAACAACTAGCACCTTAGCTTGAGCCGTTCAAAAAATGTTTTTTTGGGGGCCCCATTTTGGGGGGGTTCCCGGTGGAGTTGCCCAAAAAATTTTGGGGGAAAAAATTGCGTTTGCAGCTCAACAACTTTACACAAAATTTAGATTTCCATGTTCTGTGGTTTAGGAGAAGAAGGGCGTACAAAAATTAAGAAGAAAAAAATGGAAAAAAAAAGAAATAAACCTCATCGCGGCCAAAAGTGGGTTACTTAGGATGAAAGAGTATCTTGAGACATACAACCCTATGAAATATTTTATGCCGTACTTAAGCCCTTTTTGGCTGAGACCGCCTTTTACGCCAAACTTGCGCGGCGGTTTTCAGGTTCTAAAACCAAAATCACGTGACCTATTGCCTCGAAATTTGGTACAAACATACAACTCATTAATCTTAAACTGCTGTCCAAATTTCATGTAGCTAGACTAAACCGTTCTCGAGTTACAAGCAAAAGCTGAAATTTTGCACTCGTTAGTTGGAAAATGGCCAAGAAAAAACAGAAAACATGTAACGCGAGCGTCGCTCGTTCCAATTAATGCTGCAAGCAGTTTAATTTTTAAATTTAAGCAATCGAAAATTACAACCAAGTACCGGTACTGTATATTCACTGCCAATTCCGGGAGAGCTCCCATAGTCTGGATGCATGCTGTGAAAGTTTCAGTGGTCAGGCCAGTAAGACCACATATCTTCCATTCTTGAAAAATCTTTGTGGCTTCAGCCAAATAGATCCTTCCACTGTGGTCATCCTCTGATGTCAGGGGCGCATAATACAAATTTTTCTTTCGGTGATCTGCAATATATATCAAACTTATTCGCTAGCAAATACACCATGCCAAACTATGCTAGCGAATAAGTTTGATATATATTGCAGATCACCGAAAGAAAAATTTGTATTATGCGCCCCTGACATCAGAGGATGACCACAGTGGAAGGATCTATTTGGCTGAAGCCACAAAGATTTTTCAAGAATGGAAGATATGTGGTCTTACTGGCCTGACCACTGAAACTTTCACAGCATGCATTCAGACTATGGGAGCTCTCCCGGAATTGGCAGATAACCTTAACAACAAGGCTTTCATTATGTTCTGACTGGTAAACTTATGTCTGACCCTATCGAAGGACGGTTTGGATGGTATAGACAAGCGAATGGCGGCAATTTTTTTATGTCAGTTAAGCAGCTGCTCTTAACTGAAAAAAAGATTCGATGTTTGAGCCTTTTCCAACAAAATGCTTTGTTGGCCGTTGTTTCTGAACAACCAAATGTTGTTAATGAAATTACATCCAAAAAGAACCTCAAAGAAGATGTTGCTTGGTTGGTTGACTATTTCTTTGAGGTTGTCTTAGAAGATTTTCCTCAACAAGAAGCAGCTGTAACCTATTATGTTAGCGGCTACATTGGGCGATCAATTGCACGGCAAAGAAAGTGTGCAGCATGCTCTGAAATGCTAATTTGTGAAAAAGATGCAGCTCTGGTAGAAGATGTCATCCCTGTAGAATACAAAGAAATTTTTGAAACTGCAAATCATGGCGGTCTTTCAGAGCCATCGCAATACTGTTTTGTAGTAACTGCACTTGCTGTGCAATGTTACTCGATGATCTCTAATGATAAGGAGAGAAAGCACAAACTCCTAACATCACCCAATGCTTGCTCTGCGTTTGTGCAAGCAACGGCCGCTGCAGCCTGCTCCTATTTCTTGCCAAGTGGCCTCACCACTATTGCATGTTCCCTAGGGCATAAAAACTTCCATTTAATTGTTCAAATAGCATTTAACTGTTTTGCCAAGAACGAACTAAAGTGACTTAACAGTCGTGCCATGCCAGATAAGCCACCTGCAAAAGTAATGCATAAAGTTTGCAAGCTGACATCAAAAGCATCAGGCAAATAACTGAGCAAATGAACATAACCGCACGTAGAAGCAATGGATCACGTCTTTTCAATGCGACCATTTCGGCGCCGCCTATTTTGTTGACGTACGTTTTCTCCAAAGATCGTTTTGGCGCTAATTCAGTGCTCTTTGACAGTTCACTTATTTAGGATATGGGATAGGGTTAGGGCTTTGGGTTAGTGTTAGTAAAAAGCACAGAATATTGGCGCAGAAAAGAACCCTGCCGAAATGGTTGCGCCGAAAAGTCATGGAACCAGAAGCAATGCTGTTTTCCGTTTGCATATTTTTATTTTGTGTTATATGCTTTTTGTACTTTATTTTTGCATGAGTACAGTATCGATGCAAATCAAATACCTTGTGTTATGCATCTTTTGCAGTACAATTATACACGATAACCTTTATTATGTATCTGCTTTTTCGAACTTCGGGGAGGGTCAAAAAGACATTAAAAAGTTTTTTCAAGTGGTTAGCATTAGTGTGAACTGTTTTGTGAGGACAATTACCTGGTAACAGAATGAAATTAGTTGCATAACTTCAAAAATGTCAAAAAACAACTTGACCCTCCTAATGTCAGTGGCCAAAATGAGTGACCATCCCCTAATTCTAGATATCCCTGCCCGGCGTACCACCTTACCAGTGTACAACTGCAAGTTGGTTGAAATAAACAAAAGATACGTTCCTATGCTCACAAATTCACGCCAGGCGTTATACAAAATTATTAAAATAGCCCAAAATTTGTCAGCATAATATATCAGTTTTTTTTGGCAAAAGTTCGGTTTATTTTAGTGCTCCCTCTCTATGGTTGCTATTGCAATGGCACTGTGTTGGAACACTGAGGATAAACAGCTATCGGTATTTGTTTGGATAAAGATTACTTTCAGTTAGCCAGGTTGATTATTAAGTTCAGTAGTGGAAGTTGCAATGCTAACAAGTATGGAACACTTGGAACAGCAGTGGCGTCACTAGAAATGGTGCAATCCGAATGAGGACTTAACAGGCCCAGCGCCAGAGGAGTGTGACTGGCGGGGCATAAACAATTTTGGGAGGGCACAAAAACTTTTTTCTATCAATTTTAAGAGTGTAGACCAACGAACAAAGGTCTTCATCGTGAAATATGTGCGAGTTTTCACGAGTTCTGGAATGAAGACCGCCCAAAAAAAATTGTGCGCAAATAACCGCGAATTCTATGATGAAGACCCAAAAAAAAAGTAAAAAACACAAGCTTTTTATCGCAAAATCTGCAAAAAAAAAAAACAGTTCTTGCTCACGAATTCTGGGATGATGACCACTATTTTGGGGGTCTCAACACTCCAGCTGCCAGTGGCACCGGGCCTGTGTTTTTTTTTGTTTGGAGCACAATCCTCATTTGGGGGGGGGCACAAGCAGTGATTTGTGGTCACGGCCAGTGTTCCCTCTAAGCGCAAAAAAATGCGAAAAATGCGAAATATTTTCCGGCATTTTCGCACAGATTTTTTACAAGTGCGAAATGAGTTTTCGGCGTTTTCAAATTTATTTTTATAGTAAAAACAATTGTTTCAAAATTGAAAAGGCTCTTAAACCACATTTAGCAGTTAGGTGCTTCCGTGATTTAGCAACGCGAAACTGCTTAGTCCAACCACGTAGAAATATCTGAAACTACCATAAATCGCTACGAATGAAAATTAATAAGCTGCACTAAGTTGTTGAGTTACGAAAATGTTCAATATAAAATTCAGGCCGAATTTCTTGGAAAAAAACGCACTTTAACCAAAAAATGCCGGAATGCCACCAATTGTTAAAAAAAGATGAATAAAAATCAAAAAATATTTGCAATTTAAACTTAAATAAAAAAAATCAACCGACAACGCCGGGATTAGTAACGAAATCGAAATGCTGTTGTTGAACAATATGCTATTCTTCGCAAAACCATACAGTAGGCCTACATTAGTCATCAAACAGCTTTAGATCAAAAATGCCGGAATTGTAACAATAATAGTATCAACATGCCGCAAATAATCACAAAAGTTTTAATGTATGTTAATTTTTAATAAAAAACAATAGTCAAATCTTAAGTAAATAGATTACAAGATTGCAAGCTTTGACATGAAATGGTGTCAAAAAATAATCGATGCAAAACTACATTACCTTTTTTTTACCAAAATGCCGTAATTCATAAACTAAAATGCCGACAAATGTATTTCACAACAAAGTTGGAATATAAACTAAACTCCAGAAAGAAAAGTGATCAAAATTTACGAAAAAAAATTCCCTATGTATACTTCGATAAAAATGCCGGGTTTTTGGCATCAGATTGTCACAGTGTTTAAAAAAAATTCTACATCCTATAGGCTATAACAAAAATTAAAGAAAGAAAAAAGAAACAAAAAGCTTAACCGAAAATACCGGAATTTGTAAAAATTAAAATACTGAAATAAGGTCAATAAGTTAATAGTAAAGTGATTAACATGATATACGGAGACATTTATCAACAAAAAATGCCCGATTTTTCAATCAAAATTCCAGAACATACCCGATTATACAAAAGAAAAAGCTTATAATACAACATTCATTAAAAAATATCAAAATCCATCCAAGCAAAATGCCACATAATCTTGAGGAAAGTTGGATAAAATACAAAACCATTTTTAAAAAAAATCCAATTTTAGAAAAAAAAAGTTAGACCATAATCAAATGCTGAAACGCAAGATTATTAAATCAACTTTAATCAAAAATGCCGGAATTTAAGAAATCAAAAAAGTCGCAGAAGTTTCAAAATTTAACAATAATCTGAATTTAACACAAATCAGCAATCAAAATAAATTCAAAAAGAAAATTAAATGTTATTCACGTAATGATCAAAGTTTTGGCGATTATGCCACTCAAAATGCCGAAAATCACGAAACATAAAGTCAGAATTCAAAATCACTAAATTTTGCTAAAGTAAAGTTTTGGCGATAAGTGCCTATCAAAAATGCCGGAATTTACGATAGAAAAGTTTATAATTCAAAAACATCAAAAATTATTAAAGTAAGTTTTGGCAATAATTGTTAACCAAAAATGCCGGAATATATCATGTAAAAGTTTACGATTCAAAAACATCAAATACTATCAAAATATTGATCAAGTTTTTGCCGATTATTGCCAATTAAAAATGCCGGAATTTACCAAATAAAAGTTTACGATTCAAAAGCATCAAATAACCTTAAAATATTAATCAAAGTTTTGGCGATAATTGCCAATCAAAAATGCCGGAATTTACCAAATAAAACGTTAGGATTCAAAAACATTAAATATTGTTAAGGTAAGTGTTGGCAATATCTGCTAACCAAAAATGCCGGAATTCACAATATAAAAGTTAACGATTTAAAAACATCAAATACTATTAAAATATTGATCAAGTTTTGGCCGATTATTGCCAATTAAAAATGCCGGAATTTACGATATCAAACTTTACGATTCAAAAACATCAAAAATTATTAAAGTAATAATCAAAGGTTTGGCGATAATTGCCAATCAAAAATGCCGGAATTTACGATATAAAGGTTTACGATTCAAAAACATTAAATATTGTTAAAGTAAGTTTTGGTGATAATTGCCAATTAAAAATGCCGGAATTTACAAACTAAAAGTTTACGATTCAAAAACATCAAATAACCTTAAAATATTGATCAAAGTTTTGGCGACAATTGCCAATCAAAAATGCCGGAATTTACCAAATAAAACGTTAGGATTCAAGACATTAAATATTGCTAAAGTCAGTTTTGGCAATATCTGCTAACCAAAAATGCCGAAATTCACAATATAAAAGTTTGAGATTGAAACACATGAAATATTATTACAATATTGATCAAAGTTTTGGCGATTATTGCCAATCAAAAATGCCGGAATTTACCAAATAAAACGTTAGGATTCAAGACATTAAATATTGCTAAAGTCAGTTTTGGCAATATCTGCTAACCAAAAATGCCGAAATTTACAATATAAAAGTTTGAGATTGAAACACATGAAATATTATTACAATATTGATCAAAGTTTTGGCCGATTATTGCCAATCAAAAATGCCGGAATTTACGATATAAAGGTTTACGATTCAAAAACATTAAATATTGTTAAGTAAGTTTTGGCAATAATTGTTAACCAAAAATGCCGGAATTCGCAATATAAAAGTTTGCGATTTAAAAACATGAAATATTATTACAATATTGATCAAAGTTTTGGTGACAATTGCCAATCAAAAATGCCGGAATTTACGATAGAAAAGTTTAGGATTTAAAAACATCAAAAATCATTAAAGTAATAATCAAAGGTTTGGCGATAATTGCCGATCAAAAATGCCGGAATTTACGATATAAAGGTTTACGATTCAAAAACATTAAATATTGTTAAAGTAAGTTTTGGAGATAATTGCTAACCAAAAATGCTGGAATTTATAATATAAAGGTTTACGATTCAAAAGCATCAAATAACCTTAAAATATTAACCAAAGTTTTGGCGATAATTGCCAATCAAAAATGCCGGAATTTACCAAATAAAACGTTAGGATTCAAAAACATTAAATTTTGCTAAAGTCAGTTTTGGCAATATCTGCTAACCAAAAATGCCGGAATTCACAATATAAAAGTTAACGATTTAAAAACATCAAATACTATTAAAATATTGATCAAGTTTTGGCCGATTATTGCCAATTAAAAATGCCGGAATTTACGATATCAAACTTTACGATTCAAAAACATCAAAAATTATTAAAGTAATAATCAAAGGTTTGGCGATAATTGCCAACCAAAAATGCCGGAATTTACGATATAAAGGTTTACGATTCAAAAGCATCAAATAACCTTAAAATATTAATCAAAGTTTTGGCGATAATTGCCAATCAAAAATGCCGGAATTTACCAAATAAAACGTTAGGATTCAAGACATTAAATATTGCTAAAGTCAGTTTTGGCAATATCTGCTAACCAAAAATGCCGGAATTCACAATATAAAAGTTAACGATTTAAAAACATCAAATACTATTAAAATATTGATCAAGTTTTGGCCGATTATTGCCAATTAAAAATGCCGGAATTTACGATATCAAACTTTACGATTCAAAAACATCAAAAATTATTAAAGTAATAATCAAAGGTTTGGCGATAATTGCCGATCAAAAATGCCGGAATTTACGATATAAAGGTTTACGATTCAAAAACATTAAATATTGTTAAAGTAAGTTTTGGTGATAATTGCCAATTAAAAATGCCGGAATTTACAAACTAAAAGTTTACGATTCAAAAACATCAAATAATCTTAAAATATTGATCAAAGTTTTGGCGATAATTGCCAATCAAAAATGCCGGAATTTACCAAATAAAACGTTAGGATTCAAGACATTAAATATTGCTAAAGTCAGTTTTGGCAATATCTGCTAACCAAAAATGCCGAAATTCACAATATAAAAGTTTGAGATTGAAACACATGAAATATTATTACAATATTGATCAAAGTTTTGGCGATTATTGCCAATCAAAAATGCCGGAGTTTACGATATAAAACTTTACGATTCAAAAACATCAAAGATTATTAAAGTAATCATCAAAGCATTGGCGATAATTGCCAATCAAAAATGCCGAAATTCACGAAATATAAAATTAGGATTCAAAAACATGAAATATTGTTAAAACAAAGTTTTGGCAATGCCGACAACTACTAACTAAAAGTTTACGATCCAAAAAAAAAATTAAACGTTATTAAAGTAATGATCAAAGTTTTGGCAATAAGTGGCAATCAAAAATGCCGGAATTTACGAAATTTGGGGTTTTACAAACAATAAATAAAGTTTTGGCCATAATCGCCAGCCAAAAGTGCCGGAATTTACAAAATAAAACTTTGGGATTCAAAAACATTAAGTATTGTTAAAGCAATAATCAAAATTTTGGCAATAATTGCCAACAACAAATTTCGGAATTTGCGAAATAAAGGTTTATGATTTAAAAACATCAAATATTATTAAATTAATGATCAAAGGTTTGGCGATAATTGCCAATCAAAAATGCCGAAATCAGTAAATAAAAAATTAGGATTCAAAAACATTTAAATTATTAGTAAACTTTGATATAAGTTTTGGCGATAGTTGCCAATCAAAAATGCCGGAGTTCACCAAATAAAAGTATAGGATTCAAAAACATTAAATATTGTTAGAGTTTTAGCGATAATTGCCAACCAAAATTAATACCTTTTTTAACAATTGCTATTAAACCCAGAGTTAATTTGTCAGACCTATAACTTTGAATTCTTCGAGTAAACCAACCTACAAGACGAAGCACTCTATTGTATTTGCCACCAACTGTATTTTATCTTTTTTCTTTTTTATAGAATGGTTTTCAAGAATTATTTAACACATAGTCCGCGAGGTGGAAATCGAGTGCCTAAAGAACCAAAAGTCACTGATTCGTCCAAGCCAAAATTTCACGAATTTCATAGTTTTGGCGATTATTTGTTCTTTTACAACAAGTGCTGCCTTAGATTTATTGTTCGAATTACAGTGTTTGTTTCTCGAGTTTCTTTTTATTACCAAAACATCGTATTGTCTTTAAACTCAACTGTTGAGATTGAGCTAATGTAATAAAATTAACTTAATGTTACTTCTCTTTTGGATGAGTGAGTAGTGAGGCGTTTTCTGGCTGCAAAAGTACGTCCTGGTGTACACTGCACTTATACCACTACTGTACAGTACCGATAGTTTGTAAAATTGTATTAGAGTGCCACTAAATTAGTTTAAAGCTCCCTTTGCTAAACGTAGTTTAAAGCTCTCTTTTGATTAAACGTGGTTAATACTGTCCATCAGTTTCAGCATAGTCGCTAAGTATTACAGTAATATTTAGTGACTATGGTTTGAGCCAAGGGCGTATTTAGGGGGGGCATGGTGCCATTCCCCCCCCTTTGGGTCGCCAGGATAGTGTAATTAGCATAGAATAGTATGCAAACTTGAGGCATGGCCTCCTCTTTTGCAACTTGGGCACAAAGTTGGAGCACACAAAAGGACAGAATCTGGGTAAAGACCTTTTTTTTATGTTTGGTCTTCACGTGATTTTGGGCCAAAAAAAACGAACTAATATAGAGTGAAGACCTTTTTTTTTGGTCTTCAGCTAATTTTGCGCAGAAAAACGGACTGATTCTGAGTGGAAAAAAATTTTTTTGGTCTTCATTATTTTCAAATTTCCTGGCCCCCCCTCCCCTTTCGAAAATCCTGCGTACGCTATGGTTTGAGCTACTCAACGGTTTGTGTGCAAGTTTGCAATTTATGGCGCCAGAATAACTAAAAATTCAAATTTGTCTCACAATAGCAGTTGTCCCATGGGTAATAATAAAAATGCCGGTGAGAACATCCGTCAATTACGTAAACAGAAATTTTGATTGCATGTTTTGTTGAAATTTGCAGGTGTGTCTGACTCACTGCATTAAAATTGTTTTTTAGCGAAGGTTATTGTCATAAATTGTCTTTGTCCTTGAAAAATACAATACTTTTGAAAATTTGAAAACCAACCAAATAATTCCACTTTCTTGCAACATTGTAAATAAACAATTAAAAGAAGTTTTTGTGTGCAAGCTAAATTTTATTTTTTTCGACGTCCAGTATTATGTACAAAACTTCAAAACATTTGCTGGTTTTTTTAACATGATGAATGATGATGTCTGTAGAGTTTCGAACAAGAAAATCACAAAATCACGATATGTTTGACCCAGTATGATTGATAATGTTCGACGAACAAGCTTCAACAAAAAAAAATTATACCTCGTCGTAGTAAATTATCGGCAGTGTGACATTCCCATAACTACCATTAAAGCAATAATACTTTTAGGAACAATGTTTTGAGATAAAATAGGTTTTTCTTTGTCAGTAGCGTTTTTAGAGAGCATTGCACCATCTTGAAAGTTCAGCGTGTATTAGGATTGAAGTTGTTATCTTTTCTGTACCACTTATATTTTGGAAATACAAAATTATTTTAAATTCAAGTCACATTTTTACGGCAAGTCTTCTAATTTTAGGCTTTAGGCCTAAATTATGCTAATGCACAATGTTTAGTGGCTTACCACAAACCGGAATTTTAGTCGAAAATCTAGTTTGCTACAATACTCTAACCTTTAACCATAGTCTTTAAATATTATCATACTGCACAATTATACCTTCGCATAAGTTTTCTATAGCGACCAATAATAAGCTAAAACTACTTCGCTTCTAAAGCCTTATCTTGATTTAAAATACTGTACTATCTCTTAACGTTCCAAACGTTCTAACATGGTTTTTGATCCTTATCTTGAGATCTAATCATCTCAATAAAGTAATCCCATTAAATTTTGCGTAGTAGCACTCTTTTTCAATGTGTTCGCCAAACCTCTTTTGAAAAATATGAACTGCTTTGAAGTAGCATCATTGAGCAACCTCAAAAATCACGGCCTGTTCCTGCAAACTGCGCGATGTATCACAACCAAATTTTAAAAGACACAATCTCAACTGAAAACTTAGTGCCATTCAGGGGCGGCTCGCTTGTAGGTGCTGCCGTGCTGCAGCACCCCCAACCAAAAAAAATAAACTTAAAGTTTTCACATTTATATCAAAAAAATAAAAAATGTAAAAATTTCAAACCTATTTTGCTCTATGATAAAAAAAAACATAAAAAATACAAAAAAAAACAAAAACGGATTATGCGATCCATCCAATACGTGGCAACATTGCTAGCTTTCACAGCTTTCCCTGCAGATCAAAAATAAACATCAAAAGCTTTCGAATTTGCGGAATTTTGAATTCGCACTTAGCAAGGCGTAATGCGCTGCTTTTTCGGCAGCACCAACTTTTTGTTTCACCGCGGCAGATTAAAATTTTCACGCTTCGCTGAAGTCGTCGCGTAACCAAGCTGATGGAGAAGTTATCGCGTTGTTGTGCAATGCGATGAAAAATTGAATAAAAGGTGGTCGGTTGGAAACAACAAATTGATAAGAAGCCATTACAAAACAACAAACATTTACAAATTTAATTCAAAACCGTCTAATTACTAATATTGGTCAAAATGCATTCTAGCCTCTACTATACTTGCTACAACAGACGATTGGAGAAAAAAACACGCCAAAACTCAGAAGTCAAGTTAGCCGATTGCCATTGTTTAATTTTATTCCTCTTAAAAAAAAAAGGATTTATTATGCAACATTAAATGCCTCTAATCTGAACTTAACTGAGGAACGAGATTTTTGTTCCTCGTGCACAAATGCAAAGATAACTGATAAAGTATTAACTAAACTAGTAAAATATCAGATTGTAGGCTTAATTTTGAATAAGTGTTTAAAATTTTACGAAATAATTGAATTTCAGCAAAAAAACTGCTAAAAATACTCAAAATTTTATGGTAATATGGCTTATTATTTCAAACTACCTTTAAGTTTGTCTGTTTTAATTATCCTTAATTGCAGCACCCCCAATTTTCAAGTCGCGAGCCGCCACTGCTGCCCAGAGTTGTAAGTCGGCCCGGGCTTTTCGGGTCGGGTTCGGGCCTTAAGTTGACAAAAATTTCCGGCTTAATTCGGGCCTGAGACGTACTTTTTGTCTTGGGTGCACAAAAATATATTCAAAATAAATTGGCGACAATGCTAAATTTTTCAGACCTAACGAGAGTTAGGTTTTTTTTCGGGCATGATTTGGGTTTCAAATTAGTTTTCGGGTTCGGGCTTATATTTTCGGGTTCGGGCCTGGACTAGTCGGCCCGGTTCGAACTCTGCTGCTGCCACTCCAGTTTCTATTTTTAGTGCCGGTCTACACTGTGCGTAAAATCGTGAGTGCACGAGCGTATTTTTGGTTTATTTTAAACAGAAATTCGAGACGCCCGACGTACCTCCTTACCAGCGTGCAACTGCTAGCTGATTGAAATAAACTCTAAGGATACGTTCGTACACTCACGATTTTACGCGCAGCAGTAGACCGTGTCTTAATGGTGTAGGAGTGTGTCATACAGTAGAATTTGCCCAAACGTATTATAAAAAAAGTGACGAATCAGGCTAACTGACGAATTAGGCAAACAGGTAAAAACTTTATCCTGGCTTGCTTACTTAATGCTTATTTTGCTGTTAGCGCAGTTTGTTACGTATATTGTTGACTATAATGCACGGTTAGTGCTGAATATAAAGCGATATAAGCTTACGTACTTAGATCTTTTATTTGACAATGATTTTTTGTAACTTCACGCTGACAATAATCAAGAAATAAAATGCAGACAGCGCAATTAACACTATTAACTCCTAATCTTAACAGTTCAAACTGTAGTTGCTCTTTTTTTCCCCTTAATCTCTACAATAACTGTGCAAAGTTTAAACTCGTGTAGACTCTCCGATGGTATTTAATGATCTATAACTATAAGTTAAAACTCGTTTTGCACTTCAGCCTTTTGTGCTGCTGCAGCGAGATTTTCCCGTAGACTATTAATCCTGCAAGGACTCTGCTTGTTTGAGATTTCACTCGTGTTGAACTAACCATTGAGACTGCGTGAATCCAACCATCTTACACAAACAATCAAATTTGTGAATATTGCTTAAACATCATTGATTATTGAATTAAATTTGCACATGACGAATTAGCCGAACAAAAACTTTTCAAGGATAAAAAGAGGTGACGAATCGAGCGAAGTGACGAATTAGACGATGGCGAATTAGACAAACTGGAATGTATGGAAAAGATAAGAATTTTGCCGGGACTGATAAAAATGTGACGAATTAAGCGAAATGACGAATTAAGCGATGACGGTTTAGACGAATTCTACTGTATACTACGGTAAAAGATTTTCAAAAAAGAAACAAAAACAAAATAAAGGAAAAATAAACATGGCGGAATTCAAATTTTTGAAACTGGAAACTGAAACTACATCATGTAAACGGTTCGAAATTGTTGTTTTTCTCCTCCAGTTAGTTTTAGAGCCACAACAGCAGCGGTTTAAATCTCTAAATTGATAGCGAATTAAGAGTAAACCTTGGGTAATGAAAAGTTTACATATCTCAATCAAAAACAAACGCAGAATGTTTAAAACTTATTAAAGAAAATGTTTTAGTGCAGCAAAATTGGGTTGGTAGTTAATGATTCACATTAAACGTGGAAAACCTTGCAAAATTTAATAGCCGAAAAGCCATCTGAGCATGCCAAAGTTAGCAGATGAACTAACTATTGATCATCTCAATATTGTCATTAACATTGTAATGGTTTCTTTACTAACATTGATATTACACTCATACAAATCCATACACAAATCAAGTTCAAAATCCTCTCGAAATTTCTTTCTATACGCGTTGGCTCATCTATGCATTCCTGCCCAAGCATAATTTTTAATGTAGGCTAGTCAATGTTCGTGGATTTAAAAAGGCTGTTGGCTTTGATGATATTCATTGAAATTTATTAAATAGACAGGTTTAGCTCGAAATCGGTTTATTGAAAATAAATAAATAAAATATAATGTAATCTGCAGGTTAATCTCCGATCTGTTTCGGTAATCAAAAACTAGCGCAATATTACAGCAGGCCTATAGTCTAATATTTATAACTTACCAACTGGTAGCAGTGAGTATAGCCTAACCAAATTTGTAACCTTGGCTACTGGTACTGTCGTTTCTGGTACCTGTAGATTTGTCTATACAAGTGATCTACATTAAGCCTTTTGTGATGTCATAAAATATCGAAATACAGGGTTGCCAATGGTACGAAGTCAAACGGATTAAATATATTTTCGCAATTAAGGGGAATTGTGGAAAAAGGTTTGGAGCACCTCTTCATTACCTCGAGTGGTTCACATTTTGTTAATAAAGCCTATTTCCAGCAGTATCTTTTTAAGCTTTCCGCCGATATGAGCGCTCAGTATTTGCATCTTATTATTGGAACGACAGACGCTTGCATCGCGTACTGTTCCTTTGTTTTTCTCGACCATTTTCAAAATAACAAGCGCAAAGTTTCACACTTTTAATTGATTGATTGATTTGATCCATATTTATTCTCCAATCACGAGGAAGCGACGGTAGCGTTTTTATTTTGGACGAATTTTCACCCGCTTAGAAGTTGACTATTTTCCAAATTTTCCGGTTGACGTTTGACTTCTTTTTGCGTAAATTTGCTACTTGTTCGAAGCCACGACGCAGAGATAATCATCGTGCAGTGTCTTATTCAAGGATGCATCAGCATGACCAGAATTCGGTTTGAACCCAGATCTTGCGGTCAGGGTCGTCGTAAAAACAACGCCTTTATCCTTTTGGAGGTCTTCGCCTTGGCGTCAAAGGACGTCCTTGGCCTCGAGGACACATTTTGAAGTCCTTGGCCTTGGTCTCGAAGCCTCAAGTCCTTGGCCTTGGCCTCGAGGCCTCAAGTCCTCAAAAATTGGTTTGTCCTCGGCTCGAGGACAGCACTATTTTTTGAGTTGTTAAAAGTTTGTGGAGCGCCAGAAATTTTTTTTTTGGAAAACGTTTTTTTCTGGAGATCGCCTGAAAAATTTTTGTGAACACCTATTTTTTTGGAGAGCACTTGCGCTTTTGTCCTTAGTCCTTGGCCTTGGCCTCGAGCATTCCTGTCCTTGGCCTCGAGGGGGTCTGTCCTCGGTAGGGCTGTCCTTGGCCTTGGCCTCGGATTTTTTTTGTGTCCTTGGCCTTGGCCTCTAGCCTTGTGTCCTCAACTCCACCTCTGCTAGCTACATGGAATTTTGACAGCAGTTTGAGATTACTAAGATGTTTGTTTGAACTAAATTTCGAGACAATAGGTCACTCGACTTTGGTTTTAGAAACCGAAAACCGCCTCAAAAATTTGGCGTAAAAAGCAGTCTCTCTCAAAAATGGCTTAAGTACGGCAAAAAATATTTCACAAAGTTGTATGTCTTAAGATACTCTTTTATCCTTATCAACCCATTTTCGTTGGCGATAAAGTTTTTTTTCCTTTTTTTTCTTTTTTGTTTTTTCTTTTGAAATCTTGTACGCTTTTTTTCTAAACCACAAAACTTCGAAATCAAATTTTTGTACAAATTTGTTACGCTGCAAATGCAATTTTGTCCCAGAAAATTTTTTGGGGCCCCTCCTCAGAAACACACTAAAATGGGGCCCCAAAAATTCTTTTTTTAAACGGTTTAAACGAGGGTGATATTTTGTTTCACATCAGTAAATATTTAGGAGACAAAATATTTAGACATAATTTAGGGTACCATCCCTCGGAAATCCCCCAAATGGACTGCCCTAAAAATCAATTTTTTGAATGGTTTAAGCTAGAGCGCTAATTTTTTGATGTCAGTAGATATTTGAGAGACAAATATTTTGACATAGTTTGGGGATATCAACTCCTCGAAATCCCCAATAATGGTCTCCCAAAAATCAAACTTTGTAACAGCAAATACTATCTCAGCAGAAACTTTGGGCCCTAGCTTTTTGATATCAACAAATATTATATAGCTTCGGTAGAGAGGTCATTTTCTTGAACCATATTGCAACACAACTCAGAAACACCACTCCATTGATCATGCTAGGCTATTTTTATTTTGAGCTAGGCTAACTACATACTTAATCGAACGTTTTCGGCGTTTTACAGAGCGCCCTCATCAGGAAACTAAAAATACGGTAAATTAATAGCTAATATCACTTTCAAATAAACTGAAACATAGTTAAAAGTCTTTCTCTCAACTTACAATAATAATTTGAACGAGCAATTGCATCTGGCTAAACTGTCATTTTCACATACAGCCAATTCAAAATTGACAATATTGATGAAAATACAAATAAAAAATGTAAAACGCCAAAAACGTTCGATTAAGTATGTAGTTAGCCTCAAAGGTGGAGTCGAGGACACAAGGCTCGAGGCCAAGGCCAAGAACACAAAAAAATCCGAGGCCAAGGCCAAGGACACCTTTCCGAGGACAGACACTCTCAAGGCCAAGGACAGGAATGCTCGAGGCCAAGGCCAAGGACCAAGGACACAAGCGCAAGTGCTCTCCAAAAAAAAAAAGGCATTCACAAAAATTTTTCAGTGATCTCTAAACAAAATAAAAAAAAGGTCTTCACAAAAATTTTTCAGGCGCTCCGCAAAATTTTAACAATTCAAAAAATAGTGCTGTCCTCGAGCCGAGGACAGACCAATTTTTGAGGACTTGAGGCCTCGAGGCCAAGGCCAAGGACTTGACCTTCGAGGCCAAGGACTTCAAAATGTGTCCTCGAGGCCAAGAACGTCCTCGAGGACTCCACCTCTGGTTAGCCTAGCTCAAACTAAAAATAGCCTAACATGATCAATGGAGTGGTGTTTCTGAGTTGCGTTGCAACAAATATCAATAAGATAATATTTTTGACATAGTTTGGGGGTACCACCCTAACAAGAATTTCTCATATGGACCACCCAAACATCAAACATTATTTAACATGCGTCGGTCGTGCAATTGGGCTTGCTTCTCACCAAGCTCGCACTTATTTTCAATTTGGCGTTTAGTTATGGTAAATTTTACTATAGCTGCAACGTTGCCAAACGCGTTTTTTTCCATAAATCGGAAAGGAAATTAGAAATGGGCAATTATCAACCAATTTCAATTTATATCTGCTTTTCAAAAATATTAGAAAAACTGATTCATCAACGAATGTCAACATTTTTGGAAAAGCACTAATTACTGCTACCGACTCAATATGAATTAAAAAAAATGCATTTACTGCTCACGCGTTGCTTGATGTAGTTAGCAACTCATACAACCAATCAAATAGCAAAAAGTATGTAGGGCTGTAACTTCTTGATTTAAAAAAAGCCTTTGATACAGTTTTTCATGAAATTATTCTTTTGAAGCTTAATCATTACGGCACTTGAGTACCATGCAAAAACCGTCTTGCTTTTTTTCACACTAACAGAACACAAGTTGTATCTTCTTTTGGGATGAAATCCTGTAACTTACCAATAACATTTGGCGTACCTCAGGAATTAATTTTGGAATCATTGTTATTTTTAATATATATCAATGATTTACTGACGTACATAAAACCATTTCATGTACCCCACGTTTATTTGCAGACAAAACAATAATGTCCATTTTTCTCTTTGAATTTTAAAAAATTCGTTATTTGGACTATTGCTAATAACTTAGCTAGGTGAGAGCTTGCTGAGAAGCAACTCCTTTGAACGATTGATACAAATATCAACGGATTGCAAAAAAAACTAGCGCCCTAGCTTAAGTCATTCAAAAGAATGATTTTAGGGGGTTCATTTTCGGGGAGTGGTACCTTCCAAACTATGTCAAAATATTTCTATGTTAAATATCTACTGATATCAAAAAACACTAGCACCCTAAGTTAAGCCGTTCAAAAAAGTGATTTTGAGGGTTGGCACCGCCAAACTATTTTAAAATATTTGTCTGTTTAGTATCTGCTGATATCAACAAAAACTAGCGCTCTACCTTAAGCCGATAAAAAAAATTGATTTTTTGGGGAGGTTTTCTGGGTAGCTGCCCAAAAAAATTTTTGGAGACAAAATTGCGTTTGCTGCTCAACAACTTTACACAAAAATTAGATTTCGATGTTTAGTGGTCTAGGAGAAGAAGAGCGTTAAAGATTTATTAAGAAAAAAAAAAAAGAAAAAAACTCATCACAGCCAAAAGTGGGCTGGTTGAATGAAAGGGTATCGTAAGACATATCACCATATGAAATATTTTTTGCCGTACTTAGGCTGTTTTTTAATGAGACCGCTTTTTACGCCGAACTTTTGGGGCGGTTTTTGGGTTCTAAAACCAAAATCACGTGACCAATTTCTTCAAAATTTTGTACAAGAAGTACTTAAATTGTAGGGGGGACGCGGGGGACGCGTCGAGATTTAGGCCTCCTCCCATCGAGAGTTGAGCGCTGGATGACCAGAGGAAAAATAGCCAGCCGGGACTAAAAGATCCTACAAATTTCCTGCCGAAAATTGTCGCAAATTGCAGTGAAGACCTTTTTTTTGGTCTGATTTTGGAAAAAAATGACTTCAATTTCCGGCGAAGACCTTCTGTTTTTTTTTGTTTTTGTTGGTCTTCACCTGATTTCGTAGAAAAATGACTTCAATTTCCATAGACCTTTTTCTTGTTTTTGGTCTTCATTCAATTTCGGCGACGGAAATACATCATTTCCACTAAACTTTTTGTAAAGTTGGTCAAGGCAGCAAAGCGTCCCCCCCATGCAAAATTTTACAATTTAAGTACTGGATACAAGCATGCAAATAAATAATCTGAAACTGCTGTCAAATTTTCATGTAGCTACCTCAAACCGTTCTCAAGTTATAAGCAAAAGTCTGAAACTTCGCACCCATTAGTTTGAAATAGCCGAGTAAAAACAAAGGAACACGCAACGCAAGCGTTGGTTGTTCCAATTAACTGTTAATGCAATTAAATCACATGCCGTAATTATTTTCCTCAAATCGAAAGATAATATAAACGGTTTTAATGATGTAATGCACTTAACTATTGCAAAAGTAAGATACCGTACTTATTAACAATTGCAAAAACTAAACAATACTAAATGGGAGCTTGCTGAGAAGCAATCTCAGTGAACGACCGACGCATGTTGAATAATGAGATTCTCCAAAGAAACCTTTCGCTTTCTCGTTAAGAAATTAATTAGAAATATTTTCTGGGACACCCAAAAGGGTTTGAAATTTCAAACATTGTCAAAGTACATATTTGACAACATAGTGACAGATAATCTCGGACCGATCGCATCGGACACAGCGTTGCTAACGGCTCACCGCTACGAACATTTCTTCCGAAGGAGCTGCGTTGCCAGGGTGCAATGATACGGAGATGGGCCCCGCAAACTCGTTACACGCTTTGGCGTAATATAGCGAGTACAATAAAAAATTTGATTGTGATTTGAAAAAAAATCTTATCCAAGCTTAAAGCCATTGGAACTATGCCAAAACTTTTCCTCCTAAACATCTTCTAATATAAAAAACTAACGCCCTAGCTTGAGCCGTTCAAAAAGTTGCCTGTTGGGGGGGCCCATTTACTTTTTTTTTTGGGGGGGAGGGGGTGATATCCCCAAGGTATGTTAAGATATTTGTCTGTTAAATATCTACTGATATACAAAAAACTATCAATCTAGTTAGAGCCGTTCAAAAAATTCACCAGAGGGTCCAGGCTTTTTGGTCGTCAATAATTACTGTTGTTCACGTTTACTGTTTACGCGAAAAATGCTAAACGAAGCGGAAGGAACAATAAGCTTTTTTGTCACATTTTTATCATGGGCGGCATTTTAAATGGGGTGGGGGAAGGGGGCGGGCCCTTTGCCCCTAATGCTTACGCCTTTGACACTGGCTATGATTGTTGAAATCTGTTAACCATTTTGTTACGATACTGCACTATAAAACAGAAGTTATTGTTGTTGTTGTTTTGTTCAGTTTGGCTCGTGTTTTGATTAAATTGTTCTTATGAAAAGCAGTGGATAGTAAAAAATCAGTTATGACTTTAAAGAAATAAAGAGTCGTTCTCTTCAATGACATATGTAAACAGTTGTTCTCTTCTCTTAAATGACAACAAAAAAGTGATTGCTCTAAAGTAATTAGTGTTGTTTTTTTAAATGTTGTCGTCAATAAAATTATTTTCAAAATTTATCAGGATCAAATTTCAAATATGCTACAACTTCTGCAATATCGTAGAATTCGCCATGACAGACAAGCTGTGTTTTTTATGAAAAAAAAGAAAGGTCTATGATGAAAAATATTGTTCTAATCATATGCTTCTATCTACCCGAAGATACCGGTAACAACTTCCCAAATTAGTCGTGCTCTAATTCACAATATAGTCATTAATTAGACTTAGAGAGAAAATTGACGGTAACATGAGATCCTTAAACCGAACTTTTGAGCAATTTTAAACCATCTATGACAAGGTAAGTGAATGATGATTACGATAATTAAGAACAGTTGGGCAAAACAATATTTGAGAAAACAACTCTTCTTCAAAACTTAGGAGTGTTATATTAAGCATTAACTCATTATAATTTTTTATTGTTTCGCGTTATTATTATTGTGACACTGGAAGAAGCCAATTTCTTATCAAATTTTATTACGTTAACTTTTTATTACATTAAATTTTTTAGCATAGCGCACATTAGCGGCAATAGATCGTAAATATATGGCTATATTTTGTTAAAATGCTTCTCGCCATAATATCACTCATCATTCAATTTTGAACATTGTATTTACAGGTCATGTGAAGGTAGACGAGGGAGATAAGCGATTCAGGCTACGTCGCAATTGAAACGAATGAACCTTAATATTCCAGCAAAAACACCCTGCATGTGGCTCGGAAGCCGCATGTTGCTCTTTGATCCTTATGTTGCGGCTATTAGAAAATGAAAGGTTATTTAACCTTAAAATGAACGAGCCTTAGTACTCCAGCAAAAACAGACCTCATGTGGCTCTTTAAAATATGTTGCGGCCATTAGAAAATGAAAGGTAATTTATCCTCAAATGTAAAACTATTAAAATTTTATTGCTGCTGTAGCGAGCGCCTAACCAAGTTTGTGATTCATTCATTTTGCTGTTTTCGTTGTTATTTTGCGTTGAAGATGTACACTTGTACAGTAGCTCGTCAGAATAACCGGTCTTGCTCTATGAGAGGTTTTAAAAATTACGCATTTGGGAGTAATTTTTAAAACCTCTCAAAATCGAACTTAGGCTACTGTGGTAGTATTTTAATGTTTGTTGATAATGCTATTTGGTTGATAATTTATGTTCAAAATTTTTTGTCCATTTGGCATTGGGAAAAAAAATCAGCAACTTAAGTTCATCTTCAAGAGGGTAGAAAAAATTAAGTTCAGAAACTACGTTTTTCTTAATTTTGGAAGCTTAATTTTATAACGAGTTTATTCAGGAAAAAGTTTCTAATGTTTAAGCATATGTTTTCGTGTTTTGCAACAGCTATACAAAGAGGTTATGAGACAAATCTTTGTTTCCAGACCTCTCGTGAAATCCAAAGATGGAAACAAGCTCGAGATGAAAACAATCACAAACCAGTTACGTTTTGTATTTACACAGCCGTAAGTTGAAACAAAAATTGATAAATAAGATATCGCATGCAATGCAACGTTCTTGTTAGAAGTTATCTTGTTTGTTACGTTTTCAAATTTTTCGTTTATTGCTTTTGGATGGACCGCGCGTTTTTTCTCAATTACGTGGATAAGCATTTAGACAAGCGCGAAATCTGCATAGATTTTACGCCACGGAATAGAAATTCTCTTGAAATCGTCGGCACTTTTCCTCTTTTTTTCGTATAATCAGCGTTCTTTTTTCTTTTTTTTAGTAAAAGCTTTTCCATTTTACTTTGTTTTTTGTAAAGACATTTTACTTTTTTTTTGTAAAGGCTCTTTTACCGACATCAAGATGCAATGCAATTTTCTATGCAGTTTCTCAATCAGAACATAGAAAGCCATAAGAAAGATATGCAGCACATTAGATACTATTAATTATATTTATATACATCAGTCATATAATTATTGTATTAACAACAGGGACCATTTTTTGGTTAAGAGTGAGCATTGCTGTATTATTGTTGTTAACTACAAAATGTCATCGCAAAAAAAGAAAATTACTTCCAGCTCCAAGTCGGACCACGACAGGTGGCCCAAGGCTTGGAAGAAGGATTTTGAAAATATCGTGTATGATGAGGCTACGGACACGGCAACGTGCATGTAAGTTGATGTTTTTTCCTGTAAATACGTAGTAATATTAGCAGTTGTTTTCTTTAAAGCAAAACTTGATAGCTGGCTAACCTGACTTTAAGCAATGCACGCTTTGTAGTTTGTACAGTATTTGAACAATGGCCAAACATTTGCGCTGCCCTTCGGGCAAGTAAGACTAAAAATAACTTGCCGGAGGCGATTTCAGCTTGCCTCGGGCAAGCGGGCAAGCGTTAATTTCGAACCCTGGTTTTACCTGATAAAGTCGTCCTATTTTATGTAATGATAGTGCTGTTGCTGTCTGTTATACTAATAAACAATATGGAAAAGGCCAGGAAACTGCCTACGTACAAACGCACTGAACTAGCCGGTGTTCTTAATTTTCCTCATGCTGAGGCTGGCATTCTCGTTAGTTTTTTTTTTTGTATTTGGAGAAAAATAAGATTCATAATTTTATAAAACTGTAAAAAAGTGTTACTCTATGCATGTAGCTCATTGAGGAAGCTATTCCGCGCTTAGCAGTTAAACATAAATTGCTCATTTTGCGCTGCGCTTTCAGCGTTTTATTATTGCTTTGTGCTTTTGGTCAAACACGAGATTACGTAGGTTCCCATTTCCCAGTTTCTAACCTTTTTGATGTCTTTCTTACGGTTGTTTCAGAGTTGCAAGTAGTCCGACAAGTAGTCCGACTATTTAAAAGCAGGACCTCACCCGTATTCGAAAACATAAGTCGGATTCGGCACAAACTTAAAAATGATTTTAACATGAGTTTACACAGTATCAATTTTTCGTCCGTTTTTGTCCGCTTTTTTACGTTTTTGCTTCTCTGTGAAAAAGTATATGCTCTTTTTCGTCAGCATTTTTATAAGCTCATATCCCTACTAAGTAGATTGTTAAATAATGATAAAAATATTGTCTAAAATTTCGGGTATAAACATTTCAAAATAAGGACTTAGTCACTTTAGGCGTTTACAAAAATTTTTTCTTTCGGAAACCTTTTGTTTAGTATGTGACAGTCAGATTAGAGCAAGTATGGACATATAAAAAATTTTGATGCAATTGAAATACAATATAATTGTGTGCTAAAGGTTTACTTTGATGTTTGGGATCTCATGATAGAGTTATTAACGCGTGTCGGTACAGTCTTATGACATCTCACGACGTTACATTCATAAACATAAGCAATACACTGAAAACAATTTATTACAATTTTGCGTTGTGTAATGTTTTGCTTATGTTTTTGAATGTAACGCCATGAAGATGACATAAGACTGTGTCGACACACGTTAATATCTCTATCATGAGATCCCAAACATCGAAGTAAATCTTTTTAAAATGCTGAACTAATTCAGTGCTGCAAACTTATTGAAATTCTGTTTTTACTGCCACCAAAAAACGCAAAAGACGTATAAGACCAAAAGTAGCGAACTTGATCAACTTTACAAAACGGCTCAACTTACAACTCTTGGCCAATTAAATTAAAACCCAACTGGAACTTTTGCACACTTAAAAGAAAATACATGGCAAACTTTGACCTTTTTTCGCCTTTGCTTCAGCTATGTCGTAATAACTAATTTTTTATGAAGTACTTGTTTTTAAGTTGAGACTGATTCAATTTTTCGCTTTACAATTTTCGGTATCATTGTTACGATGAGCTGAAAAAACTTTGCTAATATAGTAATTTAAGACGCCGAAAAAATTTCATAGAATTTAAATATTTTCGCCTGTTTTTGGCAAATGCCCGCACGTTGTCTTACAGAAATAGATCTAGGCTGCGTTATTTCTGTGTTATTATGTGAAAAAAAGTTATGAAATATTGTAGGATGCAAACGTAGCATGATACGAACACTACCTAAAATGACTACAAGGGAGGCATAAAGGCAAAGCCTGTTGGTATTGTAATCTTTGTCAAAATATTATACTTGCCATGTTACGCAAAAGGGTGTAACAAGATTGGGGGGCCTATCTTCGCGTCATAGCGTCAACAAGAAACACGGCTCCTTTCGAACAAATGTCGCACTGGTAACGAGCCGTTGGCAACGCTGTGTCCGATTTAACCGGCTCAAGATTTGAATCTCCCGCTCCAGAGACGAACGTGTTACCACTCGACCAACCGGTTGTTTTATCGTAATCTGTTAGCGCTAAAAATACGCCAATTCAATGATATAGTTTATACCTTAGGATATGCAAAAACAGTCCCACGACATTTGGTCAAAAAAGCGTTTGGGCAAAAGGAAAAAAAAAAGCCGACTCGGGGAGGTTGGCGGCGTGTCGATGTGCAAAAGCATATCGACACGCACTTGCGGCTGAAGAGCGAAGAAACGACTTTGATGCACAACAGTAAGTTGTTTTGTAGGCATAATAGTAAGACTCAGAAGCGGCGATATCTGCATGCAGTAATTACTGTACTTTCGTGTTGTTAAAGTCGTCCAATGAGGATGGGGATAAAATCTTTTGTTGTGTTGTTAGGTCTACACTGCGCAGCAAGGTTTTCAGTTGTGCATCTTTGTGCTTGGCTGCAGCGATTCTTCTGTAATTAGTAACGTGCTGATGAAATATACTTCTGAGGCAGTAAGATACAATAGTATTGATTCACATTATTTTCCGTTCCAACTAAACAATCTTTTTTGTGCACGAACTTGTGCAGATTCCGTGTGGAGCAAATTTACCGGTGTTCAATTAACTCCTTCCAAGGCTGCATCCTTCAAAGCACCAAAAACCGGTCGATCTCCCATATCACCAGCACAGATAGACCACTTGAGAACATGGCTAAGTAAGATACGTAGAGTAGAAAAATGCATTATGCTTGCTTTGTACTACAATACAAAAGTTGGGTTTGCGATAGCATGTCATTTAACTAAACTGATGAGTTTATAACGAGCAGTTTACTTTATAAAATGGTTGAGAAATTGACCTCAAATATACATTGAATTCAAGTAATACATTCCCCAAGAGCATATCACAATAATTTGTAATTGCTATTTATTTTTACGTTCACACAGATAATCCAAGAAATGCCAGCGATAACTCCGAGAGCTCTGCAACTTGTGCTACCCGCGAAACAGACCAAGTAATTCTAGTGTCGCCGAAGTCTTTATCCGGATCTCGCCTTTCATCAGCTACCCCTTCGTTTACATCTCAACAACAAACTTCTTCTTCATCGCTTATTTCAAGTTCGCTTTCATCTCCCATTGTTTCATCTTCAGTAAGCCTTACCTCTCAAGCACAGCCAACTTTTTCTTCCCCCACAACTGTTTCTTACCCCCTAATGATCATGTCATCGTCGGCGTCGTCTTTAATTGTTTCACCGAAGATTTCACCAAGCGCGGTCGCTGATATTCCAATGGGAGAGGTATCAGCGAAAAGAGATGTGGGACGGCCTTCCTCAGGTGACGAATCGGTACGCACATTAAGTAAGCTTCCGTTACAAAAAAAATTTCAACTAATACTGATAGCTTTTCGTGTGGATATGTTTAAATTCCAATTTGGATATTTTACCTAAAAAAAGGTGCCAGACGAATTTCTCTTGTAGGTTACTCCATACAGCTGTAAAAAAAATAATGCAACAGGAAATGTTTTACTTGCAACAAAATAACTTAGATGTTTGTCGTCAGCAGCTTTAGACTACTGCAATTTTATGAGAACTATATACGCAATATTATTATTTTAACAATATTTAACAACAAGAACTATATACGCAATATTATTATTTTAACAATATTTTAACTATTACAGTAAGTATTTTTTTTCTCTAGTGACTTACTCGAACGCGGTCAAAAAAAAAAAAAAAAAAGCAATCGAATCAATCGGTTATTCTCACTTGTTTGTAGAATGCAAACGACCTCAAAATCGTTGCTATGTCTGTACTTAACTTACTCTGTGCGAACAAATATTATAAATTCAAAGTAACTTACAAATACAAAAACGGACAAATTTATTAATATACCCTAAACATGATTTTGCGAAAAAATTCTCGTAACCGCTATGCCATTAACCAGTTGAAAGTGCAATATAATAGACGAAGACTACCGGTGCTGTTACCGTAAAAAAAAGTCTGCGCAACTGTAGAGTCACTTAACTGAAGTTAAGGGCCATTTTAGAGTTTATGCAAATAAGTAAGGTACAGTTTGGTAATTTTGTGCACTGTACATAAGCAACATTAATTAATTTACATGCAACCAGCCGCGTAGCCAGAAATCTTATTACGAATTTTGGTCGTATGCCAATGACAAAGCTACAGCCCACTGCGTCCTAGGCTACGCTACTGCTACCAACAAGTCAAGTCAAAACGTTGTTCAAATAAACTTAGGCTACTGTAGTGTAATAGTTTCAAAGGCTTCAGCAAATCTCAACAAATTGACTTAATTTAAGTCGAGAGATGTTGGACAAATAAATCTTCAAAGACTTGCCAGCCGAACATCATTCAATCGGTGAATTCCAAAATCAGCTATAGATTTTTACTTTAGTAGCAAATACTCTTTTGCAAATTTATCATCTGATTCACAGTACAAAAGGTTTTCTGCACTTGTGTTCTCTAGTTGCATGTACAATTGTCCAGTATACCTATGCAGGTGCGGCATATACACTATACACAGTACGAACTCTTTAAACATAACAAAATTTATTTGTAATTTGTCTTTTTTCACTTGCGCATAAAAAAAGCGTAATAAATTAGGTTTAAGTTACAACGCAACAATCTGGTCTGGTTTATAAAAAAAAATACCTCGTTACGTTTTTAGGTTTCAGTAAGCATTATTCCTTATCTTGCGGGAGATTTTCAGAAGTACAGACGATACAAATTGCTTCTTCAAATTAGATGCAATATTTCACAAAAGAAATATTTCATTTGACACGTTTTAGGCGAGCGATTCCAACTTGGAAACATCTTCTGTTGTTACGTTTACAACCTCCCAGCTGGACGTTTCAGCCCCTCCTTTCCAAGGTCTTGAAACTTTGTACGAATCGCCTCCGGCAAAGAGAGCTAAAGTACGGGATGAAATAGAGGTTCTTCACTTTCAACAGGTGAGTTTGTCATTTTATCCACTGTTAAAGTAGGACAGAGTGTGTATTGTGGTGCCTTGTTTTAGAATTATTATTTAAGCAGCAAAGACTTTTTTTTGTTTATCGGGCATAAGCCTACATTTTCAAAGTTCGTTTTTCAGGAATTTTTTTAAACGAAGCCAGGGACTGTTATCATTTGAAATAATACGTAACAACAAAAACTAAAAATTCGTATTTTTTCAATTTGCATATCCGTTCATGTGCAAACCTTGAGATTTTACGAAAAGTCCATTCTACAAATTGACGAATTTCTAACCATTTTTTGCTCGTCGTTATTCCGACTTAGCTGTGAACAAGCTGCATTTGGCTGAGTTAAAATTGCAAAGTAGTTCACAAACGGTAAATTTGGTGCTAATTGGCTTTATTTTTTCTACTGTTTTGATTTTCTCATTCTCAACGGAATATGTCACTCATTTTCTACAGTGTTTGGCTATACTGTGGCTGTGAACTGTGGTTTTCGAAATTACCTGATTATAAAGAAAACTGCTTTCAGTCATATACAGTATACATGCAATTTTTTATTGCAAAATACTTTAAGACCAATAAGATAATGATACGCAATGCGGTATTATCAAATTTCTTTAAAATAACCCTTTAAAAAATTGTCAAAAATCGATCATTCAATGCCGAATTTATGCCATCAAATGCGCGGCAGAAAAAAAATTGTTACCGCATAACTGGGCATACTAAGACACGCTACTGCATTGCTTGGTCATCTTTCAAAATTTTTGCTGATATTGCGCAAACACAATATGTTGCCCTGCATTTTTATAGCTTTTCAGCGAAATGTAACAAAAGAAACTGTGGAGCTCGTATTATTCGAATTGCTTTTATTTTAAGTGACACTTTTTAGATGAGCGATTCCAACTTGGAAAGGGCATCCGAGTTGATACCCCGCAGTCGATCCTAGCTCTGCACCTCAAACACTGCTTGTCTCTTCTTCACAAACAATGACTTCCTTGAGTTATCGGTTTGATTGATGACGATACGGTGGCGTTGAGTAGTCTTGTTAGTTGCACACATCCGAACGTTTTGAAATTCAAAAATATTACAAAAATTATACGTGGTCATGTACAGTATTCGTATTTTTTTGACCAAAATGCAAGTAAATCAAAAGTATTTCGTCGATGTACAGTATAATTAATCTGCGTTAAAATGTTCTGACAGAGTCAACGTGACGATGTAACGGCGACCATTGAAAGTGATGACTTGGACACTCAACATTGGGTTAGTCATGAGGTGAGAATTTGAAACTTGACGGTTTTGAAATTGACAATCAGTATTATTCGAATTGCTTTTATTTTAAATAACACTTTGTAGATGAGCGATTCCAACTTGGAAAGGGCATCCGAGTTGATACCCCGCAGTCGATCCTAGCTCTGCACCTCAAACACTGCTTGTCTCTTCTTCACAAACAATGACTTCCTTGAGTTATCGGTTTGATTGATGACGATACGGTGGCGTTGAGTAGTCTTGTTAGTTGCACACATCCGAACGTTTTGAAATTCAAAAATATTACAAAAATTATACGTGGTCATGTACAGTATTCGTATTTTTTTGACCAAAATGCAAGTAAATCAAAAGTATTTCGTCGATGTACAGTATAATTAATCTGCGTTAAAATGTTCTGACAGAGTCAACGTGACGATGTAACGGCGACCATTGAAAGTGATAACTTGGACACTCAACATTGGGTTAGTCATGAGGTGAGAATTTGAAACTTGACGGTTTTGAAATTGACAATCAGTATTATTCGAATTGCTTTTATTTTAAATAACACTTTGTAGATGAGCGATTCCAACTTGGAAAAGGCATCCGAGTTGATACCGCAGGAATCGACCTGTAGCTCTGCACCTCAAACACTGCTTGTCTCTTCTTCACAAACAATGACTTCCTCTACGCAGCACTCTCAACAGCTGATTAATATTTAGAACTTGAGTTATCGGTACCATTGATGACGATATGTTGGCGTGGCATAGTCTTGTTAGTTTTCACATATCCCAACGATTTGAAATACAGAACTATGTTATTTTTGGTTTGTGTATTACCTCACTGGGTCCATAGCGCACTAGTTCTAACGTATGTTTTTTAAACTGCTAACAACTCGCTAATGATGCAATATAATAATTTAATTGCATATTTTTACCTATAGTTGCTTTGGCTATAGGAGACAGCGAGGAGACCTTTCGGTTTTCGAGTCAAGTTGCAATATCTGTCCACTTGTCTACCTCGTAGAAGTATAGAACAGCGGAAGCTCTACTGATTCTTTGATTGCAGATCGACGTAAAACAAAAAGTCTGTGAATTCCAATTTTTGTTTTCCTTGGTTTGACTTGACCGGTAATTGAACCCGAGTGTTTCAGCAACAGACGCTCTGTTTACTCAAACATTGATGTTCTAATTAATGGTTATTTATTTTATTTTTTTTTATTAAAAATGCACGTTAATACAAACGTTATTTTGTCAGTAATAAATTATATTTAGAAGCTCCAGGATCAAGATGAAGAAGCTACGGTGACCATTGACTCTGACACCGATGGCTTGGACACACAAGATTGGGTTGGTCATGAGGTGAGACTTTGAATGTGCGATTGTTAATAAGAAATTTATTCTTCTTGATTTCAAGTGTAATTCAACAATCAACATCGATTTTGTTATTTTGTACATTTTTAGTTTTTCTATCTCGGTACTCAAAGTTTTGACCAATCGATGAATTTGTTTCTGATATGCAATGTCAATGTTAAAGTGATACCTTAATGTACCGCTGCAAGATTTTTCTTGCCTAACCAATTAGCATAAACGATCATTTTTTCATGTCCAGTATATACTGTAATTCAGACATTACCGGTATTGTAAAGAATAAGTCAATTGATGACTCGAAGGGTTTTCATCAGTTTTTATACTCAGCATAGAATTTAAATTCCGTTAAGGGGGTTCAGGACAAGAGCACTTGGGACATTGTTTCATAAATGAATAATAATTTAATGATAATATGACAATAAATGGATTTGAGCCGTCGCATAGAATAGAATCCATGTGCTGTTTAGAATTAGTAAGGCCCAATTTGAACTTGCATAAACATAGTTTATAAGTTTTGGAGTCAACTGACCGTGCATTGACTGAGCACTCTGCAGAGCAGTATCGCAAACATAACGCATGAAACTTTTAAATGATGTCGTTACGGATTTTGTGCGTATATAAAAATGTTGAAAACTATTCGAGACTTATTGAACCTAGCTGCATATTTTTTAAGTAAGGATGAAACTTTTTTTTCCCCGACAGTGTTTGAAGGATCCAATAACAGGTATAATTTACGAAATACCAATAATTTGTTGCATTAGAGTGAAGAAGTTGAAAATGAAGATTCAGAGCCGGAAAAATCGCAGGAAAATACCAGCAAATGGAATAAAGCTTGGGAAGAAGACATGCCATTTGTTTACTGCGAAAAAACAGATGAAGTTTATTGCAAGTAAGAACTACAATTACTTTATCAGTTGAATTTTTTTCCATAGCCTGCATGCCAGTTTGTGTTTCTTATTGATCATCAACTAAACAGATTGTCTGTTTTTGTATACAAATTGAAACCGACCACTATTTACTTGCAGCTCTATACACAATGCTTTGGATTTTTTGAAGTGGTTATGTTTCGACTTCAGTAGTATCTACGTTGACTTTTGCCTACGGCCTGCCACCGCTGCGACATTTCTTCTAAAGGAGCTGTGTTGCCCGGGCGTAGTGGCGTGGAGATGGACCCCGCCAACTCGTTTTACGGTTTGGCGTAATTCAGCGGGTGTTAACACACTATCTTGCGTGTGGTTGAACAAAGATGCAAGTACAGTATCATTTTTTGGTTCCTGACTTGGGGGCACAAAACAACCTCACTACATACCACAGTACGTGAAAAAAAAACAGTATTTAAAACTGATATTTTTGAGTGATCATACATATGGCCACATGTGCATCTTAATTTTTTTTCTGCAGATTTTGCAAAGATAGCACCAACGTTGAAGTAAGAGCATCGACGTGGAGTTCCAAAAAAAAGACTCCGGCAAAAGGATGGCGCAAAGAGTATTTGGTGCGGCACCTTAAATCTAACAGCCATAAACTTGCTCTTGCAGCTGTATCGAAAAGTAAATATTTGAAATATCAAGCTGAAATTGTTATCACTTACCTGCGGGCGACTTTTATCTGCGAGAATCGGCATTTTGACTTTTTTTTTTCTCAGATTGGAAAAGAAAGAAACAAGAACAATTGAGAAAGAAAAAAGGCAAAATGCCGATTCTCAGTGCTAAAAGCAATCCGAGCGAATGCAGCTTATTTTATTGAAAGCAGCACAAGGCAGCGTATATTGTACTGGTTGTGACCCTTGAAAACAAACTCAACGTGAAGGAAAACAATGCGTATCTACTGAAGAGTTTTCATGTATTCGATAAAGGCAGATTTGAAGTTTATTCTAGTTGCGGTGCGTAATACCAGCGGGGTAAAGGAACAATAGGGGTAAGTGGCGCATATTAAACATCTATGGCTGTTTCAAAAGTTGATTCGTGGTACAAAACTTGAGAACTGCTTTGATTAAAATGTTCATCTTCGAAGCTGTACAGCTTAAAATATTCTGCAGCAATGACGCTCTCTCATCGGTCTTTTTCCAGCGAATCACGGCTTGCCTTTTCCCATAAATAGCCGCTCTCCATACTGACACTTTTTCTTGACAAATGTCAGACGAAAAGTTTTGAAGATAAAAAATTCAATCAAAGTATATCAATGGCTGGACAACTAATTAACATATTAAATTAGAATATATCGTTTTTCACAAAAAAAAAAAAGAAAAAGAAACTTAGCTGATTTACTTTATAAATATAGATGGTATTAGGGTATAAAAAGGTAAATAAGGCCGATGCATGTCTGGGCACGATAAAAAATTCTACTTTTGCAGAAAAATGTGTGGTTTGCTCAGAGATTTTATTGAATGAAGCAACTACATTAATTTAGTCATAAATGTATCCAGTGCAATGACCAAGCATTTTTTGTTTCAGGAAATACTTCTATTAAACCGAACGAAAGTTTAAAAAAAAAAACCATATGTTTAATTCAAAACATATGGTTTTTGCTTCAAGAAAAAGTAGCCATCCTGAAAGCTGTCAGTTTGCACAGGTAAAAACTTAACATACAATGCATGCCAGCCTTTTGTAGGCTTTTTAACACGCTCGCTAAGACGGAGATTGTTAATCGTTTAATTTTGTTTTTGATGTGATCTAATTTATATTAGAAATTGTTTTTAAAGAGATACTTCTTGAAATCAATTTCATTGAAAAAATGAGAACTACTTGAAGGCATTAAGAGGTGCCCCAAACCTTTTTCCAGTATTTCCTTTATTCGCAAAAATGCGATTTAATCTGTTTGACTCCGTATAGTTGGCAACCTGCATTTTACAATTTCGTGACATCACAAAAAGGGTACTGTATAATGTATGTAATTAGTACATTATTAGTGGTAGCCTAGGTCTAAAGGTACCAGTAGCAGTAGCCAAATTTTCAGATTTGGTTAAAGACTACCCACTGCTCTCAGTTGGTAATCCAAGATATATGCCTCCCATCAATTCACTCTAGATCAGGGGTTCTTAACCTTCCGTCTGCGTATTATTGTTAATTATTGCTGTACACGAAAAAAGGGGGGCCCTTCTCCCATGGCTAAGCCTTTGCCCACTATAGCATTTGTTGGGCAAATTACAAAAGAGTGTAGTCACTTTTACCCAAACATGGCTCACAATACTTCATATATTGGTGTTTTTGTTATTAAAACAGTCTTTAAATGGTTGTGACTTGTAAAGTAAGTCAATATGTGAGGTATTAAATTTCGATGCAGTGTTCTTCTGTGTTCTGTCCGGCCGTTCATTCCCCACTTGGCAACTCCGCCATTCCCAACCGATGGAGAATTTCTCACAGGTTAAGACACACTGCTCTAGATTAATGTCATTGCAATAAATTTTAACTAACAAAACAATACTGTAAGTCTTAATTGAATAATCACTCATTCCGTGTTTACATGAAAAAAGTTTAAATGCCAGAAAGAGCACCACTAACAATGAACCCTTATTTTGGCTTTCTTTGTCTTCTGGGTAATGTTGCATTTCTATGTCTAACTTTTCAATTGTGTAGTTTGGTGGAAAAACAGCTGAAGCTGTTTAGTGATGTGTGGCTGGGGTCATCTCACCGAAGCAAGAATTATGCTTGGGTATTTGTCCATGAGATGGCACGAATTCTCCGAGATGACGTCCTTGACGAGATTCGTAATGCCAAGTTGCATTCGTTGATAATTGACGAATCAACAGATTTAACTGGGGCTAAGCATTTGATAATGCTCGTCAAATATATTAAAAAGGTAGGAAAACAGTGTTCACGCATCAATGAATTTTGCTGTTTAGAATAACTCTTAAGGTGGCTGTTACCGATCACGCGTATTTGCGCTCAGAAACACGTTAGCTATTTGAATGCATGCATTTTTTGCATTTACATTGAAAAAGATACTATGCGTATTTCCGCTCGTAAATACGCGTGATCGGTAAAAGCCGCTTTATAGGTATGAGTGTTGCGTTTACATTAAAGTTTTCATTGTTATTTATAATCTACATTACGATGGTTTTTCGTTTTGTCCTGGTTAGCTATTGATGCATAGAATGAGAAAAGGTAGTGCAGTTTTTTTGCTCCTGTAACTAAAAGTACTACTATAAATTTATCGTCAGTCAGTAGTCGAATGAGAAGAAGGCATCCGACAAAATCCTAGAGTGAAAACAAGTATCAGCCAAAAGAGGATCTTTCGCACTCTTTGCCAATAAATTAGGTCGGTTGTACGTAATAAACCCGCAAGTATAGTTTGCTTAGGCTAGAGCACCCGACTACGTTCCGCCTCTCTTTCTCCCTCTTGCGTTAATCAAGGCTCTATGCGCGCCGTACACGGCGTACTATGTGCGCCGTACACGGCGTACGGTGTATTTTTTATTTTTATTTTGCAGAATCAAGCAAAGGTACGCTTGCTTGACGTTGTGCAGCTCGATGCTCTTCAAGCCCGAGATATTGTTAAGGTGATTGTGGATTATTACGAACTCCACGAGCTTCCACTGGAATCTCTCGTCATGCTCACCTCCGATGGAGCTTCCGTGATGACGGGAAGAAGTGGTGGAGTTGTTGCGCTGTTGCGGGTAATGCGTTTGTTTCTTTTTGGATTTTTTTAACCAAAAAAAGGAAGGTTGAAACAACATTTTTTACCCTAAAATCTATACAGCAAAATTATAGTATACTGTATTGTTTTGCTGAAGCGTTTTAAATGCTGCGAAACTTTTTTTTATGCGTTACTATAATAATATTTAAGGTAATTTTTTCGTTCAACAAAATTAAGATTAAACGTTTTCTTTTTAGGATTTAAAGTTGCAGCTAGCGTTTTTAACTTGCTCACTTTTTGTTATTTAAACTATTTTGCTATTCCTTGGTGGCTTCGAACTGCCGTAGGTTAAAATAAACCGCTGATACAGAGTTGTAAGTCGGGCCGGGCTTTTCGGGTCGGGTTCGGGCCTAAAGTTGACAAAATTTTCGGGCTTATTTCGGGCCTGAAACGTAGTTTTTGTCTTAAGTGCACAAAAATATAATTAAAAATAACCTTGCAAAATTGCTAGATTTTTCAGACCTAACCTAACTTTCGGGCATGATTTGGGTTTCAAAATAGCTTTCGGATTTGCGCCGGGTTCGGGCTTATATTTTCGGGTTCCGGCCGGGTTCGGGCCTGAACTAGTCGGCCCGTTTACAACTCTGCGCTGATAGGTTCAGGCCACCCAGTGTAGACAACGTTCTAAACGTGCAGACTGAATCCTCAGATATCGTATTAAATTACTGTAACTGGCCAGTTGGTCAAGCGGTAATGCAATCGTATTGGAGCGCAAAGTCTCAGGTTCAAATCTGTGACCCGTCAAATCGGACACAGTATTGCCAATAGCTCGCCACCACTGCAACATTTCTTCGAATGGAGCTGTGTTGTCCGCAGGCGCAATAACGCAGAGATAGGCCTCACCAAATCGTTGCACGCTTTGGCGTCATACAGAAAGTATAGTGAAAGATTTGATTTTGATTTGTATCTGCTATTGTAGAAAAGCATACCACATTTGCTCGGGCAACATTGTGTTGCACATCGTCAAGTATTGGCGGTTAAAGATGCCTTCATGGAGGACGACAATTTAATCCAAGTGGATCACTTGCTTGCTTTGATATATTCATATTTTTCAAGGTACTGCATATTAGCGCTGAAGTGCAATGTCTTTTTGTGGATTATAGTTGTTTGAGATACAAAATAACAACAAATTTATTCATGTATACGAAGTAAACACTCTGTGCCTGTCTAACTACACCAACGCCGAGTACCCTTTTTCGGTTAGCTTAGAAAGTTTTTCATCAAGCTGGGCCACCACAACGGGTAAACTATTTGACCCCAGGGGCAACAAATTTGCAGCAACAACATGAAGCAATAGCAGTTTTGATCATACACTTAATTCATTTTCTGTTGATAAACATAGAGGTAACATACTGATTATTTTGTTTTTTGTTCATTTTAAATCTTCCAAGTTGCTAATTGGCTATTGTTTACAACCAATCAAACTTTCGTTGCTTTTTTCCTTTGTTTGAGTTTTGTTTATTCATTTATTTTAGAACATTTGCACATTTGTTGGTTAATTGATAAGATTTGTTTTTGGCTGTTATCGCATAATCTGAAAACTAAGATGACATTTGAGTATCAAATTGATTTCAACCGATTCGTATATATTTACCTACTATAACACTTAACAAATATAAAGTTTGATTAATGATGCATTGATGCAGATTTGATCTTATATAGTGGTCTATTTTGATTAATCCATTACCATGGCATTCACTACTGCAATCAATGCACATTAGTCGCAAGTAGAAGTCCCCGCAAGTAGAAGTGTAGTAATTGCACATGCATTATCGTGATTAGCAAAACGTGGCCAGTTTGTAAAGCGGTAAGGCATTCGTCTCTGGAGCGGTAAGTCTAAGATTTAAATCTCGGGAAGGTCATTGTTACCTGTTACGCTGTTAATGATATTTTGAGTTTTATGTTCAATGACAAGCTTAAGTTTATGCCTTTAACTGTTAAGTATTGCTAAAAAGTGCAGTTGACTAGATGACCGCATGGTCTTATCGCTGTTTTTTGCCTGCTTACTTTTAAGCGCAGGGTGAAATAAACTTGACTAGGTCAAATCGCACGTAGTGCTGTCAACCGCTCTTCACCGCTGCGACATTTTTTGGAAAGGAGCTGTGTTGCCCGGGCGCAATGACGTGCCGCCAATGACGTGATGGGCCCCGCCAACTCGTCACAAGCTTTGGCGTATTACAGCGAGTATAATGAAAGATTTAATTTGATTTTGATTCTCAAGCTCATAAATTAACAGGATGGCGACAGTAAGCATGTTCCAAGTGTTGCTGCCTGTGTGTGTGTGTTTACACCAACCATCATTTTTGAAGCTTTTCTTTAAACTTAACTTCAAATTTAGATCTCCCATCAAGAGAAAAGGTCTCGAAGCTTGTGTTGCGGTGACTAACGAACGGTTTGTCCGTATGACTTCAGTTACCGCAACGCGATGGCTATCGAGACTTCCGGCAGTGAAAGCAGCGTGCTCGACGTTCTTCGCTTTGAAGGCTTACTTCAGTGAGCCGTCAGTACTGAGAGAAGAGCCAACTGCCAGTGCTATTTGCGAAAAACTCAACTCGAAGCAAATATTATTTGATCTTAAGCATATGAGCAATTTTCTTCAACAATCTTGACCGATCGGCATATACTTAACTGATCGACTTTACTTATGGCGGTCTTTCTTACAGTCATTTTCGACTTTTCTGATTTACAGTACAGTAATTTGCAGAACATTAACTCATTGCTTGTGTAATAATATCTGACTATAGGTAGCACATTGTTGGGTGCAATTCAAAATATGCGAGAATATTATGTATGGATATAGAATAAGCACGAAAAAGTCTCGTATATGCAAAAGGTTAAAAGCTGTATGAGATCTAAAAAAATGAAATTCGACAATTGCAAAGTAAATTGATTTTATTGCTAGCCCCACTTAAAAATTACTTTGTAAAGTCTTTTTGATTAGTTATTTTCTACCTGATTGTTTCAGAAACTATTTGCTGCTTCACTGTCTGCGGGACATTTTGGAAGACTTAGACCATATGAATATGTTTATGCAAGGAGAATTTGTTTGTCCTCATTTGGCTCAAGCCAAAGTGGAAGGGGTGAGCAAAAATGTGTAAATATAAAAATAGCCACCCTTTAAAAAATCGAACTTCAGTATTGGAAACTTGCTGGCAAAATAGATCTAGGTTTTATTTTCCCTAAGAACTTAACAGGACTTTTCCGACGCTGATTTTTATTCTCACACGCGCTGTTTAATTTATTGACGACAGATGCCAACAATAGTGAGTCATGGACTTGCGCATTCTTTCACTCGATTGATGAAAAAAAAATTGTGCAAAAAACTTAATCGTGAGATTCCGGTCTTAAAACGCTTTCAACATATCGATTTGAGCTTGCAGTTAAAAATAGAGCTCAATTTAATTTGAATTTTATACCGATTTGGATTGTGGAACCTATAATTTCAAACGAAACCATTATAAGGCGATAAATATTCCTGTCGATGTTAAAAAAGCGATATAGCGTTATTATACAGCTTTTTGTTCAATTTAGTTCCAATTATAGTTTAAGCGTTATGGACGTTCGGATTAGGCTATAAGTTTCTAAACCTACATACACAAAAGCATCGACCAATAATGCTACTCGTTACAACTTTTGCAGGTGTGCGACGACTTAAGATGTCAGTATCTGCTTGATACTGCTGACATCAACTGGGGTGTGCACACCCAAAATGCAATTTCTACTTTGAAAGCTCGAAAAGCAGATCTGACCCAAAAAAATGCTGGTCGACAACTCCGTTCTGAAGGAGAGAGGGTTGATTCTGCAGTCGAAGTCGACCAAAACCTTACATTCCTTCAAGAAACTGCGGTGCATTTTGTAAGATTTTTTTATGTTGTTTTTAATATGGACATAAATGTGCATGATTGGTGAATATTATTTCAGCAGCAAAACTTAATTTGGCTTTTTTTGGCCTGACAGCTTGCGTATATTTCATAGGTTAACGTCTAAATCATAAAATAATGTCATCAATTGAATGTTGTGTTGCGTTGAATGAGGTACTGTAATATCAATTTCTTGAATCACTGCACTACAGCAAATCAGTGACCTAATCGTCTCGTCCAGTTACAGAATACTGTAGGAGAGCAGAGTGATTGCACATTAAAAAAAAAAAGCAAAACTCCAAATCTGACCTTATGTGCATTTTGATGGTTTGTTATGTTTTTATTATAAAGGCTATGTGTTTAAGTTATCTGTCAAAGCAATTTTACAGGTTGAACGTCTCGTCAAGTCTTTTAAAAAAAGATTTCCTGAAAGCGAGGTAATGCACGCTTTCAGGATCTTAGATCCAAATTCTTTGCCGTCGCTTGAAAGAGAGCGAAGCCAGTTTGGAAACCGTGAAGTAGAACAACTTGAAAGGAAGTACGTATCATGTTAATAACATGACTTACACATGCATTAAACAGAAATGGGTT
The DNA here is from genome assembly GCA_963965965.1 of Trididemnum nubilum. Lineage (NCBI taxonomy): Eukaryota > Metazoa > Chordata > Ascidiacea > Aplousobranchia > Didemnidae > Trididemnum > Trididemnum nubilum. Next base: position 43,599,289 of record OZ014473.1, on the reverse strand, counting down.
GTAGAATTTTTAAATAAATAAATGAATAAATAAATACCAGTAATAATCAAAAACGGAAAAAACAATATTGATAAGAATTTTAGACTCAGTGTAAAAGTTTTGAATAAAACAATTATAACGAGCATTTCCTCAAAATTTGGAACAATGCTAGCCTCAGCATGAGAAAATAATTCGGAATTCGGGCCAGTAGCCTACAATGCATTGGTAAATAATCACCGGAGTTTTTTTGGCCTTTTCTATTTTGCCATTGCTGATTTGTCGAACAGTATTAAAAAATAATCTTCTAAGTATAATAAAAAACAATTTTTAACCATGCAAGATTAATTCCTGTAACTTTATTAGCCAATAAAGTTAGGAACAAATTACGAACAAATGAGGCCGAAAATTTGTAATAATTTAAGAACAGTCAGCTTCAATTGATTGGTTTCTATAAAATAAAATGTAACGATTATTTGACAAATTAGTAAAATTGGATATTTTTTAGATATGGAAACTTGATTAAATCATTGACCAATAGGCCCAGTCTGTCATTGGTCAATGAATGGAGACATTTAAAACACGAAATGTACCGCTGGAACGCATCTAGCATGGAAACAGTATGTGATATGTATTGTACTGTGGAGCCTATTATTTTCTGTTCTAAAAAACTTTTGCCTATTGTATTATAAGCCTACCGTTGATTGCATCGCATTACAGTAACTTGGTCCAGCACATCACTAACCAATCAAAGCATTAACAGTGTCCACTGACTCGCTCCTTTTTTTTATAGTCTTGATTGCTTTGAAAATTGGGATTTTTGAGATTTACTATATTCAGTACGACACCAAGTTTGAATCAAGGTAGCTATATGCGCTGCACAGAATTAGTTTAATAATAACAATGTACACTACTGTAATATTTATAATTCTTGTTGGTTGTAGTCAGTGTCTCCAGCGAGAGCACCTGAAAGACATGAGTAGAATACCGTGTTGCGGGTTCAAACTAATAAAAGAAATTCGTCTTCAAAAATGATACAACACTTGCCCAAAGTAGCTGCAAATAGAATTTGATTGTATTTCGTTTTTACAGGTGTGCAAAATACTTACGGCATCCCCAGAACACATTGGGTTTTCAGTTTTAGCCAATATTGTGCGGGTTTTTGCGGCTGGAACGGCCGGCGCAGAAAGAGGATTCTCTCTGCTTAATATCATAAAAACCAAGCACAGGTAAATAAAAAGTCTTGAACAGTTTAGCTTATATTGGCGTATGTAGGAAGTTTGAAAACGGACTTGGGCTTAAAGTTGGATCTCAGAATTGGGCCTGGAGCGAAACCCCAACCGCCTAAATGCCCGTTTATATAGAGCGCGAACACGAACCCAAACTCGAACCGCACGGAAAATCAGGCGATTTTCCGCGCGATTTGCTCTTCTAATAGAAAGCAGTGTTCCTCGGGAAAACAGCAATCTGGTTTGTATTGAAACTGGATCATTTGCCAATGTAAATTATAATGTTAGAAATATTAATTATAAAAACGGTTCGTCGGTCAGGGCGAATTTTACCAAATTGCAGAAGTTGTACCCTATTTGAAATTTTGATTCTGATCAATTTTGAGAATATTTTAATTGACGAGTAAGTAAAAAAAAAAACAAAACTACATTCATTACTGAAGAGCATTCACTTTTTTCATTTAATGTCATTTAAGAGAAGAAAACATTACCCTTTTATGTTTCATTGAAAAGAACGTCTTTTATTGCTTTTATGTCATAACTGATTTTTGTATAATGCACTTTTTTGTGTAAGAACAATTTAATAGGGCCACAAGTCAAACAAAACAAAAAAAATATCCAAAAAAAAAGCGATAACTTGCATTTTAGTAAAATTATTTAAAGAAAACAGTACCTTACACTCAGTGATGGGAATCAAAATTTTAAGAACAGGTTCTCTTTTGTATCGTACTTACTAACAACAGGTTCGCTCATTTTCTTCTAAAACTAATTATCTCATCATCTCTACTAAATTGAAAAAAAAAACAGTTGATTATACTAATATACGATACAATAACACGATACTAAATAACGTTGAGAAAACAAAATAACTATCTGCCTTATTTGCAAGTTTTTTGAAGCGAACCTACTGACTTCTAGGCTACTTTACTGTCTATTAAGTATTTTGTGTTTTAAATGCTTTGTTCTGCGTACCACACTTTTATAGAAATTCGGGCTTTGTTTTACGTCACAATGCTGCAAATTACTGAACATGTAGTTTTCAACCAGCTTTGAATTTCATGTTTTATTCCGTAATAACCGATGAGCCTTACAATTCTGCAATTGAGGCGTAAACTGGAATACTTTTGGCGGACAGGCGATTGAGAAACAAAAGTCTAATGTCTGTAAAAAAAACAAGAACGGGTTCGCTGATTATCCTGACATTCCAAGAACAGGTTCGCGCGAACCCGTGCGAACCCCCTGGATCCCTTCACTGCTTACACTTTGGCATGGAATAAAAATGTGAAATCTGCCTCAACTCCTCCCAGTACAAGCTGATTAAAATGATGGACAAACTCCTTGGTAGTAAAGGCTTTTTTCATCTTTATGAAATGTTTTTCGTATTGCACCTTGCACCATAGCCAGACGGTTGCAGGACTTGGCTTATGTGCTCCTAAATAGGTCATTTGCGCACTTGGTATTAATGAATGAAAAACAAGTTTGATTATAAGTAAAAAGGCAACGTAATTTGTGTCATGTTCTAAGCTCGGAAGTCTTTTAAGTAGATCAGTAGAACTTATTGTCTAACACTTATGTGTTAAACGTTGAAACATGATACAGATTGATGCAGAATATATATTTAATCTAGGTGGTTTAATTTTTGTGTAAATACTTGGTTGAAAAGATGTCTTTACAAAGAAGTCGAATATACGTAATTCAAAGACCTTAACACGTGGTTGAGTTAGCGTATATTTGACGTCTTTGTAAAGACGTCTATTCAAGTTTGTGCATTTTACAAAATTGAGAACATTTACACCAAATTTCGTTCTAGACGTCTTTCAAACATTTTGTGTCCACCGGGCGTTGATACAACCAATCTAAACCTCATGCTTCAATGCGTCATTCAGTAAATAATTAATTATCGATATTTTTAGAAACCGATTGGGAACCCTTCATCTGGGGATGCTAATGCGCTGCGGAGGGGAGAGAGTAATTGATGAAGAACAATTTTTCAACCGAGTTTTTACGAACTGGAACGCCACAACTAATCGTCGGTTTTTAGCCGATGCCATCAGACCGTCAGAGCTCGACTCTCTCCCTTCAGAAGAAATTTTTGAAAGCGTCGCAGATTTATTTATTTAGTTTTTGTTAGATTATTTTTGTTGTTATCTTTGCTTGTTTGCTTTTTTATTGGTGTAATTTACTTTCACGTAATAGAAGTTATAAAGTATGAACTTATTAGAAACTGCGATAAGAATGCTAAGTGTTTGAAGCAGAAGTGTTATGTTTTGGGGTGGTTGTATTCTTTGTGATGATTGCACCTGTGAAGCTCTGTGATGCGTTTAATTTACACTTTTGCTATCAAAACGGCTACATTTCTGATAACAGCTTGCGATTTTGAATATTTTTACCCAACATTTTATTTAAGTAAGTGTTGTACATAGTAACATAGACTTGAAATAATGTTTGACATTAGTGTCATTTATTTTTCCTGTGCTAAATTCATTGCAGCCCTTACTATTTTTATTTGCACAGGCGCACAGTCAGTAGAATTTCGCTCAGAGAAGAACTAAAACCCGAAATATTTTCGATTAGTTGTTGGCTTAGTAACTTTTCTGCAGTCTTCACGAGCATTATTTTTGACAGTTTACTATCGCTTTTTTTAATTACTGTCTCGTAATGCAGCATTTCTGCATTAATTTGTATGAGACTATTAGTTGCTAATTGCAGTGAATATTGTTCATTTTTTGTTGAGTCAACTTGATGCACTGTTAGTAAGCTTTATTTATTTTGAGATTTTGACAATGTCATACTATGGATCCCATCGCCCTAAGCTTTATCTATTTTGCATCAGTGATAGGTAATTACATTATTATCTAAACTTAAGTTACAGCACTTTCAAGATGATGATTTGTCGCAACTGCAATTTCACACTAAGGATTTAAGCAAAATAAGAAAATTTGAGCAAAACTCTATATCGCTATCTAGTGACGAAATTTTGGTGCGTACTTATCTCGGCGTTTTTTCGTGGACTGGCGGATTCACAAGACCTAGGCTACGGCATTTTCGCATTGACAAAGCCTATTTTCGCACCTTTTCCGGCACTTACTCAGAAGGTCAAAACTTAGAGGGAACACTGGTCACGGCTCCAGAATGCACCCCTTGGCACCGGGCCTAGGACTGAATGGATGGTGTTATCCCTTAAAGTACTACGTAGAGGCTTGGCAGAACGATTTTCATAGTGGGGATCTTGGCGCACAGATGCATAGAAAATTTTGACCCAACCGCGGCCTGTTTTAGAAAATATCGGGAATACGGAGCAAAGCCCGCTGCTAAAAAATTTTGCCTGCTGGTAAAAAAAGAGGTTCCCAGGGGGTGGCACCCCCAAACTATGTCAAAATATCTGTCTGTTAAATATCTACTGATATCAAAAAAAAAGTAGCACTCTAGCTTGAGCCGTTCCAAAAATTGATTTTTTGGGGACCCATTTTGGGGGGGTTCCTGGTAGAGTTGCCAAAAAAACTTTGGGAGAAAAAATTGTGTTTGCAGCTCAACAACTTTACACAAAAATTAGATTTCGATGTGTTGTGGTTTAGGAGAAGAGCGTACAATAATCAGGAAGAAAAAAATGGAAAAAAAATGAACCTCATTGCGGCCAAAGTGGGTTGCTTAGGATGAAAGAGTATCTTGAGACATACAACCCTATGAAATATTTTTTGCCGTACTTAAGCCGTTTTTGACTGAGACCGTTTTTTACACCAGACTTGCGGGGCAGTTTTCGGGTTCTAAAACCGAAGTCACGTGACTCATTGCCTCAAAATTTGGTACAAGCATATAACTCACTAATCTTAAACTGCTGTCACAATTTCATGCAGCTAGACCGAACCATATTTAAGTTATAAGCAAAAGCTTAAAATTTCACAGTTGTTAGTTAGAAAATGACTGAGTAAAAACAAAGGAACACGAGACGCGAGCATCGGTTGTTCCAATGACTTGGTTAAAATTGTTGCGTAACTAAACAAGCCCATTAACCCAAACCTGGATGATAGGTTTCAGTTTAATTTTAAATAATAAAATATTATCCCAATGAATCAAACAATGGACATTATGTTTGGAATAGCACACTAAATATATAGCACTTCCGCTTTAGAAGTTCCAACTGCCAAAGTATGCTGGCTGCAATCATGCAAACAGTAGCACTAAAAGCACAGTCACATATGACATTATTACTAGATTTGCCAAAGTAAGTCATGGTCATGCTTGATAAGGTATGGTACAGTGTATACAAAATCTGACTTCTCATTCTAATTTTATATCACACCACTGACAATCATAAATATTTTAAGTTTCATATCAATTCATAAGTTTCATAAAGTCGGCAGCATGGCCGAATGGGTAGAGGCGTCATTTTTCTGACAACCCTGATTAAATGATCTGCGTTCAACCCTCACCCTGGTCATGTTGTTGCGTCCTTGGATATGACGCTTTACAATGATTATCTCTGCTTGGTGGCTTCGAACAAGCAGCAAATTCAGTGAACAAGATTTCAAAGAAATCCACAGGAACATTGGGTCATCGAAAACTCCTAAGCTGGTGTGGATTCCTCCAATCACGAAGTAGTCCTGGTAATGAAAAGTGTGCTGATTGTCCAACAAGTTAGCGTCTGACGCTGTCCAGTGACAGGAGGATATACATGCGCTACAACAAAAAATATGCGCTACAACAATTTAGCTCTAAAATTCTATGACTTGTCGACGTTGTCGTGCATAAACAACTTTAGCTCAAAGTTTAAGCTCAAGGTAAAGAATTGCTATGCAAAAGTCAGAAGTAGTTGTAATCATTTCATCTTATTTTTTGTTACTGGTATTAGAAATGATATGGGAATACTAATAGGCCTACTGTAATTACCGGTATAAAAGAAAAAGGTGGTTTAAACACTTAGTACTTTTGCATCATCAGCCAACAACCATTGGCATGTTGAATTTGCAGCAATATTACAACCAATTATTGTTAACTAAGGTATTGATGTCTGTTGATTTGGAATGGAGAGTAGAAGATACCAGTAAACTGACATTAAAATTAAAATATGACTCTTCTTAAAAGAGTAGAACTCTGAGGCTACTTTACATGATAAAGTACAGAAATAGGTTGGCGTGTGGGGCACTGTGAGGTTGGGTGACTGATGATCAGATGATAGTGATACTAACTACAATCACATAACAGATATGAGAGATTTTCAAACTATGAATCTGAAATTCTTACGGTAACTCACTGCTCAGACTACAATAGCCTGGGACTGTAGACTCAAGCAGTCAATAAAATTTTGTCATGCTATCAGCAGGCCTACCACCAGTAATGCTTCAATCATAAACTTTAATATTTATTGTAATGTATCCTTCAGTTCTCAGAAATAGGCCTAGCCACTAGCCTACTGATCTGTGATACAGTACCCCTCCATGCAACAAAGTCAACTAAACCTTTTACAGTTACTACAGTCAAAAACTTAAAGTATAGCCTATAGGCCTACCGTCAACATGGTGCAATGCACAAATTTCAGTCCGGTGCGGATGGTGGGGATAGTGCGGTGCACAAAACTGCGGATAACAAAAAATGCATTTGCATTAGAGATGGTGCGGTGCACAAAATTGTTGTCCGCAAACTGCACCGCTCAATTCTATCCGCATACCGCACTGCACCGCAAAAAGTTTGTGAACTTAATACAGTGCACCGCAAATCCTACCGCAAGCCAAAATATAATGGTTAACAATATTGCCTAACAATATGATAAAGTACAGTTTGTGAAGTTAAGATTTGTGAACTTAATACAGTGCACCGCAAATCCTACCGCACGCCAAAATATAATGGTTAACAATATTGCCTAACACCAATACTGTATCTTACTGCATGCAAAATTACAAACCAAACAGGTAGGCACCCCATGGTCCACCTGATGCTAGTTAAACAATAGCTTCAGATAATGGTTTGGTCTAAACTGTTACCGATACTTAACTAAACAAGCCAATTAACCCAACCCTTGATGATTGGTCTCAGTTCAATTTTAACTAGGTAATAAAAAATATCCCAATCATGAATCAAACCAAGGACATTATACCGGTAGGTTTGGAATACTGAATATATCAGCACTTCCACTTTAGAAGTTCCAACTGCCAAAGTTTGATGGCTGCATTCATGCAAACAGTTGCACTGAAAGCACAGTCACATCTGACATACTTACTAGGCTTGCCCAAGTAAGTCATAGTCATGCTTGATATGGTAAGTTACAATGTACTGCTCAAAGTTTCTTAAGCTAAGGTGAAGAATTGTTATGCAAAAGTAGTTTTAACCATTCCATCTTATTTTTTGTAACCGGTACGATATCATAAATGCTATGGGAATACTAATAAGTATAAATGAAAAAGGTGGTTTAACATTAAGCACTTTGTGCCTCTGCACAATCAGTCAACGAGCATCGACATGTTGAATTTGAACCATAATACAAGCAACAGAGCAATTATTACGAATAATAATATCTATATCTATTGTTGATTTCGAATGGAGAGAAAAAGATACACTGACATCTCAATATGGCTCCTCTTGAATCAGTAAAATCTGAGGCTACTTTACGCTGTACAGTACTACAAGAATAAGTTGGCAAGTGGGGTTGGGTGACTGATGGTGACACCTACAATCACACAAAAAAATTTCCAACTATCTATCTGAAATTCCTAACTCACTGCTGAGACTACAATACTCTGTTACTGTAGATTCAAGCAGTCAATAACATTTTGTCATGCTCTCAGTAGCCTACCACTAACTACTAATCCTTCAATGATAAACTTTAATTTTCAATGTAATGGAACCTTTAGTTTTTAGAAATAGCCACTAGCCTGCTAGCCTTGGAACTGTGATACACTGGCATATATGCAACAAACTCAACTTGACTAGGCTACAAGTCAAAAAGCTAAAATAGACTTACCGTACCAGACTACTAGTACACAGTAGCCTATAGTCCCTGAGTCATCAGTAAGCAACTCCGTACAGGTATTTCATTAGGCCAACCAGTATCACATATGATACCAGTATCAGGCTACAGTATTGGTACAACTTGTGTACCGGTACTTGCAAGTAGTACCGGGAAATAGGCCTATCCGTACCTGCTTACAGTTTGACTAGGCTACTATTAATTGTCAAACTCTATGCAGGTACCGATATTTAGCCTACTACTTGTAAGTATAGACTTGTGCCAAATACTGTAATAGTAATATCACCTTATCTGTTAGTGTCTGGTGTTACGCAGTATAGCCTATATCGGTGTGCAATGGCTTAGGGTATTACCATTAGGTACCGGTACAGAATTAACGACTAATGCACCAGCCTATCCAGCCCAACACAGAGCTTACCGGTACAAGCTGCATTACTATTACCGGTAAAGCGTTAGACTGTAGATACGCTCGGTAGTAGAGATGGTAGCCACGCAGCGTACGCGGCCGCGTATGCGATTAGCCAACAACGCCGCGCCGCGCAGCGTGAAAAATTCCAGTAGTTCTGCAGTGCAGTGCAGCTGCAGCGTGGAGGATGAGACCACTTCTTAGGATTAGGTTAGGAATCAGCCACTCTATCTCAGTTGTTAAATTCAGTCTCAATGTAGCCTGTTAGGTACCATGGTGTACCGGAAGCATAGGTGTAACCTTCAAATCATAGGCCTACCGAGCATATCTACAGTCTTACGCCCTACTGGTAATAGTAATGCAGCTTGTATCGGTAAGCTCTGAGTAGGGCTGGATGCGAATTTTTTTTTTCTACCGTGGTTTTGCAAATTTATTACGTCACATCCGCATCCTATCCATACTCCGCGCTCACTTTGGCTTGATCCGCTGTATTCACAGGCAAATTAATGCAAGAGGTAGGTTAGCTTAGGTTAGCTCGAGTCTGAGCAATTGTTGCTATATTAGGCCTACTAGATACTGGTATAAAATTAAAATGTTAGCCTAATATCATACCAGGGATGTCTAATGTGATGGTAGTCAGATAACGATGATGTTAGTGCAATTCAAAGTTTTAATCATGTTATGTATATTTACTTACTATTCGTAAATGGCAGATAATAGCCAAATAATTGATTTTTTGATACAGAATAGACTAGCTTACAGTAAACAGAGTCACTCTTGCATTCAGTTAATGCTAGTCAGTCGATTCATCTGTTTGATGGTCAGAGTAACTATCGTAGTAAGTAAATTAAATTTCTCCTAAGTCTAAACAAATAGCTTCTGGATTTTGGTACCTAGGTCTCAGTAAGCATAGTAGCCTAGGTGAGGTATGCATAGGTGGGCACAAGTCCTTTTATCGTTAATCCTTTAATAACGAAACTAACTTTTTTATTAACTTGTTAATTCGTTAAAAAGTTTTTTCATGTTAACGAATTAAATTAACTTCCGTTAAATGCTGCTAACGGACTAAAGTAACTTCCGTTAAGTTTTGTTAACTTTCGTTAAGGTATTATTCGTATCTTGCACCATTCATTCATCGTACCGGTACAAACCAGTTTGCTCTGGTAACACTTGTTGCATATTAGCATGAGTTTTGTAGAAGAAAGCGAAGAAAGGAGCTCTTTTTTGAGGTAATTAATAACCTGCAGCCTTAGAGGTCTATTAGTTATTGCTGTTCCCAATTTCCAAAGATTTTCAGGTCGCAGCTTCGATTGTGCATTTGAACTTGTTTTTATCGTGAAATTAGATTAGACTGTAAAATGTAACTACCAAAACACAAAAAGACCACCAGAGCAATAAATGTTTTCTTACAATCAGCTCAACAGTGTCAATACGTGTTCTAGAAGGGAGTGAATAAAAAGAAATGTAAATTACCCGCAAAATGTTAACGGATTAACGGACTTTATTAACATCTGTTAATCTAAGCTGAAAATAACGGATTAACGTTAACGGAGGTGTGATGTTTGTTAACGGACTAGTGGTTAACGAAGCTATTGTCTTGCATTAACTTGCCCACCTATGGAAGTATGATATAAGGGGTCAGATTGAGAGTTCACTGTTCAGTTCAGGGCTACCAGTTAACGTTGGCGTACTTACCGATTCTATGCTATGCCAACTACACCATCCTTGTGATATTATACTTCGCTCTCGGTTTTGGCTTGATGTGCACTGTCAACATCGAAATGTTACGAAGACCTAGGGCTATGTCAGATGTATAGGGTAGGTTTATTTTGCTGTTTACATATTTTAAGGTGTTGAGCCTGAGTTAATTGTGGCAATTTCTTGATAGTGTAGACAATGGTAATGCCAAACCTACTACTGGTACCAGCTACTTCTACCGGTGCATCTCAGATTAAGTAGCCTAAATCGTTTGTCTCTAACCTGCTCATAGAAAGTTTAGTACCCTAATTTTTTTACACAATAGGTATTAGATTGTTGAACTTAAGAAATGTTCACATGTTGTACTCTATGATTATTCAACATACAAAATTGTGTTGCAGGCATAAAATGTTACCCAGCCTAGTATACAAGTAGATCAATTTTTTGATATGCCCATGTTGTAGTTTATTTTATTTTTAAAACGTAGGTATGTTCTGTTGTGGTGATCTGTGGTAACCAGTCCAAACCATTTGTAATTAATACAGATTCCTGTTCTTACCATTAGTATGTGACCTATGAAGACGGAAAATTGCATTTCTTGTGTAGAGTGTGGGCAGGCAATGATATCCTGTACAATTTATTGGCAAGAAAAAAATACTGATTGTGTACATGCTTAACAGTTAACAAAGAAGCTATAAGGTTTGTTTGCCAAAGTTTCAAGAAGTATCAAGCATCCAGCATCTGTATTACATTTCAAGGATTCTTCCAATCATCTTTTGTATTTGTGCTTACTTTTCAGTCAAAGCGCACTAACAATCGAATTTGAAAAACATGACTGCTCTAACACTTCAGAGTTTTGGTTATAGCAGTTCAAAAGAAGCCTTGTATGCAATCTTAAATTGATTTTTTGTGGAGTTGTGAACATGGACTAATGAAAACTTTGGTTTTACCAACTGGATAGTGCATCAGTATACCAATACAGAGTTTGCAGCTTATGCAATAGTGATATACTGTATGGATTGGGTTTATTTGAGCTGGTAGGTAGGTGTTGTTTTTAGGTAGCAAAGTTCATATTTAGTCCTTTAATACATACCGGTATTTAACAACTTAGCATATTATATAGGCAGAGGCTGCTGTTACGTTACGTAAGAATAAGAAAATCGCTATTTTAACCCTAACCCCAACCCTAAACCTAACTTTAACCCTAGGTCTAACCCTAACGATAATTTTAACCCAAACCCTAATGATAATTTAAAAAACAAAAAAGAGTAAATGAGCTCTCACTCTTTACTCTCTTATTCTCTTTATGGGCATTACATAACGTAATACTAGCCACTTCGTATTATATATTATGTCTTAGTAACAAATAATGGGATTTAAATTGATCATGGTTTTAAAGCATTTGCAGTTTTTTACTGTTAAAATGGTCTTGAAACAGTAGTTAATTTGTTTAGGTATATGATCAATGACTGCTTATTTACATACCTAAAAGAGATTTACTTGGAAACTTTGGGGTTGATCAAATAGCAAATTACTGAATGGTTTATGATGCAAAAAGTATCAAAGTCACCCTTAATCACAAATTGCAGAAAAGGACCACAGAAAAAAATCTGGTACATAAAGTGTTTTCCAATTCAACCTAGTTTGTTTTTTTAGTGGGATTTCCCAAGCATGGCGTTCTTGTTAGAGCACTGTTGAATCGAATGCTGACATCTTGATTTGGTCTTCTTGGAAATTTTTGGTGGCCTTCCTGCTCCATGCAGTCTTCTACCCCGGCTGATATTTGATCTTCTTGCTGGAGTTGTTCCAGAAACGGGAATCTGAATTGAGGTAGATAACCTATGTTGCGTTGATGTTTATTGTGCATACTTTGGTTTTATTTTTGAAACAGTTGTAGCCAGAGATGGCTTTTGTTAAACGTGTACAGTGCAGTATTAAATTGAGAATCTGCAGTGATTTTGTGAAAGTTATTAACAAATGACTGTAATGCTGGTCCATGATATTGAAGGTTTGTCTTGCACTTTTCAATTACCGGTATGATCTGAAAGCAGTGTGAGGCATGATTGAGCAGGTCTTAATGCACGACATTAGTATCTGTCTTTGCTTGTAGATACTGAAGGAAGACTGTTAACAAGAACTTTCATCAAACTAAAAAGTTCTTAACCTTTTTGATTTTGTTATTAAACACACTTGATTGATTGTATAGTCATTGAAAAGATTATATGTATCAAAGGTGCATTTAGACCGGAAACAGCAAAATGCCTAAATTGCACTTTTGCAATGTTTGCTAGTCTTCATGGGGGACATACGCAACAATTTGTGAACGCTGATGTAAACAAACATTCACCAACTTAAATCTTTTATTTATTTGTTGTATTATGCAGAAGTGTATAATGAGTTGGCGGGCCCATCTTTGCATCATTGAGCCTGGACAATGCACCCTTCAAAGAAATGTTGCACAGATGGCAAGTGGTTGGCAACACTGTGCCAATTTCACTGACCCAAGATTTGAACCTCAGACCTCACGCTCCAGAGACGAATGCGTTAGCGTTCGATTAACTAGCATCAGCAAATAGTCCCCAAAGTAGCTTTGCATCAAGTCTAACTGCTAATTTGCTGTGCTTATTTGTATTGTAACTTTTAGTTGATCAGCTATAGATCACACATACTAAAGAGACATTCTAATTTATGTAATGGTGACAGAATTAGTGTCGAAGTAATACGTACTTACTGGTATTTGGTAATTTTTTGGCAGTTTATGCTGGTATGAAAAGATATACTGTGGTGTGTAAAGGATTCTATGAATGATGATTTCACTGGAAATTTTTAAGTTAAAGTGAGTGAAATAAAATTTTCATTATTCATCTTTGCATTTTTTGTTTGCCATTTTAAGATCATGAAGAAAGTAGGTCAACAAGCTCACATGGTCTTATGTCTGTCCTGTGTTGAAAAACTGCTGCGACTTTGAAGCCAGTATATGTCTGTGGTTGTTTCGGGCATGGGTTGGAATCCCTTCTGTAGGCATTTTTCTAACAATCAGAGGCTGATTCAGATTGTGACTTAATATGTCTTATTTTCGTGCTTTTTTAAGGGTTAAGATTTGGGTTAGTTTTAGAGTGAGTTTTAGAGTAAGAATTTGAGTTTGGGTTAGATCTGGATCAAAATTAATAAAAAAGTAGACAAAAATTTCCAGTGAAAGAGTCTCGTCCGAAGAATCATTATTTGACTTAGGTTATTGATAGTGTTGTAATGCCATGCCAAACTATCCCCATCCAGTTTAAGTTTTTTTGTTTGGTTTCACATAGAACTTTAGCTGAAATGGTATCAAATTAATGCTGACTTGGGCAAGGTTTCCTGGTTTGACGCTTGAATATATATGCGTCAGTTGTTTCTTTTTCTTATTAGTTGTTTTTAGAGCTGAAGGTAAATCAGACAGCACTAATTATCTTCACCACTTTTTCAAAAAACAAACTTTAACTGCTTTTCAACCTCTAAAATTAGTGTTTGTTAGTCTTTTTCGAACTCTGTTTGCAATCCTTAACTGTTAAATGCAATGAACATCGAAGTATACATTTTTACAACTCATTTTGTTTTTAGAGAAATCTGACCATTGGATCCAGCTTCGAAATACAACCGCTATTCGAAACATTACTTCAATTGCTTGCAAGACTCTGCAAATAAACATTTAACTGTCCAAGCATCATTTTTGAGATGTACAAAAGAAGAATTGTATATGGACTATGGTGGAGCAAATATACTTGTGTTTGAACTGTCAAAAGGTGACCAACAATTGAACTTCAGCAACAATAAGGTCGTGCGGTTATCATCATAAGAATGTTAAGTATCTTTGATTGTTAGAGTTGAAAATGGAACAGAGAAGTTTTGTGAAAATCATCTAATACGAAATCTGATCCTTGTGCAACAAGACACTCATTAGCGTTTTTGATAAAACCATTTTTATACGATAACTCTTTGTTATTATTCCTGGCAACAAAAAAGACATTAATTTTATGCCTACTTGTTTTACAATGGTGAATATTACATGTACTATTTAATCAGTTAAATTTGTTTATTTCTTTAGTTTTAATAATTAATGTAATATGCTTTTCAAATTTTGCTGATTAATTTAGTTTGGTTTAGTTGCAGACAAATGCTGTGATTGAAGTATTCACTACGTCAGTATTTGTATCAGAATTCTTTATAGCAGCATACCTATTAGATTGAACTTAATTTTTTTTCTTAAGTTTATTTTGCTAGTTAAGTATTCATAAGCAAAGCATAAATTAATATGTTTGAGGTTGAAGTGTTTAAAGAATGTTGTGTGTTTTTTTTTCTGCAAGATTTCTTCCTTGTTCATAGAGTAAATGCTTTTGCATGTTGGCTTTACTTGCCCTTAACTTTTCAAAGACTGTAAGGCTGTTTTTACACATCTGCGCTTGACAACCACCAGAAACAAAATTGTGAAATAATCTTTTTTAAGTTAACGATTATGTGAGTATTTGACTAACCGTTACTGGTTTTAAAGTAATTAATGCAGGCGTTGCGTAGACTAGATACCCATGCAAAAGTTCGCTATTAAGTTATGAGGATGTGGTTTTGAAATGACAAGAGCTTTTCTCAAAATAGCCATTGTGTCAGTCATAACAATGTAACGAGAAAGCCGGATACTAGCGCTAACATAACGCTTTTTATTGCTCTTGGTGACAGCGATTTATCGCTTGAAAGGTTTTGTTACAAACTATTGCTATTCTGAGTAAAATGTTCATGCCTTCGAAGCAATTTCAATCAAAGCAATTCTCGACTTTTGTACCACCAGTCAATGTTTCAAATATTACTACTCTACAATATTTAGATCTATGCGATTTCATAATTAAGTAGCATAAACGTTCTCGATCGAAGTGATATTGCTTTAAATCTAGAATTTGATGAGAGGTTGTAGACTAGACAAACGCGTTTAATCTCTCTGGATGTGGATTCTAAATCTCGTTGCAATTATTAGTTTTCCCTTCGCATATTTTGTTATTCGCTTGATCGCGCTCAACAAAATTAAACTAAAACAAATATTAATATTGCAATTAGGAACAGGAATGTGGAAGCACCGCTTTGGTAATTGCTTCCACCTTCTTTACACGAACTTATGTTTTGATCTGAAATTGTTTCAGTCAACTTTTTTTTAGGATTTTTCAAAAACGGCTTATGTTCAGTATCATCTAGACAGACTCATGGAACAAAAATGTCGTTACTTTGTTTGTTTTTATTTATTTTTTTGGCTGCACACCAGAGACATGCAATAAGATGCTTTTGCGTGGAGCCTATATGGCTCGAGGTTTTAGATTCAACATAAAAATAGCTTGTCTTTAATCATTTATGCTGCATATCTGTACATGGCTGTAGTTATGGGTGAAATGAACCTTCAACGGTCGGAGAATTTTTCTTAAAATTAACTCGTTTTTAGGTATGGTAAATTTCAACTTTAGTGGCAATGTCCATTTTCTGCACAGCAAAATAACCAACACTCATTACGAAGCTTATTCTGCTTCGGGATATATTCTGATTATTAGAATAATTCCATAGTTACAGTCACCGTCGGTCAGTGGTGTAAAGTAACGAAATATTTGAGTAGATTACTCAAGTGGTTTTTTCCAGCAACGAATATTTCCTGAGTAGTTTTTTAGTAGGTACTTTTTCTTGCTTACTTATAACTGAAGTAACGCTATTTAGGTAGTATTTTGTATCAGAAAAGTACAAAGTACTGTAATTTTAAGTTTGAACCTCAAATTCGGCAGAACGATCGACTTTTCTGCCGGCAATTGTTCAGTTCAGCCAAGTTAGTTGTCTTTGTCTCCTTTTGCTGCTGGCTACTCTTGCGTCAGAGGTCAGACCACCACAGCGACTGTCACAATGCCTTTTTTCTACGTGTGCGCTTACGTATCACATCCAGTCTGGCGAAAATCTGTTTAAGATGGTTTTAGTTTCACGTTCGTTGTTTGGTATCTGCCCTTCGCCTCATACTGGCATAGATGTTTGTTTACTCTATTAAAAGTAAATCATGAAAGAGTCAAACAGAGATATATAAATTTGCCAAAAATGTGTCCTTTGATAACTTACCGTCCTTTGATTACTTGATTACTATCGCTAAATTCTACAGTGTGAGTTAAAAATCGCACACCATATATGCAAGAAACATTATCGTGCAGTACTGTAATATTTATTGTTCAATGTAATTACAAAATCTTTTTAATATGATGATCAATTTCGTCCCATGGAAACTCAGACTATGTAGATGGGCTATCTGCAATAGATTTAGTGACGTAATGTTTATCAGGCTTCTGCCTGCCTTCACATGTTCTGAAATAAAGTAAATTTAAAAAATTCGCAATAAGTTTGATTAATTAAATCCAAAAAAGGTTATCGCAGAATATACTGAAATAGCTATGGTACGTAACTTTGCCCACCCTTGAGTAAACTGTACACTGATAAGGCACGTACAACGAGTTTTTTTAATTTAAGCATAATTTAACAATAACAGTAAATGAGTATTTGAGCCAAGAAGTAATAAAATGATTCAAAGTAAATTCTGCATGGCATGATATTCAAATCTCGAAGTCTAACAGTTGTTGTTGTTGTGGCGCATATTTATCCTCCTGTCACCGGACAGCGTCAGACGCTAACTTGTTGGACGATCCGCACACTTTTCATTACCAGGACTACTTCGTGATTGGAGGAATCCGCACCTGCTTAGGAGTTTCCGATGATCCAATGTTCCTGTAGATTTCTTCGAATTCTTGTCCTCTAAATTTGCTGCTTGTTCGAAGCCACCAAGCAGAGATAATCATCGTAAAGCGTCTTATCCAAGGACGCAACAGCGTGACTAGGGTGCGGGTTGAACCCAGATCATTCAATCAGGGTCGTCGTAAAAACGACGCCTTTACCTATTCGGCCACGCTGCCGACAAATATTCGGCCACGCAGTTGTTGTTCTTTTTGATTAATTGTCTTGAATATAATAAGAAACTTGCCAAGTTACAATTAAGAATTCATGACTTATTGAGAGAGGAGGGGTTATAGAAGACTAAGCGCTTTGTGGCAGTGATGTAAAGGTAATTGGCCAGTTGTGATATGTCGAGTGAATAGTTTCTGTATTTTGCTTGAATACTTTCAGAAAAACTTGTACTCGAGTACTTTTAAAACTACGTTTTTACTTTTACTCCAGTCCTTTTTTGGTCAGTACTTTGTACTTTACTTCAAGTAATTTTTTGTCAGTAACGAAACTTTTACTTGATTACAATTCTCGAATACTTTTTACACCACTAGACAAAAAACGTTATCTTGTTTGGCTTACAATTATAAAAAAAAATACAAATAAAAGTCCAAAAAGCTTTTCAGTTGTAGTGAATGGTCGTGACTGTTGGTTAACTTGTAAGAAAATCTAGATATAGAAAGACATTGATAAACGGTAAATTTTTGAATTGATAGGGGGCTAGCTGGCCCTCGATAAAAACAATAACTTTTCGTCGCAACTAGTAGTTCACTCACAAACTTGCGATCAAGCGTTTAATGTGTGGATGAAGGGTGCACATTTATTGTTTCAACTTTCGCTACTAAGAAATACAGTTTTCACATTTCTGCATAGCAGACTGCCACACTATGCTTATGGAGAAAAAATTAATGACGAGTTTTTCAAGCAATCAACAATACTATAGTGACCCCTGTTTTTCTATGCTTTTATGAATTTGTTTCTGCGATGTGATTTTGTTTTTAAAAATTCTTAAATATAGCAATTTTTCAGATTGAATGTGTTATAAAAAGTAAACAGCAAAGCCTGCTCCTGGTTTATATGTGTCTTATTTTTAGGCGGAAGCAAATAAAAAGGCATTTCTTTTACTCAAAATGATCTTAAGTTTTTGTACTACTTGAAAATGACGTCTTAATCAATATCCCTATTTACGCTTTCACCAGAGAACATATTAGATGTTGTCGTTGGTCCATCTTGTACATTGTAGAACTTGATTGTGTATACTGCACAGCGCAGCCGTCCTAAGAAAATTAAGTGGGTTGGTTTAAACCTGCTGCATCGACAAGTTTACTGGGGGTTTCAGACCTCCTCCAAATTGTTGTCTGCGTCAATTTAAGTCATATGTCCCATGTGAAAACAGAAGACATGGATTGCATGAGCCAATAGCTATACAGTAATTCAAGCTACTTCAACAATTGTTGGTTCAACTCCCACCAGCATCCTTGTTGCTTCCTTGGATGAGTAAATGCTTAGCTTTATCGCTGTTGTTTCTAACGAGCAGTAAAAAACAGCAAAAATCTAAATTCATACATACTATCAATCATTCTCAACCTACTCTGTAAAACTGAACAAATCGAACCGAAGCAAACCGGTATCTCAATTCTCAAATTTTGTTTATTGAAATGCAGAACTGATGCAAAGAATGAAATGAACGGAAAAGCATAAAATGAAATACTTGTAAAAACTATTGACCGAAAAATCACGAAAAATGCTAAAAAAAGTATCACCCAAGTCCCAATCAATTAATCCTGATAATCGCATAAAAAAAAATTATGAAGTGGTCTGGAAGCTGTTTTTCATCTAACTCGGTAGTTTCCAAAGTGGGGTCCGCAGACCTTTTAGAGTTCTTGAACCACTTTCGGAAGGTCCGCGAAAGAAATTTGGTAAAGCGTTACTTGGCTCATAGCTTAATAATTTTGCTTCCCACTCCTGAGCATTTGGTAGGTACGCAATCTGTGCTTGCGAGAGTTATTTTTTGCTTCCTATGCGTTCGTTGTGATTACACTACCCGACTCCCCCATGGTGTCACAGAGAGAAAAGTTCAGTTCATCGGTGGCTAATGCTATAGATAGCTACTTCTGTGGCCTAGCAGAAGCTCAGGCTTTTTGTACCAGTGTTAGTGAACAAAGGAGTGGGCGTCTGAAAGTAACTGCACTCATCCCATTAAACTTCGTTAATTACTGTACATTTGCGCTCTGTGTAGGCCAATTTTTCACAATACGGTACATTGATCTCGTAGTTGTGATGGACAAATTTTAAGCTTTGTAGATAAGGCAGCCAAACATTTAAAATTTGCATGGGGACTGTTGTGAATTTTTTTAGTTAAGGAACCACTGATCTTACTTAAAAACAAAATGCCTTTGTACGGGTTAAAACGCTTTACGTTGTAGCAGTGGCGGATTTAGGGGGGGGGGTGGGGGGGATGCATCCCCCCCACCAGCCTAAAAGTAACGATTTTGGCCGAAAAATCAGCCTCTATTTCGAACAATTCGGCTCCATTTCGGGATGCATCCCCCCCACCAGCCGCAACCTGAGGATTCCGGCCGAAAAACTAACCTCAATATCAGTGAAGACCTTTTTTTTTTTTTTGGAGACCACCTGATTTTGGGCGAAAAAAACGTTCAAATTTCCGATTTCGGCCGAAAAATCACTCTCAATTTCGGTGAAGACATCCGACTTTTTGAGGTTATGTGCTTAAAATCCCCCCCCCCCCACCAAAATTTTCTAGATCCGCCACTGCGTTGTAGCAAGACAGAAACATAACTGAGCCTACCGCTGTAAAAAAAGACAAAATAGGAGGAGCCTACCCTTGACGACACCATTGATTAAATTGTAAACCATAACTGGATCATTTATATTTTAATTATCAACTATAAGTAGGGTGTAAGTGACTTTGATGACCGTACGGTCTGGTTCGTTGTCTCCCAAGTTTTTGTATTTACCTGTGGTGTATTTAAAAAGTTGATAAAAATAAATATGATATTGCACAAAACTAAAAATCCTTATCCGCTCATTCCATCATCTTTTGTGGTAAGTTGTGCCTTCACTCAGGGATATCGAGAACAACCATGCCTAAATCCTCTTTCTTCTATCCTCCTGATGAACTCTGCTATTTGAAAAACACTGGAGAGGCGATTCAGGCGAATACAATGCACAAAATTTAGTATTTCATTCCTTTTTCGTCTCTATCAAACGATAACTGCGCACGATATAACGATTTTCTATCACCTTGAACGCATTACTTGGCGCTTAACGCCAAAAGCTCGAATAATTTCAGAGTGGAAAATCTATTTAATAATAATAATGTACCGGGTTCAGCACAATTTTGCGACGGTAAAATTTAAAAATACAATCGTCCATCATATCAAATGTATAATACCATCGTGCCAAATATATTCCATGGACAATGTGAGCCAACTCAGTTCAGTACGGAAGAAATAGAAGTTTCATTTAGTAGCATTCACAATAAGTTGGCAATAACAAATATCCAGAGTCAAAATTAAATTATCCAACACCAAGCAGTGCCGTCACCACAGAAAAACAAAGTGGGGGCGCACAAGCCAAAAGTGAGGGGGTACTAAAATAGACTGAACTTGCAGATAAAAATTGAAATTGTACGACTACAAATTATGGGCAATTTTTAAAAATCTGTAATCATGTCAAAAAAAAGACATATAAGGCCAGCAGCGTTTCTTAGCTAGTTTCGTCAGCGGCCTATAATCGCTTAAAAAATCTACTTGCAGCCGTGAATGCGATCAGACGCGAAACCAAGATTTTGCTAAGAGGCGGGAATTTAAACTAAAAGTAAATCTTTTTTTCTACAAAAGTTGTCGAATTTAGGCTCCATGCTGAGCAAACAAATGTAACTCAAGTGTGTTACAGACGAGATCCTGGGGGCGGATCCCTAGCCGCTGGGCGATTTTGCAGCAAAAATAGCAATTTTAATGCCACTTTAATCACATTTCGCTCGTTTTTGAAGTCATATGAGTAATCAAAGGGCACAAATTTGGAAGTCATTTGAAGAATTAAATTCCCCTACCCCTACAGGCCCCCTTACTTCAAGTCAAATCCAAAACACGTTCTAACACTCGTACCTTGAGGTTAAATTTTTTAAGTGACTTGGCTAAAGAGGTGAAGTCCCTTTGGCCTCTTATCTCCTGAATGCGCCATTGACTGCGACCTAAAGACAGGTCGAGCCCCTCGGGAGATCTGTCATGCCATTTCGACCCATCCCCATTGGGGAGGGGACTGCACCACCACGTTGAGGTGGCAGGACGTTGGTGCAGTAACTCCTTGACTGAACAGGACGTAGCTCCTTGACTGAACTCTCCACTGCCATCAGCAATCTCTCCTCTTCCACTGCGTCTGGCCCTGACCAGATTGCCTACCCTTTACTAAAGCACCTGCCCGAACCTGCACAGCTCCTCCTGCTTTCTCTTTTTAACAGGTCATGGCACTCTCACACCTTCCCCTCTTGTTGGAAACCTACCACCATCATTCCCATTCATAAACCTGGAAAACCCACTTCTTCTCCGTCCTCTTTCCGCCCCATTTCCCTCACCTCCTGCATCTCCAAGCTTTTTGAGCGCTTGATTCTTTCTCGCCCAACTTTCCACCTTGAATCTAATCATCTCCTCTCCACTTGCCAGGCCGGCTTTCGTCCTGGTAGATCTTCCCTTGACCAAATTCTAACTCTGTCTCAATCAATCTGGGACGGCTTCCAAAAGAAAAAACCTCCAGACCGAACCATTTTGGCTTCTGTTGACTTCTCTAAGGCTTTTGACTCGGTCTGGCACTCCGCTCTTTTCCACAAACTCCTCTCACTCAAGCTCCCCCCTTGCTTCGTTCTTTGGGTGCGCTCCTTCCTTTCTGATCGTAGAGCTAAAGTCCAGGTTGGTGGTTCCCACAGCCGCTCCTTCCGCATCAGATGTGGGGTCCCACAGGGCTCGGTTCTTGGTCCAGTCCTCTTCATTCTGTTGTTGATGACATCACTAAGGATTTACCTCGGGATGCCCATGCCTCCCTGTATGCTGACGATCTGGTCCTCCTCCCCAGACCCGCTCAAAGCCTCTTCTGTTGTCCAATCCTCCCTCACCGTCCTAGAAACTTGGTCCAACTTATGGAGACTTCCCCTCAATCCAAATAAGTGTGAGTCCTCCTTTTTCTCTACAGATCCCCATCAAGCCACTTTCCAACCCCGACTGAACCTCTTGGGCTTCCCTCTTTTGTTCAATCCCACCCCTAAATTCCTTGGAGTAACCTTTGATCGGACTCTATCATTTGGGGCCCATGTCCAATCCCTGTGTTCCAAATTCTATCCACGCCACAAAGCCCTTCGCTCAATTGCCACTGCCTCTTGGGGTCCCACAAAAGAATCTCTCTCCCTACTCTACAAAGCCTTTGTCCGTCCGGTGCTCACATATGCCTCTCCTGGATGGTTCCCATTCCTCTGCAACACTGCAACCAATCACCTAGAAGTTCTACACAGAGCTGCATGCAGGGTCATTACTGGTTGCCTCTCTTCCACCCCCTCCTCACTACTCCTTCTCGAGGCCCAACTCCCTCCTCTAAAGCTGACTCTAGAGCATCAGACCCTCTACTCCTTTGAACGTGCTCTGCGCCTTCCCCCCGATTTCTCCAGCCTTTATGCTCTGGCAATTAAAAACGTTCCCTGTCGACTAAAGAAGAAACCCTCCTGGAGATCATTCTATTCTTCAGCCACCAAACCACTCCCATCCCCATGCGAGTCTCTGATCACGTGCCCCCCTTTTCCACCATGGTCCACAACCCACTTCACTGTTTCCACCTTCATTCCCGACTGCACAGGCAGCAGTTCAGCCAGACTCCAAATTGCTTCAAGCAGACTATCCTCCCTCCCCCCCTCCGATATCCAAGTATGGACTGACGAATCTGTCCCCTCCCTTTTTGGTCCTGGTGGTGCTGGAGTGTTTGCAACATGCTCCAAATGCAACACATCCCATTCCTTATCCTTTTCCTCTGGTCCAATTGCCTCCAGCTTCACAGCTGAAACCTTTGCCCTCAAGCAAGGTCTTGCTTGGTGTACCAGCCATTTGATGACCTGCAAATTCCAGTCAATTCTTTTCCTAACCCACTCTCAATCAGCCCTCTCTATCCTTTCTTCAGCCCCTTCTTATCTCCTGCCAGAGTCCCTATGGAATGTTTGGTCCCTTGCCTCCTCCCTCTCCAACAACACCACTTTGAGCTTTCCATGGGTCCCCGGACACTCTGGTCTCCCCGGAAATGAAAAAGCTGATGTACTTGCCAAAACTGGTGCCTCTCTGCCCACTGACGCGATTCCAAGCCCTCTCCCCCCAGTTATTGCCAAAGTCCGTTATTCCCAATACCGCAACTGGAGACGTCACATCTCTCACTCCCATCTGAACTTCCAAGTCCCCGAAGTCTCTTCGGAGGAACTTCTTCTTTCTCGCTCCATATGCAGTGAGCTCTCTCGTCTTCGCTGCCATGGTCACAGTCTTCTTCTATCTTCTTATCTTCACAGGATCAGTCGGAAGGAGAATTCTGATTGTAGTGCCTGTGGACACCCTCTACAGAACCTCAATCATCTCCTCCTCGACTGTCCTGCTTCTGAACCCCTTCGCAAATCTATCTTTGGCTCCTCTCTGTCTATTCTCGATCTATGGTCCAGACCTTGGGGTGTGGCCCGACTGTTGGGTCTCCGCAGAGTTCCTCTGCGCCCCCATCCCTCAACATTACATTAATTATTAAAACTAAAGAAATAAACAAATTTAACTGATTAAATAGTACATGTAATATTCACCATTGTAAAACAAGTAGGCATAAAATTAATGTCTTTTTTGTTGCCAGGAATAATAACAAAGAGTTATCGTATAAAGATGGTTTTATCAAAAACGCTAATGAGTGTCTTGTTGCACAAGGATCAGATTTCGTATTAGATGATTTTCACAAAACTTCTCTGTTCCATTTTCAACTCTAACAATCAAAGATACTTAACATTCTTATGATGATAACCGCACGACCTTATTGTTGCTGAAGTTCAATTGTTGGTCACCTTTCGACAGTTCAAACACAAGTATATTTGCTCCACCATAGTCCATATACAATTCTTCTTTTGTACATCTCAAAAATGATGCTTGGACAGTTAAATGTTTATTTGCAGAGTCTTGCAAGCAATTGAAGTAATGTTTCGAATAGCGGTTGTATTTCGAAGCTGGATCCAATGGTCAGATTTCTCTAAAAACAAAATGAGTTGTAAAAATGTATACTTCGATGTTCATTGCATTTAACAGTTAAGGATTGCAAACAGAGTTCGAAAAAGACTAACAAACACTAATTTTAGAGGTTGAAAAGCAGTTAAAGTTTGTTTTTTGAAAAAGTGGTGAAGATAATTAGTGCTGTCTGATTTACCTTCAGCTCTAAAAACAACTAATAAGAAAAAGAAACAACTGACGCATATATATTCAAGCGTCAAACCAGGAAACCTTGCCCAAGTCAGCATTAATTTGATACCATTTCAGCTAAAGTTCTATGTGAAACCAAACAAAAAAACTTAAACTGGATGGGGATAGTTTGGCATGGCATTACAACACTATCAATAACCTAAGTCAAATAATGATTCTTCGGACGAGACTCTTTCACTGGAAATTTTTGTCTACTTTTTTATTAATTTTGATCCAGATCTAACCCAAACTCAAATTCTTACTCTAAAACTCACTCTAAAACTAACCCAAATCTTAACCCTTAAAAAAGCACGAAAATAAGACATATTAAGTCACAATCTGAATCAGCCTCTGATTGTTAGAAAAATGCCTACAGAAGGGATTCCAACCCATGCCCGAAACAACCACAGACATATACTGGCTTCAAAGTCGCAGCAGTTTTTCAACACAGGACAGACATAAGACCATGTGAGCTTGTTGACCTACTTTCTTCATGATCTTAAAATGGCAAACAAAAAATGCAAAGATGAATAATGAAAATTTTATTTCACTCACTTTAACTTAAAAATTTCCAGTGAAATCATCATTCATAGAATCCTTTACACACCACAGTATATCTTTTCATACCAGCATAAACTGCCAAAAAATTACCAAATACCAGTAAGTACGTATTACTTCGACACTAATTCTGTCACCATTACATAAATTAGAATGTCTCTTTAGTATGTGTGATCTATAGCTGATCAACTAAAAGTTACAATACAAATAAGCACAGCAAATTAGCAGTTAGACTTGATGCAAAGCTACTTTGGGGACTATTTGCTGATGCTAGTTAATCGAACGCTAACGCATTCGTCTCTGGAGCGTGAGGTCTGAGGTTCAAATCTTGGGTCAGTGAAATTGGCACAGTGTTGCCAACCACTTGCCATCTGTGCAACATTTCTTTGAAGGGTGCATTGTCCAGGCTCAATGATGCAAAGATGGGCCCGCCAACTCATTATACACTTCTGCATAATACAACAAATAAATAAAAGATTTAAGTTGGTGAATGTTTGTTTACATCAGCGTTCACAAATTGTTGCGTATGTCCCCCATGAAGACTAGCAAACATTGCAAAAGTGCAATTTAGGCATTTTGCTGTTTCCGGTCTAAATGCACCTTTGATACATATAATCTTTTCAATGACTATACAATCAATCAAGTGTGTTTAATAACAAAATCAAAAAGGTTAAGAACTTTTTAGTTTGATGAAAGTCCTTGTTAACAGTCTTCCTTCAGTATCTACAAGCAAAGATAGATACTAATGTCGTGCATTAAGACCTGCTCAATCATGCCTCACACTGCTTTCAGACCATACCGGTAATTGAAAAGTGCAAGACAAACCTTCAATATCATGGACCAGCATTACAGTCATTTGTTAATAACTTTCACAAAATCACTGCAGATTCTCAATTTAATACTGCACTGTACACGTTTAACAAAAGCCATCTCTGGCTACAACTGTTTCAAAAATAAAACCAAAGTATGCACAATAAACATCAACGCAACATAGGTTATCTACCTCAATTCAGATTCCCGTTTCTGGAACAACTCCAGCAAGAAGATCAAATATCAGCCGGGGTAGAAGACTGCATGGAGCAGGAAGGCCACCAAAAATTTCCAAGAAGACCAAATCAAGATGTCAGCATTCGATTCAACAGTGCTCTAACAAGAACGCCATGCTTGGGAAATCCCACTAAAAAAACAAACTAGGTTGAATTGGAAAACACTTTATGTACCAGATTTTTTTCTGTGGTCCTTTTCTGCAATTTGTGATTAAGGGTGACTTTGATACTTTTTGCATCATAAACCATTCAGTAATTTGCTATTTGATCAACCCCAAAGTTTCCAAGTAAATCTCTTTTAGGTATGTAAATAAGCAGTCATTGATCATATACCTAAACAAATTAACTACTGTTTCAAGACCATTTTAACAGTAAAAAACTGCAAATGCTTTAAAACCATGATCAATTTAAATCCCATTATTTGTTACTAAGACATAATATATAATACGAAGTGGCTAGTATTACGTTATGTAATGCCCATAAAGAGAATAAGAGAGTAAAGAGTGAGAGCTCATTTACTCTTTTTTGTTTTTTAAATTATCATTAGGGTTTGGGTTAAAATTATCGTTAGGGTTAGACCTAGGGTTAAAGTTAGGTTTAGGGTTGGGGTTAGGGTTAAAATAGCGATTTTCTTATTCTTACGTAACGTAACAGCAGCCTCTGCCTATATAATATGCTAAGTTGTTAAATACCGGTATGTATTAAAGGACTAAATATGAACTTTGCTACCTAAAAACAACACCTACCTACCAGCTCAAATAAACCCAATCCATACAGTATATCACTATTGCATAAGCTGCAAACTCTGTATTGGTATACTGATGCACTATCCAGTTGGTAAAACCAAAGTTTTCATTAGTCCATGTTCACAACTCCACAAAAAATCAATTTAAGATTGCATACAAGGCTTCTTTTGAACTGCTATAACCAAAACTCTGAAGTGTTAGAGCAGTCATGTTTTTCAAATTCGATTGTTAGTGCGCTTTGACTGAAAAGTAAGCACAAATACAAAAGATGATTGGAAGAATCCTTGAAATGTAATACAGATGCTGGATGCTTGATACTTCTTGAAACTTTGGCAAACAAACCTTATAGCTTCTTTGTTAACTGTTAAGCATGTACACAATCAGTATTTTTTTCTTGCCAATAAATTGTACAGGATATCATTGCCTGCCCACACTCTACACAAGAAATGCAATTTTCCGTCTTCATAGGTCACATACTAATGGTAAGAACAGGAATCTGTATTAATTACAAATGGTTTGGACTGGTTACCACAGATCACCACAACAGAACATACCTACGTTTTAAAAATAAAATAAACTACAACATGGGCATATCAAAAAATTGATCTACTTGTATACTAGGCTGGGTAACATTTTATGCCTGCAACACAATTTTGTATGTTGAATAATCATAGAGTACAACATGTGAACATTTCTTAAGTTCAACAATCTAATACCTATTGTGTAAAAAAATTAGGGTACTAAACTTTCTATGAGCAGGTTAGAGACAAACGATTTAGGCTACTTAATCTGAGATGTACCGGTAGAAGTAGCTGGTACCAGTAGTAGGTTTGGCATTACCATTGTCTACACTATCAAGAAATTGCCACAATTAACTCAGGCTCAACACCTTAAAATATGTAAACAGCAAAATAAACCTACCCTATACATCTGACATAGCCCTACGTCTTCGTAACATTTCGATGTTGACAGTGCACATCAAGCCAAAACCGAGAGCGAAGTATAATATCACAAGGATGGTGTAGTTGGCATAGCATAGAATCGGTAAGTACGCCAACGTTAACTGGTAGCCCTGAACTGAACAGTGAACTCTCAATCTGACCCCTTATATCATACTTCCATAGGTGGGCAAGTTAATGCAAGACAATAGCTTCGTTAACCACTAGTCCGTTAACAAACATCACACCTCCGTTAACGTTAATCCGTTATTTTCAGCTTAGATTAACAGATGTTAATAAAGTCCGTTAATCCGTTAACATTTTGCGGGTAATTTACATTTCTTTTTATTCACTCCCTTCTAGAACACGTATTGACACTGTTGAGCTGATTGTAAGAAAACATTTATTGCTCTGGTGGTCTTTTTGTGTTTTGGTAGTTACATTTTACAGTCTAATCTAATTTCACGATAAAAACAAGTTCAAATGCACAATCGAAGCTGCGACCTGAAAATCTTTGGAAATTGGGAACAGCAATAACTAATAGACCTCTGAGGCTGCAGGTTATTAATTACCTCAAAAAAGAGCTCCTTTCTTCGCTTTCTTCTATAAAACTCATGCTAATATGCATAGGTGGGCACAAGTCCGTTAATCGTTAATCCGTTAATAACGAAGCTAACTTTTTCACTAACTCGTTAATCCGTTAAAAAGTTTTTTCATGTTAACGGACTAAATTAATTTCCGTTAAGTGCTGCTAACGGACTAAAGTAACTTCCGTTAACTTCTGTTAACTTCCGTTAACTTCCGTTAAGGTTTTTATCATTAATATCTTGCAGCTTCGTTAGTGCATTTGAACTTATTTTTATCTTGAAATTAGATAAGACTGTAAAATGTAACTTTCAAAACACAAAAATACCACCATAGCAATAAATATTTCCTTAAAATCAGCTCAACAGCGTCAATACGTGTTCTAGAAGCGAGTGAATAAAACGAAATGTAAATTACATGCAAAATGTTAACGAATTAACGGACTTTATTAACTTCCGTTAATTAAAGCTGAAAATAACGGATTAACGTTAACGGAGGAGTAAAGTTTGTTAACGGACTAGTGGTTAACGAAGCAAACGTTTTGCATTAACTTGCCCATCTATGCTAATATGCAACAAGTGTTACCAGAGCAAACTGGTTTGTACCGGTACGATGAATGAATGGTGCAAGATACGAATAAAACCTTAACGAAAGTTAACAAAACTTAACGGAAGTTACTTTAGTCCGTTAGCAGCATTTAACGGAAGTTAATTTAATTCGTTAACATGAAAAAACTTTTTAACGAATTAACAAGTTAATAAAAAAGTTAGTTTCGTTATTAAAGGATTAACGATAAAAGGACTTGTGCCCACCTATGCATACCTCACCTAGGCTACTATGCTTACTGAGACCTAGGTACCAAAATCCAGAAGCTATTTGTTTAGACTTAGGAGAAATTTAATTTACTTACTACGGTAGTTACTCTGACCATCGAACAGATGAATCGACTGACTAGCATTAACTGAATGCAAGAGTGACTCTGTTTACTGTAAGCTAGTCTATTCTGTATCAAAAAATCAATTATTTGGCTATTATCTGCCATTTACGAATAGTAAGTAAATATACATAACATGATTAAAACTTTGAATTGCACTAACATCATCGTTATCTGACTACCATCACATTAGACATCCCTGGTATGATATTAGGCTAACATTTTAATTTTATACCAGTATCTAGTAGGCCTAATATAGCAACAATTGCTCAGACTCGAGTCAACAGCTTAACCGTGATGCTTACAACAACTTGTCAGACGCTATCTAGATACTAGGCTAACTAGATACGCTAACATACATTAGGCGTATTTACCTGTGATCATCAACCTATAAGCTAACCTACCTCTTGCATTAATTTGCCTGTGAATACAGCGGATCAAGCCAAAGTGAGCGCGGAGTATGGATAGGATGCGGATGTGACGTAATAAATCTGCAAAACCATGGTAGAAAAAAAAATTTCGCGGGCTGGATAGGCTGGTGCACTAGTCGCTAATTCTGTACCGGTACCTATGGTAATACCCTAGGCCATTGCACACCGGTATAGGCTATACTGCGTAACACCAGACACTAACAGATAGGGTGATATTACAGTATTTGGCACAAGTCTATACTTAAAGGTAGGCTAGTAAATATCGGTACCTGCATAGAGTTTGACAATTAATAATAGTCAAACTGTAAGCAGGTACCGATAGGCCTACTTACCGGTACTACTTGTAAGTAGCCTACCAGTACACAACTTGTACCAATACTGTAACCAGATACTGGTATCAAACCGGTATGTGATACTGGTTCAGTGGTTGGTCTAATGAAATACCAGTACAGAGTTGCTTACTGATGACTCAGAGACTAGGCTACTGTGTACTAGTAGTCTGGTACGGTAAGTCTACTTAAGCTTTTTGACGTGTAGCCTAGTAAAGTTGAGTTTGTTGCATATATGCCAGTGTATCACAGTTCCAAGGCTAGCAGGCTAGTGGCTATTTCTAAAAACTAAAGGTTCCATTACATTGAAAATTAAAGTTTATCATTGAAGGATTAGTATTTAGTGGTAGGCTACTAAGAGCATGACAAAATGTTATTGACTGCTTGAATCTACAGTAACAGAGTTTTGCAGTGTGAGCAGTGAGTTAGGAATTTCAGATAGATAGTTGGAAATTTTTTTGTGTGATTGTAGGTAGTACCATAGTCCTTACATTAGTAGTGTGGCAGCTAAACGCATAATCACGTGAATGTTGTTGTTTGCACCGCCATCTAGTGTTGGAGTCCTATAGCAACAGGCTTTGCCATTAGAAAGCATGCAGAAGGTAGATTATCCATGTCATTTTCTCCGATTCAAGAGTGATGTTAGGCCTGTCAGGTGTTGAGGCTTGGTTTGGCGGATACTTTTGTTAATTATGTGCAATATTAGCAAATCCTAGTGACTTAGAAGCGCAGTCTGCAACTGCAAGCCTGGTGGACATGCCGGGCAGCCGAGTGGCCAGCGTGGCTACTAAATTTTTTACATGTACACTCTAGGCTACAAACTTTGGGCACAAAAACTAACAGATAACAGTCTGAAGATTATCTACATTGTCAGTGGTGCGTGAGACATTTAAGCAGCATTTTTGTGCCCCTAGTTTAAAAATATGATACTGGTAAGAAGTACCTGTATGGGTTAAACTTAAAATAAAAGGAAGTGGCTATTTTGCCTCTGTTGGAGTTAGGGTTTGGGTTAGAGTTAGGGTTGGTATAAGGCTTAGGGTTAGAGTTTGGGTTAGGATTAGGCTTAGGGCTATTTTGGCACTTGCGGCAAAATAGCCGTTAGGACTATTTTGCCTCCCAAATGGCAAAATAACATGGGGCTATTTTCCTCTAAACGCAAAATAGCCACTGCCAAAATATAAAGAATGTTTCCTATAGCTGATAGGTTAGATTTGCTTGCATGATGACAAAAAGGTTAAATCATTTGTTTTGCAGTCGGTAGACCTTGGTTTAAACCCTGGCAAGTCATACCAGAAGAGTTTTAAAAATGGTTCCATGCTTGGCGCTCGATCAGCACTGAAAAGATACCGGTACCGGTAATGTCAGAATGTAAAGCTTAACCTAGGCATAGTAAATGGGCGCAGGTGGCAACAACTCAGAAGATCGTATGGTCATTTTGCTGTCTGCTGACTGAGGCAACTCAGCAAATAACTGAGTATATAGCTCATACACGAGTCTCAGAGCTTCCAAAAAAAAGCCACTTCCATACTTAACTATACCCGGCTACTGCCTGTAGGTGTTTTGATAGCTATATCAGATAGCAACCTGTCCAGTAATTTTAAACCAAGCATTGGCTGCACAGAAATGGTCAAAGCATTGTGCATTTAAGAAGTGGCAGGGATTTGACAACCATGGATTTAACAGTCTACTTCAACTGAGGTTGCATAAATGATTTTTGTTACTGTAGACTGTTAAGGCTATACGCATACACCATTGGTGAATGCTTTACTATATGAGTAATGCTGTTTAACCATGGAGAAATGGGCTAAGGCTATTGTGATATGTTGGTGTGGATACTAGTCTTTTCAACCATTGATGTCGACTGCATCGGAGAGCATACCAGTAGGCTACTATCATGAAAGCTGTGCATTGAATCATCTTTTTGAAGAAGACATCAAGGAAGTAGTCATACTATGTGATTCATTAATGGTAAATATCAAAGCTCATGCTTAATTACAAGATTTTGAATAAATGCTAGTACTATATTATAATATGTAACTTAATTAGTGGTGAGCATCGCTCCACTAAATCCAGTTCTACACCTTGGCACCACTAAAAGGTAGTTCTACAATTGCAGTTCCGCATCTCCACTTTGTACTTGTAAAGATTAACTTTGAAAAATGCATTTTTGAGACATTTTTAAGCATTGTACCAGAGGTCTCTTCATTAATTTGCTAATAGGCATTTATTTAAAACCTTGTATAATTTAAAATATTCCAAAAAAGTATGCTTTTGCATAGTTTTGATTTATTTAATCAAAACAGATATAGAAATTGACTATTAATAACTTTCAAGTAACTTCTGCTTGATTGTAGTCAGTGAGTAATTAATCACACAGTATACATTACGCGAAAAAAGGAAAAATCAATTATACATTAAAGGCAATTTCACGTTTAATTCACCATCTAGTTCACCCATAATATCAGATTTCTTTAACACTGACCATGATGGTCGAAACTTCACACTGAGCTGTTTAAAAAAACCCAGCTTTCTACGCCTCGTCGTTTAGTAGTTATTTGCATTTCAAATAAACCATTGGAGGCACTTTGTTGCGTTACACGTGATTGATTTTTGCTTATTACACATTTCTGAAGGTAGCAAAATGATGTAGATCGACATTTCTAAACTTAATGGGAAGGTGCAAATGCTCACTATGTATTTAACATGTTTTTTACTTTTTTCATGGTTTTGCTTTTGCAATTACATTTTATTCACCAAGTTTCCTTAACCAGGAGACAGTGAAGAGACCACCTGTCTACCACACACGGCAGAGGCTTCACTCTGTACCTTGAATTGCTTAACGTCAAGCAGGGAAGCAGTGAGTATCAGTTTTTATAGTCTTTGGTTTGACCCAACCGGGAATCGACCTGAGTTTACTGCTCTATTAGCAGATGCTCTATCCACTCGACTACTGATCGATGTACGAAGTAGTTGCTTTATTTTAATTCCACTAAAGTTAATTGCTTTATTTTTTAGTGTGTTGAAGATGATACTCCGCTTGAAAGTGTGTTTAATTCTGACGTAGATGAGCTTGTCAAAAAAGCAATTTATGAACTGCAAGTGGATTCACCTGATGAATTTTATATCTTTCTTTCAAAAAAGGTGATTCCAGATGTCATGAATCTTGCACAGTACTCTGGAAAAAGTTGCTTTGAAAAAATATGCAGAATTGTTGCAAAATGAACACTCAACAAATTCAGAATTTTCAGAACTTGTGATAAAACGCTTCATTAAATATTTGGTGCCAAAAATCTTAATGGATGCCGAACCATCTCAGGATGAAAATGTGAATACATTATTATCTACCGATGACAAACATATTATCCAATACTTGTCAGGAGCAATTATAAAATGGGGAGCTAAAAATTTTTCTGGATCAAAAAAGGAATGGTGTCAAACACAAATTTCTAACCATCAAGATTTTGAAAACTCTCGATTTCGCACAGCTAATAGAGACTTGATTTGTCCAGTCGACAAATTTGTTCGGCTAATCATACATTGTGAAACAGAGTTTCTGATTAACCGATCAGTGGTCGAGTGGATAGAGCGTCTGCTACTGAAACGGTAGACTCGGGTTCGATTCGCGGTCAGGTCATACCAAAGACTATAAAAATTGGCATTCACAGCTTCCCTGCTTGACGTTCAGCAATTAAAGGGACAGTATGAAGCCTCCGCCGTGTGTGGTAGACAGGTGGCAGCTTGACTCGAAGACCGAAAGGTCCTTTCACTGTCTCCTGGCCAAGGCAACTTGGTGAATAAAATGTAATTACAATTACAGTTTAGAAAACAAAGATCACGAAGAAAAATAGTCATTACTTCCATTCTTGAGAGCTTGCCAATTACTAAAATTTATCCAGAAATTGACGATTTCCAAAGCCATGTTTTACATCAGTTGCTAACGCGTTACATAAGAATGCGTACTCATATTTCTTGCACTCATGCATTGTGCAAACACACTGCTGCTACAAATAGGAAACGTGAAAAGCCAAGTAATGCGATACGAAAAATTTTAAAAAGCAACAATTCTAACGTTAAAGGTTGATTTTTGATTCAATGTTTTTCGTGTTGATATATTTAATAGTTCTTTATTGCATTATGTTTATCTATTTTATTGCATTTGTATTTCGTACTGTGTCTATTTGTAAACTCAGCAAGTGTTAGTCATTGCGATACTGTGCCATTGCAAGCTGCTCAAAAATCGTATGATGCTTTTAACGGTGGTTGGGGTGGGCAAAGCGTCTAAAACATCCAATGCAACAGGATAGGCGAAGACGTCATAGGGCTACAGCCCCCTCCCCCATTCGCCTGAAAAGTATGCAAAATACCACGTTTTTAATGCTTTTGAGACCGATTTTTGCTCCAAAAATGAAAACAGCCCCCCAATGGGATGGGGAGCAGAAGTTGTGAAGGACTTGCTGTTATTTGGACCAGAAAAGTGCAATTTTTGTTTCTGAATCTGACCCCAAGTTGGTCAGGTTTTGGTGAAGACCTTTTTTTTTGAGATCACGTAATTTCGGCCGGAAAAACCGTTTCAAGTTTGGTGAAGACCTTTTTTTTTTTTTTTTTGAGATCACCTGAATTTGACAGAAAAACCGCCTCAATCTGATTCAAGACTGATGAAAATTTGGGTCAAGTTCGTTTACTGTTGTTTCCAGCTTCCAAAAAAGCCCCCCCTCCTTTGCAAATTCCTGGCTACGCGCCTGGTCGTATTATTAGTGGGAAAAGGTTGACATGTATCAAAAAAAAATTCACATGATATTTGAGCAGCTCCTTACCGAATATGTATTACCGATGCAAAAAAAGCAACTGCTCCGATAGCCTAATTGGTAAAGCGTTGGCGTCTCCAGTCACTCGTTTTAAATTTCTGTCGGGTCATACTAATGGGTTTAAAATTATCAGTCCCAGCGTCCTGCTCGACGTTCAACATTAACTGAACAGTGTGGAGGTCCAACCGTGATGAGTTAAATAGATTACAGCGTAAAACTAGAAGACCCAGTGACCATTTTGCCAATTAACATGGTCAAGAGGCCCCGACCTGAAAAGTGCTGCTACACAAGTACTACACAGTCACGGCCACACTGTGCAACAGGCGTGCCAATTGCTAACGACTGCCAAGTCACTTTATTGTCATACTCTATAACAATATTTGTGTATCAGTATTATTATCTCCATTAGGGTAGTGATTATTTCCGACTTCACTAATAAAATACGTGGTAAATGACCTGGCTGCTGAAAGTAAGGTCTATGATCACAAGTTTCTTTTTTATGCATAGCTCATGTGCTCTTTGTGTTTTATTTATGCAGATTTGTTCGTTGTTTCTAACTTGTATTTTTTAATACAATGAAATGCTGCGAGTGGCTTTGCTGTGGTGACGAAATATCTCACTAGCAATGTAAATCGTCTTTTCGTCTTTTTTGCTTTTTTTCAAAGAATTAGCCCAATAAAGAATGCTTTTAAAAAAAAAATTTGATGGTTACATTCCAGCTGTAATCTATCAATTTGTCGCTACTTGAAGAATATTTCGAGCTCTTTTTTTTTGAAAACTGGCAAATTTTTGACAAAAGCTAGCTCTCAGTAACCGGTATCAATTCGTAAAAGCGTTGAAACACCGCTGACCGGCGTGGGGCCCCAAGCCGCGGAGCTCTAGGCAATTCGCTAATGGGCTAATCTGGCCGTGGTGCTCGCATGAACACTGTGTCACGTTGGCGGATTGGTTTGACACCGGTGCTATGGTATTAGGTTACAGCGACCTCAAAGTCGGGTTTAACAAAAACCTGTTTACTACGTGGCGATGTTTGGATCTATCCCGACCCGATCAGTGTTTTGTAATGCGCTACTACCATCTACTACACTCTCGAATGGTTTACTGTATGTTTGGCTTTATTTTA
The DNA here is from genome assembly GCA_963965965.1 of Trididemnum nubilum. Classification (NCBI taxonomy): domain Eukaryota; kingdom Metazoa; phylum Chordata; class Ascidiacea; order Aplousobranchia; family Didemnidae; genus Trididemnum; species Trididemnum nubilum. The sequence goes on along the minus strand of OZ014473.1, from coordinate 43,563,290 downwards.
GGTTAAACGCAAACCAAAAAAAACGGTAGAGATGTATTGGATTCGTTTTTACTTCAAATAATTATTCTGTAAGTCCGAGTAACGAAGCTGTAGATCAAAATTGCGCATCTTTCTCAATTCCCACTCTGAACATGCAAATTGCAGCAGATTTTCATGAATTAAGTTTTACGTTGGAGCCCTTAATATCCGCAAATTTCACAGTGTCCAAGGTCTTTGCATTACTGGCAAAAGCAGAGACTGTCGGAGCATCGTAACGTCGACCTCTTTGGCGTTGTTGCCCAAAATAAGCTTCCAGCGGATCTTGGTTGATGCGCCTCGCAAGTATATATTCGGCCCCAGCAACAAGTGTGCCAGTTACAATCGCATGCATTGACCGACAACATATGAGAAGGCCCTCCTCCGCAACATCACTCAGCACCACCTGTTTGGTGGGAACATTCAGCGTGGCTCCACGTGCTTCCACGCTTTCTTTCCACTTTGCCATGTATGCAGGAAAATCAGTACTTAGCCATTGCAAACGAGGGTCTTCAATATTGCTGTAAGGCTTGCGAGAAGCTTTAAAATGTGTTCGTTGAAAACCTGAAAAACGGAAATATATATGTTCTGTTTAGTTCACCTCTAAAGTCCCGTTCTTGTGCGTTGAATAATACTTTTTTTATCAATACTATCTCTGTTTCAGCGCTTTTGTGGACGAGAATAAGCAGTACCTTTACTGCAAAAGTCAAGCACAGTCACCGAAGTGACCTTCGCGACTTTCGCTTGCAGATGGAACGCCCGAACCTTTCTCGACAATAGTGATGTTGTAAAAGTTCAAACTAGTCAAATCAAATCTTTACACAGCTGAATACCAAGGTTTTTGCCTGTGACGCCGCATCATTGCATTGTCGGGTGGTGGTTTTAATCAAATACATGTGGTTAGAAACCCCTAACCAATAGGC